>CM022300.1:41275517-41762947 GCA_011799875.1 Thinopyrum elongatum
CTTTTCCTTCCAGAATGATGCCTTAAATTTTGTACATGCTTCCTAGATATATGGTGAAGATACTGCAATCATGCTTTCCTTTTTTGTTTGGAAGAATGCTTCTGATAATTTACCTTTCTTTATCATTGTTACCAGTCGCCCAGGTGGAGATCGCATTTATGGTGTCTTTGACCACCAGTTACCTGCAGCACTGAAAAAGCTTCCTTTCGATAAACATCTTTCGCTGCAAAATGTTCGAAAAGTCATTTCTGAGGCTGACGGTTACCAGCCCCATTTGATTGCCCCTGAGCAAGGTTACAGAAGGCTTATAGATAGTTCACTCAGCTACTTTAGGGGCCCAGCTGAAGCTTCAGTTGATGCGGTATAACTTTTTTATCCATGGCTCTTAATGTTTAAGCAACCGGGTCATGTTTCAGTAACTGGTATATAAACATACCAACTTAACTAATTTTCTCATGTAGAATCTAGGTTCTAGCTTATGGTATTTATTCATTATAAAGTTAACTCAGGATATTGCTGAACTATGAGAAACTTCTGAAGTAGTATAATAGGGACATCTGAAGTACACACACAGAGATTTCATTTCATGTGATTATCTCAATTAATTCAAAGAGCCATTTATGGATGTGGTATGTGAAGTTACATAGCAGGGAACCATTATCTTGTCGAAGTACTGAACATGGGAATGGTTTAGTAAGTTTGTTGCATGTTCAAATGTGGAAGCAGTGAGACTAGACCGTGAGTGGAATTTTCACATTTCTCATTTTTTGACATATTAAGGAGGATATCTGATAGCAATGCTTTTTTGGGAGCATAATTTTGTTAGCTACATGCACTTGCTGATGGTCTCATAATTTGCAGGTCCATTTGGTATTGAAGGAGCTAGTACGGAGATCTATTGCAGCAACAGAGGTGAGTGTTATTTTTTATTTTTGGTTAACTTTGGTTATGGATGAGCGATTGTTAGACGTCACTCTGGCCTTGGACTGTTTCTCGTTTCTCATATATCATGGCTACCTTGATTGTGCCAGGAATTAAAGCGTTTCCCAACGCTTCAATCAGATATAGCTGCAGCAGCAAATGAAAGCTTAGAAAGATTTCGTGAGGATGGCCGAAAGACAGTTATTCGTCTAGTTGACATGGAGGCCAGTTACCTAACAGTAGAATTCTTCAGGAAACTTCCTACTGAACCAGACAAAGGAGCTAACAATAACACTCCGGCGAACGACAGATATCAGGACAACCATCTGAGAAGAATCGGTAAGTTACTATTCAATCCTTTCAAGGGACTATTGGTTAGGGCAACTGTTTTAGGATGAACACAACAATTCAATGAAGTCCTCAAATGACAGATCAAACAAGTTCATGTGAATAACTTTTATATCCAGACAACCAATTACCAGTAGCTGGTGGTACATCCAGCTTTAGGCCCTGTATGCATTGTTTTAATTTTTCGTGGTTCCTGTTTCATGTGAAATTTCTGCCTTCCAAACAGCATATGTTTTGCTATATCTATCCTCAGATCGCATATTAACTTCTTCAAAGCATCATCGTAGAGTTGAGTGTAGAAAGTATTGCGTTAACTACTCTTGTTTCTCTCAATGGACAAATATTTTTTATTCTCTCAATTCACAAATAGTTTTGAACGAAACAGCAAAATGGAGGAAGTAGTAATCAACCTTTTGTTTAGGATCATGTAGTTCGTGCTGTAGAACCTCAGGGCTTGGAATAATTGCACATGATGAAGGACAAACTTGCCTATGCATCTTGATTGTAGTGTAGATAAACTATCCATGTTAACAGAGTCAATCACTACGTATACATCTTAACAGAGTCGACAACATATTAATGACACCGTCCCTTTATTTCAGGCTCGAATGTATCATCTTACATCAACATGGTTTGCGATACATTGAGGAACACAATCCCGAAAGCCGTTGTGCATTGTCAAGTGAAGGAGGCAAAAAGAAACTTGCTCAACCGTTTCTATGCGCATGTAGGAAGCAAAGAGGTATGTTTTTGCTAACTACTTACTGAATCTACTATTTTCGCACATAAATACAGAGATGCATTTGATCTTCCACTTCAATTTACCCATGCACCAGTCAGTGGGTAAATTGAAAATTTTCACCAGACTTTAATTTTGTGTATTTTTTTAACCGTGTGTTGATTTGCGTTTGCATAAGTATTATAGCAACCTCCTGGGCATTGTACTAAAGCATCATTCTCATTTTCCTCCATATGTCCTTGCTTCCACAACACAGAAGAAACAGCTGAGCGCGATGCTGGACGAGGATCCCGCGTTGATGGAGAAGAGGGATTCTCTCGTGAAGAAGCTGGAGCTGTACAAATCCGCGAGGAACGAGATCGACTCGGTTGCATGGAAATGATCTGATCCGATAGAACGTCGCGGCTGGAACAGATAGAACGCGTGTAGTAGAGATGCTCCATTCGTTTTGCATATGCTTTGTACACGGGCTTTCCTGCCGAGTGTTGTTTTGTGGCTACCGAGACATGGACAGACACCGTTGCTTCTTTGGCCATCCTTTGGCCTCTTGTATGATTCATATCGATTATATTAATGCAGATGATGTATTCTTTGTTGAATTGATGATGTTTTCTCACGATCCTCCAACATTCCATGCCTATTCATCATTCGAGAGTTAATATGGTCTATGCAAATTCATCATCTTTTTCATGCCTTGATCCCCAATTGAACCGATTGGTCACGAACAGCAGGATAGAGTCACAATCAGTCTACAATGCTGTTAGTACATGTTTTGACTATTGGAGGCGGCTTTTGAATTCTTCCCATGGCAGATCCTTCTCGAGGTACTCGATGTTGCTGGGGTCGAACGGCCCCTTGACCACGTCGACCGACTGTATGACGGCCCTCTCCGGGAGCACGCTCATGGCCGGGTCCGGCGCCGTCCTCCCGCTCAGGCTCGACGAGAAGCCCTGCCACCACGCACAACAACAAGGCACCCATCCGTAAGTAACCAAATGGACTCCGATTACAAGCAACGGCCGGCGACGGCAAAGCTCAAAAGGTACTGCCTACCTTGAAGACGAGCACGGACTCGAGCTCGCCATCGACGGCGGCCGTGACCAGGAGGGCCAGGTCGCGCGCCCCCTCGCTGTAGGCCTCCAGCCGCGCCATCTCCTCGTTGTGCCCGTACTCCTCGTCCTCATCCTCTTCCTCGTACCTCACCCGCCTCCTGGCGCCGCACGCCCACCGGGCAGGGGCACCAGTGGTTGTTAGGCCGCGTGGCTGCCGCCGGAACCGTGGCCGCGGCACCACTCGCCGGTGTTGACGAAGCAGGAGGCACGGGCCGGCGGACGGAGAGATGCCGGTGGCAGTGACGCTGCTCATGATGCTGGTCGCGGCGCGGCGAGCCCTGGTTGCGAGGATAAGGCGCGGTTTTTGCTTGGACGTATTGGTTCGAGCTGCCACTCTCTGATTCTCAAGGATACCAGTATTATTAGCACAACGAGCTTCACCTTGGCTTTCTGCTGCCATGGACGAGATGTATCATCATCCCTCCGTGACATTACACAGATCAGAATTTTTGTTAGCTGCTACGTACCAATGAAAACCAATCAGCCAAACATGCAGCACGGCAGAACATGCAAGCTAATGATCCAAGAAAGAGAATGAGAGATCCAAAGCTATGTGCCATTCGACACACCAGTGAATGATAAAATGGGGTATACCTTAATTTGCACATACAGCTACATTTGCCTTCATCCTGGAACCGGGAAACGAGCAGGCGAAAACCCAAATACAACAAAATTATTTGCTTGCGGCTGCCGTCTAATTCGAAAGGACAACAAGCTTATTAAGTATGCTCCGCTTCTCACACGTTACAGAAAAATGCACTGCTTTCAAGTTTTGCTGCTCCTCAGATCTAGCTAGGGTAGAGGCAGTCCAAATTTTATACTCCCAACCAACCAAGCAACAACTGGTGAGTGAAATGAAAAAGCAACTAAAATCTCGTATGCCGATGATTTAACTTCTTCAAGGGGACGTACATAGAGTAGGATCTCACTTCTTCAACAAGGTTGCACTGCACTGCGCCATGATCTTAGAAGCCCGTGTGATCGCGTCGGTCATGTAGAAGTTCTCCACGGCAGCTTTGAATGGAGCCGGGCTCACTTGCTGCTTCACCGGAGGCTTTACCTCGGCAGAGATCACCGACGGCTCCCTCTCGTCGACGCGCACAAGATTTGGGGCCACCATACTAATCCGGCTCCTCACAGCTGCGACGCTGTCGTAAGGCAGTGGAGCCCCGGCAACCTCGGAAAGAGCACGGACGATCTTCCAGTCATCCCTAGCATCACCAACTGTAGGGACAGCTGGGATGGTCCACTGGGTGCATCCCTCGGTGTTCTCGTAGGTGCCTTCTTTCTCGCTAAATGCTGAAGACGGCAGAATAACATTGGCCCTGTACACAGCCTTGTCACCATGGTGCCCCTGGTAAACCACAAATGCATCCGCTGGAAGGTTGTCCAAGTTTACATCGTCGGCTCCCATCAGGTAAAGGAACTTTGCAGACTTGACGCTCTCGGTAGGATTAGCAACGAGGCCCAGATCAAGAGCTGCAGCCTGTGCAGCATGGAGCAATAGGACATTAAGGCCATTCCAGTCCGGTCTCGTCACATTGAACTTCTTGGCTACGGTTTCAATTGTTGAGAACACAGCACCTTGGTCTTCTCGTTCAAATAACCCAGCTCCAGCGATGATTACTGGGTTCTTTGCAGACTTCAGTATTGAACAGAAAGGATGTCGGCCCTCAGAGATCTCGACAAGGGTCTCTGGCCCTGTGCCAAGATGCCAAGTGTCATAGTTGAAGTCTGCTGGAGGACCAATGTAGCCCACCTTTGCTTGTGTTGCTCTAACAGTCTTCTGAATCCTCGCGTTCACCATAGCAGCTTCCACCCTTGGCTGTTTTATGGAGGCAAAAAAAATGTTACTCAGAATAGTTGGATGACCAAAAAGAAGGGGTGACAGAAGATATGAAGGACAAACAGCACATCTCAATTCCCTTGGTCTCACAAGTTGGATATCAAACAGACTCGCAAATAAACTCGTCTATTTAATGGTGGTTCACTGCTACGATACTCTTGAAGAAAGTAACCGCAATTTTTTAGAAACATCAGCTGCATAATTACAAGTATACTACTAGCTATTGCGAAAAAGAAAAACACCACTGTTATGTTATGTTGTGATCAACATGTTATGTTGTGATGTGTCGTGGAATATTTCTATTACGGGGTTGTTTTTATGAACTCTAGCAAGATATTGCCGCAATGGCTCTAAACGATGCTTTCAAGCAGTTGCGCATCCAAGAATAGAGGAATATACACTACCAGAACACCAAACTAAGCTTGTTAGATAAGGAAAGCAACTGAGAAATGATCATGAGCAAGAAAACCAGAGTTTTACCTGTGTGCCAACCAAAAGGAAGACATCAGCTTTCTCAAGACCAGCAATGCTAGTATTCATTAGGTAGTTTGATCGAATATCTGCTGGTGGATTCGGACCATTCCCCTCACAGAGCACCTTATCCGAACCCATTTTATTAACAAAATCTTTCAGCGCCATCATGGATTCTGCATCAGAAAGTTTGCCAGCGACTCCAGTAATTTCTTCTGGCTTGACTTGATTCAAAACCTCAGCAACAACCGCAATAGCATCACGCCATGTCACTGCCTTGAACCTGCCATCAGGACCACGAATCATAGGGTCGTTTAGTCTTTGCCTCTTCAAACCATCATAACAAAACCGTGTTTTGTCAGATATCCATTCTTCGTTGATATCCTGCAATGATAAAAAAAAATGCTCAATCAGATATTCATTTTCATAGCAAATAAATTAGCAGGCTAAGGATGGAAGGCTCAGTCAACTAGCTATTCCTTGAGCAAATTACATAGCAAAAGTATGAAAGAGCACTTTAAATTATGTTATATTATATTCTCACAGTACACCAACATTTACTTCCATATCTTTTAGGTCCAGAATCAGGAAGATCATTAATATGAAGCAAACAATGTTTTCGGGTCGACGAGTCGTTCTGGGGTAGCGACTCTTGACTAGTTGTGACATGAGTTAAGCAATAGGTACAGGGGAGGAGCAGCACCAAGCCAGCAACCAGGGGAGGAGGGGGAGCAGCAGCAACCAGCTTGCGGCGGCGCCGGCCAAGGGGCAAGGGAGAGGGTCGCAGGATAGGTTTCGATCGGGGGGAAAACTAGTCTCGATCTAGGTTTCACGGGGGGATTGGGCAAGCAAATAGAAAAAAATATGACAGGCAGAAGTTCGACTCGAAACCCTGGACTAGTCGCGACTAGTCGATCGAGTCGCTCGACTCAGCCAATGATTTGAGTCGACATGTTGAGTCAACTTTCAGTTACGACTCATCGACTAGTCATGACTAGTCGTTCGACTCAAAAACAGTGGAAGCAAATAAGATATGCTATGACAAATGCATTCAGTTACAATATGACTCTATAAGAAGAACAAATCCTGGGAGCACTGTCAAGCTACTAATATTACAAAATATACCAAGGTAACATGTCACTGTATGGGAGAGGCAGCATTGGTAATCTAAAAAGCACGGACACGGCTGGAAGTGCCGTTCTGATACGACGGGATACAGGGATACGCCAGGATTCGCGAACTTTGCAGTATCCCCCGAATTTTTTAAATTTTTTTTAAGAAAAAAACACAGGGATACGCCGGGACACATGCGGGATACGTTTGGACACAGCCTGGCCCAAAACAGCCTCGGCCCAACCCAGTATACCTAACCTATTTGCAGGAACTCCCGCTCTCGTCTTAAGGACGAGCTGCTCCCTCCCAGCCTCCCAGGTCGCACTGGAACGCGCCGCCAGCCTCCTAGATTCGACCGGCGACCGCTGGCGCTACCTGCAGCCTTGCAGGTAACCCAACAGCCTCTCCCCTCTCCTCTTTCCTCAACCTCTTCCTCTTTTATTCTTCAGATTTGCTTGTGCTGCTGGATGTTGCTTGCTGGCTTGCTGCTTGCTTGTACTGCCGCTTATGCTGGTGGTGCTGCTGCTGCTCATGCTTGTATTATCTTCCAATTATGTCCTGTCTTCTAATCTTCTTTACTGTTTGTGTATGATGTGTTTTGCAAGATGGATGCAGCTTGCAATGACGACATGACATGGGGGAATGAGGATCAATCAAGCACTTGATAAAAGAGACACCAAATGGGGCACTATTCTCTATTCTGATCTCTTTCTCATTAACTTCTGTCTTAAATGTATATTACATGGCATATTTTTATTTTATTTTATATATACTCGCCGTATCCCCGAATGGCTGTTTTTGAAAAATGCCGTATCCCGTATCCCCGTCTTTCCGTCCCCGTGTCCGTGCTTTTTAGTTGGTAATAATACAACGGTTTAACTGTTAAGTAACAGTTTAATGCATATTGGGCAGTTAACCTAATAATTTAAGCACACACAGTATTTTGGATGTTCATTTAACAACATTGAACAATCTTCCGACAAGAGTTATGGATGCCATTCTGAGAAAGCATGACAGAAATTTCCGTAATGACCATGTTGTAACATTTATAATGTTCCCAAAAGCATAAGCACTAGAAGGGCAGGAGGTATCGCCTAGCACCTAGTTACTGATTACATGGGCAAGACAGTCGCACTTAAGGTAGGAGGGTGGTGCCTAGTGCCTACAAGCCTTCTTCATACGCTAGGCAACCTTTTACGACAGACTTAGCATATGTTATGGCTTCTGGGGGTTCACAACATGGTTAATAACTTGATATAGTGATATTACCATGAAGTATCAGGCAGTATGACCATACAAAACAGGCAAAATTACAAAGAAGCAGAGAATAAGCAAACCTCATTGAGACGAGGAACAATGCGCATAACTTCAGGACCTCTGCTGTCAACACGTATGTTGGACCCTACTGCATCAGTAACATCAATAGTCTCAGTGCCCTTCATCTCCCAGTTCCTAGCTTTAAATGCAAATGGCTTGGATGTAAGAGCTCCAACGGGGCAGATATCAATAACGTTTCCAGATAGTTCACTCGTCATAAGTTTCCCCACATATGTTCCAATTTCTTCACCACTGCCACGGCCTAACATACCCAGGTCCTGAACACCAGCAACCTCAGATGCAAATCTGACACACCTGTAAGATGAGAGAAATTTGAAAATTACATACTAGCAAAAGGTAAAGGTAAACTAGAGCTTGCACATGTAGCTAAACTATTTCCACAAAGGATGATGCGTTACTGCAACAATAATGTCAACACAAACTAAGAACCAGTAAACTCATACTGAAGCACATGAATAAATTAGAAGGAATGTTCTGCTCCAACAGTTGTTATCTTTAATAACTTTTCACAATAAGCTCTTACTTCCAATGCTAGAAAAATGAATCATCTACAGTAGTGAAAACATAGAGAAACCGGATAGCCATGAATTTATATAAAGGTAAACACTCATAAACATTGACCAAGAAGCACCAAAAACATCACCTTGTGCACTGGATGCAACGGGTCATCACCGTCTTCACCAAGGGGCCCAAATTCTTATCCACAACCGACCGCTTCATATCGGTGAAGCGACCACGGTCAGCCCCAAAGGCCATGGACTGATCCTGGAGGTCGCACTCCCCGCCCTGATCGCAGATTGGGCAATCCAGCGGATGGTTCATCAACAAGAACTCCATGACACCCTCCCTTGCCTTCTTCGCAATTGGTGTGTCGGTCTTAATCTTCATCCCTAATCCAACAAGGCACTCCAAGGTCAGGAACTCCCGCAAATCTTACTAGAAATCACACACGCTAGACTGATCATTCAGTACCCCAACAAGTAAGTAAGTCCATGTCTCTAGTCTCTACAACCATTACCGATTAAACGAAATGCACGTGAGAACCCTAGGGTGCTGATTGTCTACGAGCTGAATGGATCTGAGAGACCGATGCACATGACACGCTGAAAGAAGGCCGCGAAACAAAATGGGGCGCGGCGGCGGCGGCATCAACGGGCTGACCTGGGAGAGCGGGCATGGCGCAGGAGGCGACGGGCTTGGGCGACTTCTCGACCTCGACGAGGCACATGCGGCAGTTGCCGGCGATGGAGAGGCGGCTGTGGTAGCAGAAGCGCGGGATGTCGACGCCGGCGACCTCGCAGGCCTGGAGCACGGAGAAGCCCTTGGGGATCCGCACGGCGTGGCCGTCCACGAACACCTCGAGCGCGTCCTCCGGGTTGGGCGGCAGCTCGACGCGCGCGCCGCCGACGGGCTCCCGCGGCGGCGGCAGCTCCGGGTCGGCGGGCGCCACGGCCGCGCCGGCCTCCGGCGAGCCCGCGGCGGGCGTCGACGAGATCCAGCGGCAGGACGCGCCCGCCGCGGGGCCGCGCGAGGGAAGGTACGGCTTCGAGTGGCGGAGCGCCCGCGCGAGGAAGGCCATGGCGGCGGCGGCGGCGGCGGCGACGGCGACGGCGAGGCGATTGGATCGCGCGGAGGCGGGGGGAGACCTTGTGCCCCTTGGCTGGTGTGGGTGGTGGAGATGGGGGCGAGGTGTCTCGACGAAATGGAGGCTGCGCGCACCGAACGTCTCTATGACGTGTGGGGTCGGGGGAGAGGGGCCCACGGGCAGTGAGACGGGGGGTTCGTGGGGGTGGGAAGGCCGCGTGGGCGTCGCAGTTTGTGCAGTGTGGTGTGTGGGGGTTTCCTGGATGGACGCGGTGTACATAGGTAGACGGTGAATGGTTGGGCGAGCCGGCTCGACGGGGTAACGTTGTGCCGTGAGTGTAGTCCACGGGCGTATATGGCCACCTGTGCTTTCCACACGCCCAGGAGAGTTTTGGTCTTTCGAATTTGGTTAAACGAGAGCAATGTTCAAACCAACAACAACTACTTGGATGTTTGTGCCTTGGTTGTCCTGAAGCAACAGACTATAGACGCTAAGACATTGATCAAACATCATTATAACTCCACGCTTGATAATCATCGGGTACCTGCATTTTTGTTGTTGCGTCAGTCGATTCTGCTTCGCACGGGGTTGAAGGCGTGGACGCCATGAGGAGCGCCAGCGCCAATCACGACGAGGCTGAGTTGTGCATGAGCAGGAGCCGACGATAGCAAGCTAGTCTGAAACTTGAGGAGTACACGTCAGGGTAGGGGGCGCAGAGGTCTCTGGAGTTGTTGCGGGTTGGGAGCGAGGGCTTAGAGGGATGGCTGCGGTGGCGGCAAGCAACGATGGTGGGAGAGGTTGAGGGAACAACAGGCCGGCGAGGCGGTGCTGCAGGGCCCACCGGATGCAGGAGCTGGAGGCAGGCGGATGGGCTGGGTAAGCCGACGGTTACACGGGAGAAAGAAGAAGGTCAGGTTGAAGAAGATGAATTGTGCTTGATCTATTTCTTGTCGCTCGTTCGAGATCTAGCGGCTTCGGGGCAAAGTGATAGAAGGAAAAAGAACATTTTCAGATGTGTGACATTTAGACGCTCCCTTATAACTCGCATGTAGACGATGAAAGTTTGAGGCGTTGTGCGTTGAGTCTATGGATGTGTATGATTAGTGGTCAACCTGGTCATCTGTACTTTTCACACGGCTCGTGAGAGTTGCGACTGACAGATTTTCAGTCTTCAAATGTGATTCGAAACTTACGGGTTGAGATGGAGTTCATGGTCAAAATCAGGAGGAAGGGGCAGCGAAAATGAGGGGACGAGTGAGCTAGTAGGGGGGGGGGGAGGAAATTTATGCCTGTAATTATGAATACATACACCCATAACTCTAGTCCGTAAGTTGAACTAGAGGATACCCCGCGCATTGCTGTGAAAATTGATTGAAGAAAAGTTGGGTTGCTAACATGAGAACCAAAATTAAAAAATACACATAACTTATTATATTTGATTATGCATGGTTGTAACAATATGTGTTGAATGTAACAATAAGTATGATAGGTAAATTATGCATGGTTGTAACAATATGTGTTGAATGCAACAATAAGTACTGAGTCTGAATGTAAGTAAAATGATTAAATGGAAAAATTATTCCATGCATGATTGAATGTTGGGGTGGGTATTTTTTCATGCATAATTACATGTTGAGATGGCTCCTATCCTATTCTTAGTTTTTTTTTTCGGATATCCTATTCTTAGTTGTATAATGATTTGCACGCTGAGATAAATAAATTAGTGACGACGAAGTGTATGTGGAATTCGAGTGAGTTCAGCATTTTTGGTGCTTGATGGGAATGAGAAATGGGTATCAACCGTTGGACTAAACATTTTCTTTTGCGGGAAACTTCGAGCTTTATTCAAACAATCTCTGCCCCAGCACGATCAGCCAAAACGCTGGTCATGAGGAAGCCAGGAGGGGAGTCCATCCAGCAGTCAGTAATCCCAAGGGTGCAAGCATGCTTAGCACACAAATGGGCCGACATATTGAAGTTTCTCATTACATGTTGAACATCAAAGGAAAGAAAAGATAAAGCTAGCTCTTCTATTTCTAACAATAACGGCGCTACAATGGAGCGCGAAAAACGTCGCGAGTGCCATAGCTGAACCAACTCTAAGCAATCTGTTTCCATGAGCACTTGCAAGAAGCCTCGGAGCTGTGCGAAAATCACCCCATCTAGCAAAGCAAACACTTCTGCTATTAGGGGATCCGTGACATCAGGATATGGTTTACTCCAGGCAGCAATGAAGGTCGAAGGAGTTCGTGCCACTCCTCCAGTTCCACTCTTATGTTCAATCACTGAAACACTAGCATCTGTATTCACTTTGACCCAGCCTTGCTCAGGTGGCCTCCAACCATAGCCAGGTAACACCTTGGTCTGTTCCAAGGGAAGCTCCAACAAGGCTAGAGCTTCTCTTATACGCTTGAGAGACTGCGCCGGGTTCATACTCACTCTGTCATGCGTTATGTTATTGCGAGAGGTCCATATAGCCCACATAACAGTGACAATCTTTGCCCGATCACTCTCTGAGAACCGGGGGTCACAAAGAATATCCTTGCACCAAGTGATAGGATGTAATTCCGGTAGCTTGACCTGAAGCCAATTCTGTGCTTCTATCCAGAACGATTGAGCATGTGAACACTTGATCAATGCATGCATCAAGTCTTCATCCGCTCCCATGCAAACTTTGCAACGTGCTAATGTTGCAATATGCCCGTACTGTAGTGTTCTCTCCACCGGAAGGATACCACGGAGGACCCTCCACCAGAACACACGCACCTTAGGTAGCACTTTGAGCTTCCATAGTCGCGTCCATAACTGCTTGTTATTCTCTGAAGATTCTGTAATCGACCCTTTCTCTAGAGCTAAATGCTCGTTATGAGTCATTAGAGCATGATACGCTGATTTCACAGTATAGGAACCCGATCTCTCATAAGCCCAAGCCCATTGATCATCACCACCTCCTTGTCTAAGCGGAATGTTCAAAATAGCATCAGCATCCGGTGGTATGAAATTATCTTGAATTAGGCCAGCTTTCCAGGACCAACTGACATCATCGATCAAGTCTGAAACTACATTGATAGGTGCTGAACCGATCTGTGTTGAGGGCCGCAGTGACAGCTTGCCTGGTAGCCATCTATCCTGCCACACGCTCGTGGACGAGCCATTGCCGATCCTCTTCAGCAGGCCAATCTCCAGTGCCGCCCTCCCGGCAACGATCGCTCGCTAGGTAGCCGAGGCGTTGCTAGGAATAGTAGCATGCATGAAGTCCGTGTTCGGGAAAGTAACGGCCTTTTAGCACCCGAGAGCACAAGGAGTTAGGGCTGGTGATGAGCCTCCAGCCGTGTTTCCCTAGCAACGCAATATTGAAGCATTCCAGATCACGAAAGCCCATTCCTCCTCTAATCTTTGGAAGTGACAAGGACTTCCAATCTATCCAATGCAGAGATCGTCGATCAATGGAACTGCTCCACCAAAACTTTGCCATCGGTGAGGAGATGTTTTTGTACACTTTTTTCGTGAGCTTGAAGCAGCTCATAGTGTACGTTGGTACCGCCTGTGCTTTTGACTTGATGAGAACTTCCCTCGCCGCGCAAGACACCAACCTTTCTGTACCCCCATTCAACTTTGACCTCACCCTTTCTCCAATGAAATCAAAGGTGCCTGAGTTGATCCGTCCAACTGCTGTGGGGAGGCCTAAGTATCTTTCATTGAAGGCCTCAACTGAAATACCCGTAGCAGTTTTAACCATTGCTCGTACTGGACTAGGAGTGTTTGGACTGAAAAATATAGAGCTCTTATCTCTGTTAACGCACTGTCCTGAACACTCACCATATATCCTCAGAATATTGTTTAGCCGCTCTGCACTCTCCAGCTTAGCTTGCATGAAAATAAGACTATTGTCTGCAAACAGTAGATGGTTAATCCATGGTGACTGGGTGCACACTCGAATCCCCTTGTCCGCATACACTCCACCCAGTCTGTTTAATAGTGATGTGAAGCCCTCCGCGCACAGAAGGAATAGATAAGGTGACATGGGACATCCTTGCTGAAAGCCCCTAGAGGGGGTGAAGAATGGCAATAACTCTGATGGGGAACGTAGTAGTAAATCAAAAAAATTCCTACGCGTCACCAAGATCAATCTATGGAGAGACTAGCAATGAGAGAGAGAGAGGAGTGCATCTTCATACCCTTGAAGATCGTGATGCGAAAGCGTTGCAAGAACGCGGTTGGAGGAGTCGTACACGCAGCGATTCAGATCGCGGTTGATTCCGATCTAAGCACCGAACAACGGCGCCTCCGCGTTCAACACACGTGCAGCCCGGTGACGTCTCCCGCGCCTTGATCCAGCAAGGAGGAGGGAGAGGTTGGGGAAGACAACTCCGGCAGCACGACGGCGTGGTGGTGGAGTTGGCAGTTCTCCGGCAGGGCTTCGCCAAGCTCAACGGAGGAGGAGGGGGTGTTGGAGAGGGGGAGGGCTGCGCCTTGGATGAGGTCCTGCTGCCCTCCCTCCTCCCCTCTATTTATAGGGCCAAGGGGGAAGGGGGCCGGCCCCTCTAGATCAGATCTAGAGGGGGGGCGGCGGCCAGGGGGAGGAGGCTTGCCCCCCAAGCCAAGGGGGGCGCCCCCCTTTAGGGTTTCCCCCAACCCTAGGCGCATGGGCCCTAGGGGGGATGGTGCCCAACCCACTTAGGGGCTGGTTCCCTCCCCCATACAGCCCATAGGGCCCTCCGGGGCAGGTGGAACCTCCCGGTGGACCCCCGGAACCCCTTCGGTGGTCTCGGTACAATACCGGAAAACCCCCGAACACTTTCGGTGACCGTATGATGACTTCCCATATATAAATCTTCACCTCCGGACCATTCCGGAACTCCTCGTGACGTCCGGGATCTCATCCGGGACTCCGAACAACATTCGGTAACCACATACTATTTCCCATAACAACTCTAGCGTCACCGAACCTTAAGTGTGTAGACCCTACGGGTTCGGGAGCTATGCAGACATGACCGAGACATCTCTCCGGCCAATAACCAACAGCGGGATCTGGATACCCATGTTGGCTCCCACATGTTCCACGATGATCTCATCGGATGAACCACGATGTCGAGGATTCAATCAATCCCGCCGTATACAATTCCCTTTGTCTACCGGTATGATACTTGCCCGAGATTCGATCGTCGGTATCCCTATACCTTGTTCAATCTCGTTACTGGCAAGTCTCTTTACTCGTTCCGTAACGCATGATCCCGTGGCTAACTCTTTAGTCACATTGAGCTCATTATGATGATGCATTACCGAGTGGGCCCAGAGATACCTCTCCGTCATACGGAGTGACAAATCCCAGTCTCGATTCGTGCCAACCCAACAGACACTTTCGGAGATACCTGTAGTGCACCTTTATGGTCACCCAGTTACGTTGTGACGTTTGATACACCCAAAGCATTCCTACGGTATCCGGGAGTTGCACAATCTCATGGTCTAAGGAAATGATACTTGACATTAGAAAAGCTTTAGCAGACGAACTACATGATCTAGTGCTATGCTTAGGATTGGGTCTTGTCCATCACATCATTCTCCTAATGATGTGATCCCGTTATCAACGACATCCAATGTCCATGGTCAGGAAACCGTAACCATCTATTGATCAACGAGCTAGTCAACTAGAGGCTCACTAGGGACATGTTGTGGTCTATGTATTCACACATGTATTACGATTTCCGGATAACACAATTATAGCATGTACAATAGACAATTATCATGAACAAGGAAATATAACAATAACCACTTTATTATTGCCTCTAGGGCATATTTCCAACTGTCTCCCACTTGCACTAGAGTCAATAATCTAGTTACATTGTGATGAATCGAACACCCATAGAGTTCTGGTGTTGATCATGTTTTGCTCGTGGAAGAGGTTTAGTCAACGGATCTGCGACATTCAGATCCGTTTGCACTTTACAAATATCTATGTCTCCATCTTGAACATGTTCACGAATGGAGTTGAAGCGACGCTTGATATGCCTGGTCTTCTTGTGAATCCTGGGCTCCTTGGCAAGAGCAATAGCTCCAGTGTTGTCACAGAAGAGAGTCATTGGGCCCGACGCATTGGGAATAACTCCTAGGTCGGTGATGAACTCCTTCATCCAGACTGCTTCTTGTGCTGCCTCCGAGGCTGCTATGTACTCCGCTTCACATGTAGATCCCGCCACGATGCTTTGCTTGCAACTGCACCAGCTGACTGCCCCACCATTCAAAATATACACGTATCCGGTTTGTGACTTGGAGTCATCCAGATCTGTGTCGAAGCTAGCATCGACGTAACCCTTTACGACGAGCTCTTCGTCACCTCCATAAACAAGAAACATATCCTTAGTCCTTTTCAGGTACTTCAGGATGTTCTTGACCGCTGTCCAGTGTTCCATGCCGAGATTACTTTGGTACCTTCCTACCAAACTTACGGCGAGGTTCACATCAGGTCTGGTACACAGCATGGCATACATAATAGACCCTATGGCTGAGGCATAGGGGATGACACTCATCTTTTCTCTATCTTCTGCCGAGGTCGGGCATTGAGCCGTGCTCAATCTCACACCTTGCAATACAGGCAAGAACCCCTTCTTGGACTGATCCATATTGAACTTCTTCAATATCTTGTCAAGGTACGTGCTTTGCGAAAGACCAATGAGGCGTCTCGATCTATCTCTATAGATCTTGATGCCTAATATGTAAGCAGCTTCTCCAAGGTCCTTCATTGAAAAACACTTATTCAAGTAGGCCTTTATGCTTTCCAAGAATTCTATATCATTTCCCATTAATAGTATGTCATCCACATATAATATGAGAAATGCTACAGAGCTCCCACTCACTTTCTTGTAAACACAGGCTTCTCTATAAGTCTGTGTAAACCCAAACGCTTTGATCATCTCATCAAAGCGAATGTTCCAACTCCGAGATGCTTGCACCAGCCCATAAATTGAGCGCTGGAGCTTGCATACCTTGTCAGCATTATTAGGATCGACAAAACCTTCCGGCTGCATCATATACAACTCTTCCTTAAGGAAACCATTAAGGAATGCCGTTTTGACGTCCATTTGCCATATCTCATAATCATAGAATGCGGCAATTGCTAACATGATTCGGACGGACTTCAGCTTCGCTACGGGTGAGAAGGTCTCATCGTAGTCAACCCCTTGAACTTGTCGATAACCCTTAGCGACAAGTCGAGCCTTATAGATGGTCACATTACCATCCGCGTCTGTCTTCTTCTTAAAGATCCATTTGTTCTCTATGGCTTGCCGATCATCAGGCAAGTCTGTCAAAGTCCATACTTCGTTTTCATACATGGATCCTATCTCGGATTTCATGGCTTCTAGCCATTTGTTGGAATCCGGGCCTGCCATCGCTTCTTCATAGTTCGAAGGTTCACCGTTGTCTAACAACATGATTTCCAGGACAGGGTTGCCGTACCACTCTGGTGCGGAACGTGTCCTCGTGGACCTACGAATTTCAGTAGCAACTTGATCCGAAGTTTCATGATCATCATCATTAACTTCCTCTCTAGTCGGTGCAGGCACCACAGAAACATCTTCCTGAGCTGCGCTACTCTCCGGTTCAAGAGGGGTTACCTCATCAAGCTCTACTTTCCTCCCACTTACTTCTTTCGAGAGAAACTCTTTCTCTAGAAAGGATCCATTCTTGGCAACAAAGATCTTGCCTTCGGATCTGAGGTAGAAGGTATACCCAATAGTTTCCTTAAGGTATCCTATGAAGACGCATTTTTCCGATTTGGGTTCGAGCTTTTCAGGTTGAAGTTTCTTGACATAAGCATCGCATCCCCAAACTTTCAGAAACGACAGCTTAGGTTTCTTCCCAAACCATAATTCATACGGTGTCGTCTCAACGGATTTCGACGGAGCCCTATTTAAAGTGAATGCGGCAGTCTCTAAAGCATAACCCCAAAATGATAGCGGTAGATCGGTAAGAGACATCATAGATCGCACCATATCCAATAGAGTGCGATTACGACGTTCGGACACACCATTACGCTGAGGTGTGCCAGGCGGCGTGAGTTGTGAAACAATTCCACATTTCCTTAAGTGCGTGCCAAACTCGTGACTCAAATATTCCCCTTCACGATCTGATCGTAAGAACTTTATTTTCCTGTCACGTTGATTCTCAACCTCACTCTGAAATTCCTTGAACTTTTTGAAGGTCTCAGACTTGTGTTTCATTAAGTAGACATACCCATATCTACTTAAGTCATCAGTGAGGGTGAGAACATAACGATAACCACCGCGAGCCTCAACGCTCATTGGACCGCACACATCAGTATGTATGATTTCCAGTAAGTTGGTTGCTCGCTCCATTGTTCCGGAGAATGGAGTCTTGGTCATCTTGCCCATGAGGCACGGTTCGCACGTGTCAAATGATTCATAATCAAGAGACTCCAAAAGTCCATCTGCATGGAGTTTCTTCATGCGTTTGACACCAATGTGACCAAGGCGGCAGTGCCACAAGTATGTGGGACTATCATTATCAACCTTACATCTTTTGGCATTCACACTATGAATATGTGTAACATCACGTTCGAGATTCAATAAAAATAAACCATTGACCAGCGGGGCATGACCATAAAACATATCTCTCATATAAATAGAACAACCATTATTCTCGGATTCAAATGAGTAGCCATCTCGCATCAAACGAGATCCTGATACAATGTTCATGCTCAAAGCTGGTACTAAATAACAATTATTGAGGTTTAAAACTAATCCCGTAGGCAGATGTAGAGGTAGCGTGCCGACGGCGATCACATCGACCTTGGAACCATTCCCGACGCGCATCGTCACCTCGTCCTTCTCCAGTCTCCACTTATTCCGCAGCTCCTGTTTTGAGTTACAAATATGAGCAACCGCATCGGTATCAAATACCCAGGAGCTACTACGAGCGCTGGTAAGGTATGTTGGGGAACGTAGCAGAATTTTAAAATTTTCTACGCATCACCAAGATCAATCTATGGAGTCATCTAGCAATGAGTGAGAGGGGAGTGTATCTACATACCCTTGTAGATCGCGAGCGGAAGCGTTCAAGAGAACGGGGTTGATGGAGTCGTACTCGTCGTGATCCAAATCACCGATGACCGAGCGCCGAACGGACGGCACCTCCGCGTTCAACACACGTACGGAGCAGAGACGTCTCCTCCTTCTTGATCCAGCAAGGGGGGAGGAGAGGTTGATGGAGATCCAGCAGCACGACGGTGTGGTGGTGGAAGCAGCGGGATTTCAGCAGGGCTTCGCCAAGCGCTACTGGAGGAGGAAGAGGTGTCACGGGAGGGAGAGGGAGGCGCCAGGGGCTGAGCTGTTTCTCCCATGCACCTCCCCACTATATATAGGGGTGGAGGGGGCTGGTTTCTTGCCCTCCAAGTCCATTGGGGCGTTGGCAAAGGTGGAAGGAAAGAAATCCCACCCTTTCCCTTCCCCACCGATTGTTATCCCCCTTTTTTAGGGATCTTGATCTTATCCCTTCGGGATATGATCTTATTCCTTCTAAGGGGGAATCTTGGTGCGCCTTGACTAGGGGTGTGGGGCCTTGCCCCCACTACCCACGTTCATGTGGGTCCCCCCATGCAGGTGGGCCCCACTCCGGAACCTTCTAGAACCTTCTCGGTACAATACCGAAAAATCCCGAACATTTTCCGGTGGCCAAAATAGGACTTCCCATATATAAATCTTTACCTCCGGACCATTCCGGAACTCCTCGTGACGTCCAGGATCTCATCCGAGACTCCGAACAACCTTCGGGTTACCGCATACTACTATCTCTATAACCCTAGCGTCACCGAACCTTAAGTGTGTAGACCCTACGGGTTCGGGAGACACGCAGACATGACCGAGACGACTCTCCGGTCAATAACCAACAGCGGGATCTGGATACCCATGTTGGCTCCCACATGCTCCTCGATGATCTCATCGGATGAACCACGATGTCGAGGATTCAATCAATCCCGTACGCAATTCCCTTTGTCTATCGGTACGATACTTGCCCGAGATTCGATCGTCGGTATCTCGATACCTTGTTCAATCTCGTTACCGGCAAGTCTCTTTACTCGTTTCCGTAACACATCATCCTGTGAACAACTCCTTGATCACATTGAGCTCATTATGATGATGTCCTACCGAGTGGGCCCAGAGGTACCTCTCCGTCACACGGAGTGACAAATCCCAGTCTCGATTCATGCCAACCCAACAGACACTTTCGGAGATACCCGTAGTGCACCTTTATAGCCACCCAGTTACGTTGTGATGTTTGGTACACCCAAAGCACTCCTACGGTATCCGGGAGTTGCACAATCTCATGGTCTAAGGAAAAGTTACTTGACATTGGAAAAGCTTTAGCAAACGAACTACACGATCTAGTGCTAGGCTTAGGATTGGGTCTTGTCCATCACATCATTCTCCTAATGATGTGATCCCGTTATCAATGACATCCAATGTTCATGGTCAGGAAACCGTAACCATCTATTGATCAACGAGCTAGTCAACTAGAGGCTTACTAGGGACATGTTGTGGTCTATGTATTCACACATGTATTACGATTTCCGGATAACACAATTATAGCATGAATAACAGACAATTATCATGAACAAGGAAATATAATAATAACCATTTTATTATTGCCTCTAGGGCATATTTCCAACAGTCTCCCACTTGCACTAGAGTCAATAATCTAGTTACATTGTGATGAATCGAACACCCATAGAGTTCTGGTGTTGATCATGTTTTGCTCGTGGAAGAGGTTTAGTCAACGGATCTGCTACATTCAAATCCGTGTGCACTTTACAAATATCTATGTCTCCATCTTGAACATGTTCACGTATGGAGTTGAAGCGACGCTTGATATGCCTGGTCTTCTTGTGAAACCTGGGCTCCTTGGCAAGGGCAATAGCTCCAGTGTTGTCACAGAAGAGAGCCATTGGACCCGACGCATTTGGAATGACTCCTAGGTCAGTGATGAACTCCTTCATCCATACTGCTTCGTGTGCTACCTCCGAGGCTGCTATGTACTCCGCTTCGCATGTAGAACCCGCCACGACGCTTTGCTTGCAACTGCACCAGCTTACCGCTCCACCATTCAAAATATACACGTATCCGGTTTGTGACTTGGAGTCATCCGGATCTGTGTCGAAGCTAGCGTCGACGTAACCCTTTACGACGAGCTCTTCGTCACCTCCATATACGAGAAACATATCCTTAGTCCTTTTCAGGTACTTCAGGATGTTCTTGACCGCTGTCTAGTGTTCCTTGCCAGGATTACTTTGGTACCTACCTACCAAACTTACTGCAAGGTTTACATCAGGTCTGGTACACGGCATGGCATACATAATAGACCCTATGGCTGAGGCATAGGGGATGACACTCATCTCTTCTACATCTTCTGCCGTGGTCGGGCATTGAGCCGTGCTCAATCTCACACCTTGCAATACAGGCAAGAACCCCTTCTTGGACTGATCCATATTGAACTTCTTCAATATCTTATCAAGGTATGTGCTTTGCGAAAGACCTATGAGGCGTCTCGATCTATCCCTATAGATCTTGATGCCTAATATATAAGCAGCTTCTCCAAGGTCCTTCATTGAAAAACACTTATTCAAGTAGGCCTTTATACTTTCCAAGAATTCTATATTATTTCCCATCAGCAGTATGTCATCCACATATAATATGAGAAATGCTACAGAGCTCCCACTCACTTTCTTGTAAACACAGGCTTCTCCATAAGTCTGTGTGAACCCAAACGCTTTGATCATCTCATCAAAGCGAATGTTCCAACTCCGAGATGCTTGCACCAGCCCATAGATTGAGCGCTGGAGCCTGCATACCTTGTCAGCATTCTCAGGGTCGACAAAACCTTCCGGTTGCATCATATACAACTCTTCCTTAAGAAAACCATTAAGGAATGCCGTTTTGACGTCCATTTGCCATATCTCATAATCATAGTATGCGGCAATTGCTAACATGATTCTGACGGATTTCAGCTTCGCTGCGGGTGAGAAAGTCTCATCGTAGTCAACCCCTTGAACTTGTCGATAACCCTTAGCGACAAGCCGAGCCTTATAGATGGTCACATTACCATCCGCGTCAGTCTTCTTCTTAAAGATCCATTTATTTTCTATGGCTTGCCGATCATTGGGCAAGTCAGTCAAAGTCCATACTTCGTTTTCATACATGGATCCTATCTCGGATTTCATGGCTTCAAGCCATTTGTCGGAATCCGGGCCCGCCATCGCTTCTTCATAGTTCGAAGGTTCACTGTTGTCTAACAACATGATTTCCAGGACAGGATTGCCGTACCACTCTGGTGCGGAACGTGTCCTTGTGGACCTTCGAAGTTCAGTGGTAGCTTGATCATGATCATTATCATTAACTTCCTCTCTAGCCGGTGCAGGCTCCACAGAAACATTTTCCTGTGCTGCGCTACTCTCCGGTTCGAGGGTCATCTCATCAAGCTCCACTTTCCTCCCACTTACTTCTTTCGAGAGAAACTCTTTCTCTAGAAAGGATCCATTCCTGGCAACAAAGATCTTGCCCTCGGATCTTAGGTAGAAGGTATACCCAATAGTTTCCTTAGGGTATCCTATGAATACGCATTTTTCCGACTTGGGTTCGAGCTTCTCTGGTTGAAGTTTCTTCACATAAGCATCGCATCCCCAAACTTTCAGCAACGACAGCTTAGGTTTCTTCCCAAACCATAATTCATACGGTGTCGTCTCAACGGATTTTGACGGTGCCCTATTTAAAGTGAATGCGGCAGTCTCTAAAGCATAACCCCAAAAGGATAGCGGTAAATCGGTAAGAGACATCATAGATCGCACCATATCCAATAGAGTGCGATTACGACGTTCGGACACACCATTACGCTGAGGTGTTCCAGGCGGCGTGAGTTGTGAAACAATTCCACATTTCCTTAAGTGCGTGCCAAATTCATGACTCAAATATTCTCCTCCACGATCTGATCGTAAGAACTTTATTTTCTTGTCACATTGATTCTCAACCTCACTCTGAAATTCCTTGAACTTTTCAAAGGTCTCAGACTTGTGCTTCATCAAGTAGACATACCCATATCTACTCAAATCATCGGTGAGGGTGAGAACATAACGATAACCACCGCGAGCCTCAACACTCATTGGACCACACACATCAGTATGTATGATCTCCAATAAGTTGGTTGCTCGCTCCATTGTTCCGGAGAACGGAGTCTTGGTCATCTTGCCCAAGAGGCATGGTTCGCATCTGTCAAATGATTCATAATCAAGAGACTCCAAAAGTCCATCTGCATGGAGTTTCTTCATGCGTTTAACACCGATATGACCAAGGCGGCAGTGCCACAAGTATGTGGGACTATCGTTATCAACCTTGCATTTCTTGGCATTCACATTATAAACATGTGTAACATCACGTTCGAGATTCAATAAAAATAAACCATTCACCAGCGGGGCATGAACATAAAACATATCTCTCATATAAATAGAACAACCATTATTCTCAGATTTAAATGAGTAGCCATCTCGCATTAAGCGAGATCCAGATACAATGTTCATGCTCAAAGCTGGCACTAAATAACAATTATTGAGGTTTAAAACTAATCCCGTAGGTAGATGCAGAGGTAGCGTGCCGACGGCGATCACATCGACCTTGGAACCATTCCCGACGCGCATCGTCACCTCGTCCTTTGCCAGTCTACGCTGATTCCGCAGTTCCTGCTTTGAGTTACAAATATGAGCAACCGCACCGGTATCAAATACCCAGGAACTACTACGAGTGCTGGTAATGTACACATCAATTACATGTATATCACATATACCTTTGGTATTGCCGGCCTTCTTATCTGCTAAGTACTTGGGGCAATTTCGCTTCCAGTGACCGGTTCCCTTGCAATAAAAGCACTCAGTCTCAGGCTTGGGTCCATTCTTTGACTTCTTCCCGGCAGCTGGCTTACCGGGCGCGGCAACTCCCTTGCCGTCCTTCTTGAAGTTCTTCTTACCCTTGCCCTTCTTGAACTTAGTGGTTTTATTCACCATCAACACTTGATGTTCCTTTCTGATCTCTGCCTCCGCTGACTTCAGCATCGCATATACCTCAGGAATGGTCTTTTCCATCCCCTGCATGTTGAAGTTCATCACAAAGCTCTTGTAGCTAGGTGGAAGCGACTGGAGGATTCTGTCAATGACCGCGTCATCCGGGAGATTAATCCCCAGCTGAGACAAGCGGCTGTGCAACCCAGACATTTTGAGTATGTGCTCGCTGACAGAACTATTTTCCTCCATCTTACAGCTGTAGAACTTATCAGAGACTTCATATCTCTCGATCCGGGCATGAGCTTGGAAAACCATTTTCAGCTCTTCGAACATCTCATATGCTCCGTGATGCTCAAAACGCTTTTGGAGCCCCGGTTCTAAGCTGAAGAGCATGCCGCACTGAACGAAGGAGTAATCATCGGTGCGTGTCTGCCAAACGTTCAAATCGTCTGGCAGTGCTGGGAGAGCAGGTGGGTCACCTAACGGTGCTTCAAGGACATATAATTTCTTGGCAGCTATGAGGATAATCCTCAGGTTACGGACCCAGTCCGCATAGTTGCTACCATCGTCTTTCAGCTTGTTTTTCTCTAGGAACGCGTTGAAGTTGAGGGTAACATTAGCGTTGGCCATTTGATCTACAAGATAGATATGTAACATTTAGACTAAGTTCATGACAATTAAGTTCATCTAATCAAATTATGTAATGAACTCCCACTCAGATAGACATCCCTCTCGTCATCTAAGTGATTACATGATCCGAATCGACTAGGCCGTGTCCGATCATCACGTGAGACGGACTAGTCATCAACGGTGAACATCCCCATGTTGATCGTATCTTCTATACGACTCATGCTCGACCTTTCGGTCTCTTGTGTTCCGAGGCCATGTCTGTACATGCTAGGCTCGTCAAGTCAACCTAAGTGTATTGCTGTGTAAATCTGGCTTACACCCGTTATATTCGAACGTTAGAATCTATCACACCCGATCAACACGTAGTGCTTCGAAACAACGAACCTTCGCAACGGTGCACAGTTAGGGGGAACACTTTCTTGAAATTTTAGTAAGGGATCATCTTATATATGCTACCGTCGTTCTAAGCAAATAAGATGCAAAAACATGATAAACATCTCATGCAATCAAAATAGTGACATGATATGGCCATTATCACTTTGCTCCTTTTGATCTCCATCTTCGGGGCTCCATGATCATCATCGTCACCGGCATGACACCATGATCTCCATCATCATGATCTCCATCATCGTGTCTTCATGAAGTTGTCTCGCCAACTATTACTTCTACTACTACGGCTAACGGTTAGCAATAAAGTAAAGTAATTACATGGCGAATTTCAATGACACGCAGGTCATATAATAAATTAAGACAACTCCTATGGCTCCTGCCGGTTGTCATACTCATCGACATGCAAGTCGTGATTCCTATTACAAGAACATGATCATCTCATACATCACATATATCATTCATCACGTCCTTTGGCCATATCACATCACAAAGCACTTGCTGCAAAAACAAGTTAGACGTCCTCTAATTGTTGTTGCAAGTTTTTACGTGGCTGCTATAGGTTTCTAGCAAGAACGTTTCTTACCTACGCCAAAACCACAACGTGATAT
The DNA here is from genome assembly GCA_011799875.1 of Thinopyrum elongatum. Lineage (NCBI taxonomy): Eukaryota > Viridiplantae > Streptophyta > Magnoliopsida > Poales > Poaceae > Thinopyrum > Thinopyrum elongatum. Next base: position 41,300,678 of record CM022300.1, read on the forward strand.
GCCAATTTCTATTTACCCTTCATAAGGACCCTGTTCATCGAATCCGATCCGACTAAAGTGGGAGAGACAGACACCCGCTAGCCACCTTATGCAACTAGTGCATGTCAGTCGGTGGAACCTGTCTCACGTAAGCGTACGTGTAAGGTCGGTCCGGGCCGCTTCATCCCACAGTGCCGCCGAATCAAGATAAGACTAGTAACAGCAAGAAGATTGACAAATCGACACCCACAACTACTTTGTGTTCTACTCGTGCAAGATACTACGCATAAACCTAGCTCATGATGCCACTGTTGGGGAACGTAGCAGAATTTTAAAATTTTCTACGCATCACCAAGATCAATCTATGGAGTCATCTAGCAATGAGTGAGAGGGGAGTGTATCTACATACCCTTGTAGATCGCGAGCGGAAGCGTTCAAGAGAACGGGGTTGATGGAGTCGTACTCGTCGTGATCCAAATCACCGATGACCGAGCGCCGAACGGACGGCACCTCCGCGTTCAACACACGTACGGAGCAGAGACGTCTCCTCCTTCTTGATCCAGCAAGGGGGGAGGAGAGGTTGATGGAGATCCAGCAGCACGACGGTGTGGTGGTGGAAGCAGCGGGATTTCAGCAGGGCTTCGCCAAGCGCTACTGGAGGAGGAAGAGGTGTCACGGGAGGGAGAGGGAGGCGCCAGGGGCTGAGCTGTTTCTCCCATGCACCTCCCCACTATATATAGGGGTGGAGGGGGCTGGTTTCTTCCCCTCCAAGTCCATTGGGGCGTTGGCAAAGGTGGAAGGAAAGAAATCCCATCCTTTCCCTTCCCCACCGATTGTTATCCCCCTTTTTTAGGGATCTTGATCTTATCCCTTCGGGATATGATCTTATTCCTTCTAAGGAGGAATCTTGGTGCGCCTTGACTAGGGGTGTGGGGCCTTGCCCCCACTACCCACGTTCATGTGGGTCCCCCCATGCAGGTGGGCCCCACTCCGGAACCTTCTAGAACCTTCTCGGTACAATACCGAAAAATCCCGAACATTTTCCGGTGGCCAAAATAGGACTTCCCATATATAAATCTTTACCTCCGGACCATTCCGGAACTCCTCGTGACGTCCAGGATCTCATCCGAGACTCCGAACAACCTTCGGGTTACCGCATACTAATATCTCTATAACCCTAGCGTCACCGAACCTTAAGTGTGTAGACCCTACGGGTTCGCGAGACACGCAGACATGACCGAGACGACTCTCCGGTCAATAACCAACAGCGGGATCTGGATACCCATGTTGGCTCCCACATGCTCCTCGATGATCTCATCGGATGAACCACGATGTCGAGGATTCAATCAATCCCGTACGCAATTCCCTTTGTCTATCGGTACGATACTTGCCCGAGATTCGATCGTCGGTATCTCGATACCTTGTTCAATCTCGTTACCGGCAAGTCTCTTTACTCGTTTCCGTAACACATCATCCCGTGAACAACTCCTTGATCACATTGAGCTCATTATGATGATGTCCTACCGAGTGGGCCCAGCGGTACCTCTCCGTTACATGGAGTGACAAATCCCAGTCTCGATTCGTGCCAACCCAACAGATACTTTCGGAGATACCCGTAGTGCACCTTTATAGCCACCCAGTTACGTTGTGACGTTTGGTGCACCCAAAGCACTCCTACGGTATCCGGGAGTTGCACAATCTCATGGTCTAAGGAAAAGTTACTTGACATTGGAAAAGCTTTAGCAAACGAACTACACGATCTAGTGCTAGGCTTAGGATTGGGTCTTGTCCATCACATCATTCTCCTAATGATGTGATCCCGTTATCAATGACATCCAATGTCCATGGTCAGGAAACCGTAACCATCTATTGATCAACGAGCTAGTCAACTAGAGGCTTACTAGGGACATGTTGTGGTCTATGTATTCACACATGTATTACGATTTCCGGATAACACAATTATAGCATGAATAACAGACAATTATCATGAATAAGGAAATATAATAATAACCATTTTATTATTGCCTCTAGGGCATATTTCCAACAGTCTCCCACTTGCACTAGAGTCAATAATCTAGTTACATTGTGATGAATCGAACACCCATAGAGTACTGGTGTTGATCATGTTTTGCTCGTGAAAGAGGTTTAGTCAACGGATCTGCTACATTCAAATCCGTGTGCACTTTACAAATATCTATGTCTCCATCTTGAACATGTTCACGTATGGAGTTGAAGCGACGCTTGATATGCCTGGTCCTTTTGTGAAACCTGGGCTCCTTGGCAAGGGCAATAGCTCCAGTGTTGTCACAGAAGAGAGCCATTGGACCCGACGCATTTGGAATGACTCCTAGGTCGGTGATGAACTCCTTCATGCATACTGCTTCGTGTGCTGCCTCCGAGGCTGCTATGTACTCCGCTTCGCATGTAGAACCCGCCACGACGCTTTGCTTGCAACTGCACCAGCTTACCGCTCCACCATTCAAAATATACACGTATCCGGTTTGTGACTTGGAGTCATCCGGATCTGTGTCGAAGCTAGCGTCGACGTAACCCTTTACGACGAGCTCTTCGTCACCTCCATATACGAGAAACATATCCTTAGTCCTTTTCAGGTACTTCAGGATGTTCTTGACCGCTGTCCAGTGTTCCTTGCCGGGATTACTTTGGTACCTACCTACCAAACTTACAGCAAGGTTTACATCAGGTCTGGTACACAGCATGGCATACATAATAGACCCTATGGCTGAGGCATAGGGGATGACACTCATCTCTTCTATATCTTTTGCCGTGGTCGGGCATTGAGCCGAGCTCAATTTCACACCTTGCAATACAGGCAAGAACCCTTCTTGGACTGATCCATATTGAACTTCTTCAATATCTTATCAAGGTATGTGCTTTGCGAAAGACCTATGAGGCGTCTCGATCTATCTCTATAGATCTTGATGCCTAATATATAAGCAGCTTCTCCAAGTTCCTTCATTGAAAAACACTTATTCAAGTAGGCCTTTATACTTTCCAAGAATTCTATATCATTTGCCATCAGCAGTATGTCATCCACATATAATATGAGAAATGCTACAGAGCTCCCACTCACTTTCTTGTAAACACAGGCTTCTCCATAAGTCTGTGTGAACCCAAACGCTTTGATCATCTCGTCAAAGCGAATGTTCCAACTCTGAGATGCTTGCACCAGCCCATAGATTGAGCGCTGGAGCTTGCATACCTTGTCAGCATTCTCAGGGTCGACAAAACCTTCCGGTTGTATCATATACAACTCTTCCTTAAGAAAACCATTAAGGAATGCCGTTTTGACGTCCATTTGCCATATCTCATAATCATAGTATGCGGCAATTGCTAACATGATTCTGACGGATTTCAGCTTCGCTACGGGTGAGAAAGTCTCATCGTAGTCAACCCCTTGAACTTGTCGATAACCCTTAGCGACAAGCCGAGCCTTATAGATGGTCACATTACCATCCGCGTCAGTCCTCTTCTTAAAGATCCATTTATTTTCTATGGCTTGCCGATCATCGGGCAAGTCAGTCAAAGTCCATACTTCGTTTTCATACATGGATCCTATCTCGGATTTCATGGCTTCAAGCCATTTGTCGGAATCCGGGCCCGCCATCGCTTCTTCATAGTTCGAAGGTTCACTGTTGTCTAACAACATGATTTCCAGGACAGGATTGCCATACCACTCTGGTGCGGAACGTGTCCTCGTGGACCTTCGAAGTTCAGTGGTAGCTTGATCATGATCATTATCAATAACTTCCTCTCTAGCCGGTGTAGGCTCCACAGAAACATTTTCCTGTGCTGCGCTCCTCTCCGGTTCGAGGGTCATCTCATCAAGCTCCACTTTCCTCCCACTTACTTCTTTCGAGAGAAACTCTTTCTCTAGAAAGGATCCATTCCTGGCAACAAAGATCTTGCCCTCGGATCTTAGGTAGAAGGTATACCCAATAGTTTCCTTAGGGTATCCTATGAATACGCATTTTTCCGACTTGGGTTCGAGCTTCTCTGGTTGAAGTTTCTTCACATAAGCATCGCATCCCCAAACTTTCAGAAACGACAGCTTAGGTTTCTTCCCAAACCATAATTCATACGGTGTCGTCTCAACGGATTTTGACGGTGCCCTATTTAAAGTGAATGCGGCAGTCTCTAAAGCATAACCCCAAAAGGATAGCGGTAAATCGGTAAGAGACATCATAGATCGCACCATATCCAATAGAGTGCGATTACGACGTTCGGACACACCATTACGCTGAGGTGTTCCAGGCGGCGTGAGTTGCGAAACAATTCCAAATTTTCTTAAGTGCGTGCCAAATTCATGACTCAAATATTCTCCTCCACGATCTGATCGTAAGAACTTTATTTTCTTGTCACGTTGATTCTCAACCTCACTCTGAAATTCCTTGAACTTTTCAAAGGTCTCAGACTTGTGCTTCATCAAGTAGACATACCCATATCTACTCAAATCATCGGTGAGGGTGAGAACATAACGATAACCACCGCGAGCCTCAACACTCATTGGACCACACACATCAGTATGTATGATCTTCAATAAGTTGGTTGCTCGCTCCATTGTTCCGGAGAACGGAGTCTTGGTCATCTTGCCCAAGAGGCATGGTTCGCATCTGTCAAATGATTCATAATCAAGAGACTCCAAAAGTCCATCTGCATGGAGTTTCTTCATGCGTTTAACACCGATATGACCAAGGCGGCAGTGCCACAAGTATGTGGGACTATCGTTATCAACCTTGCATTTCTTGGCATTCACATTATAAACATGTGTAACATCACGTTCGAGATTCAATAAAAATAGACCATTCACCAGCGGGGCATGACCATAAAACATATCTCTCATATAAATAGAACAACCATTATTCTCAGATTTAAATGAGTAGCCATCTCGCATTAAGCGAGATCCAGATACAATGTTCATGCTCAAAGCTGGTACTAAATAACAATTATTGAGGTTTAAAACTAATCCCGTAGGTAGATGCAGAGGTAGCGTGCCGACGGCGATCACATCGACCTTGGAACCATTCCCGACGCGCATCGTCACCTCGTCCTTTGCCAGTCTACGCTGATTCCGCAGTTCCTGCTTTGAGTTACAAATATGAGCAACCGCACCGGTATCAAATACCCAGGAACTACTACGAGTGCTGGTAAGGTACACATCAATTACATGTATATCATATATACCTTTGGTATTGCCGGCCTTCTTGTCCGCCAAGTACTTGGGGCAGTTTCGCTTCCAGTGACCGTTTCCCTTGCAATAAAAGCACTCAGTCTCAGGCTTGGGTCCATTCTTCGACTTCTTCCCGGCAGCTGGCTTACCGGGCGCGGCAACTCCCTTGCCGTCCTTCTTGAAGTTCTTCTTACCCTTGCCCTTCTTGAACTTAGTGGTTTTATTCACCATCAACACTTGATGTTCCTTTCTGATCTCTGCCTCCGCTGACTTCAGCATCGCATATACCTCAGGAATGGTCTTTTCCATCCCCTGCATGTTGAAGTTCATCACGAAGCTCTTGTAGCTACGTGGAAGCGACTGAAGGATTCTGTCAACGACCGCGTCATCCGGGAGATTAACTCCCAGCTGAGACAAGCGGCTGTGCAACCCAGACATTTTGAGTATGTGCTCGCTGACAGAACTATTTTCCTCCATCTTACAGCTGTAGAACTTATCGGAAACTTCATATCTCTCGATCCGGGCATGAGCTTGGAAAACCATTTTCAGCTCTTCGAACATCTCATATGCTCCGTGATGCTCAAAACGCTTTTGGAGCCCCGGTTCTAAGCTGAAGAGCATGCCGCACTGAACGAAGGAGTAATCATCGGTGCGTGTCTGCCAAACGTTCAAATCGTCTGGCAGTGCTGGGAGAGCAGGTGGGTCACCTAACGGTGCTTCAAGGACATATGATTTCTTGGCAGCTATGAGGATAATCCTCAGGTTACGGACCCAGTCCGCATAGTTGCTACCATCGTCTTTCAGCTTGTTTTTCTCTAGGAACGCGTTGAAGTTGAGGGTAACATTAGCGTTGGCCATTTGATCTACAAGATAGATATGTAACATTTAGACTAAGTTCATGACAATTAAGTTCATCTAATCAAATTATGTAATGAACTCCCACTCAGATAGACATCCCTCTCGTCATCTAAGTGATTACATGATCCGAATCGACTAGGCCGTGTCCGATCATCACGTGAGACGGACTAGTCATCAACGGTGAACATCCCCATGTTGATCGTATATTCTATACGACTCATGCTCGACCTTTCGGTCTCTTGTGTTCCGAGGCCATGTCTGTACATGCTAGGCTCGTCAAGTCAACCTAAGTGTATTGCTGTGTAAATCTGGCTTACACCCGTTGTATTCGAACGTTAGAATCTATCACACCCGATCAACACGTAGTGCTTCGAAACAACGAACCTTCGCAACGGTGCACAGTTAGGGGGAACACTTTCTTGAAATTTTAGTAAGGGATCATCTTATATATGCTACCGTCGTTCTAAGCAAATAAGATGCAAAAACATGATAAACATCTCATGCAATCAAAATAGTGACATGATATGGCCATTATCACTTTGCTCCTTTTGATCTCCATCTTCGGGGCTCCATGATCATCATCGTCACCGGCATGACACCATAATCTCCATCATCATGATCTCCATCATCGTGTCTTCATGAAGTTGTCTCGCCAACTATTACTTCTACTACTACGGCTAACGGTTAGCAATAAAGTAAAGTAATTACATGGCGAATTTCAATGACACGCAGGTCATATAATAAATTAAGACAACTCCTATGGCTCTTGCCGGTTGTCATACTCATCGACATGCAAGTCGTGATTCCTATTACAAGAACATGATCATCTCATACATCACATATATCATTCATCACATCCTTTGGCCATATCACATCACAAAGCACTTGCTGCAAAAAAAAGTTAGACGTCCTCTAATTGTTGTTGCAAGTTTTTACGTGGCTGCTATAGGTTTCTAGCAAGAACGTTTCTTACCTACGCCAAAACCACAACGTGATATGCCAATTTCTATTTACCCTTCATAAGGACCCTGTTCATCGAATCCGATCCGACTAAAGTGGGAGAGACAGACACCCGCTAGCCACCTTATGCAACTAGTGCATGTCAGTCGGTGGAACCTGTCTCACGTAAGCGTACGTGTAAGGTCGGTCCGGGCCGCTTCATCCCACAGTGCCGCCGAATCAAGATAAGACTAGTAACAGCAAGAAGATTGACAAATCGACACCCACAACTACTTTGTGTTCTACTCGTGCAAGATACTACGCATAAACCTAGCTCATGATGCCACTGTTGGGGAACGTAGCAGAATTTTAAAATTTTCTACGCATCACCAAGATCAATCTATGGAGTCATCTAGCAATGAGTGAGAGGGGAGTGTATCTACATACCCTTGTAGATCGCGAGCGGAAGCGTTCAAGAGAACGGGGTTGATGGAGTCGTACTCGTCGTGATCCAAATCACCGATGACCGAGCGCCGAACGGACGGCACCTCCGCGTTCAACACACGTACGGAGCAGAGACGTCTCCTCCTTCTTGATCCAGCAAGGGGGGAGGAGAGGTTGATGGAGATCCAGCAGCATGACGGTGTGGTGGTGGAAGCAGCGGGATTTCAGCAGGGCTTCGCCAAGCGCTACTGGAGGAGGAAGAGGTGTCACGGGAGGGAGAGGGAGGCGCCAGGGGCTGAGCTGTTTCTCCCATGCACCTCCCCACTATATATAGGGGTGGAGGGGGCTGGTTTCTTGCCCTCCAAGTCCATTGGGGCGTTGGCAAAGGTGGAAGGAAAGAAATCCCATCCTTTCCCTTCCCCACCGATTGTTATCCCCCTTTTTTAGGGATCTTGATCTTATCCCTTCGGGATATGATCTTATTCCTTCTAAGGGGGAATCTTGGTGCGCCTTGACTAGGGGTGTGGGGCCTTGCCCCCACTACCCACGTTCATGTGGGTCCCCCCATGCAGGTGGGCCCACTCCGGAACCTTCTAGAACCTTCTCGGTACAATACCGAAAAATCCTGAACATTTTCCGGTGGCCAAAATAGGACTTCCCATATATAAATCTTTACCTCCGGACCATTCCGGAACTTCTCGTGACGTCCAGGATCTCATCCGAGACTCCGAACAACCTTCGGGTTACCGCATACTAATATCTCTATAATCCTAGCGTCACCGAACCTTAAGTGTGTAGACCCTACGGGTTCGGGAGACACGCAGACATGACCGAGACGACTCTCCGGTCAATAACCAACAGCGGGATCTGGATACCCATGTTGGCTCCCACATGCTCCTCGATGATCTCATCGGATGAACCACGATGTCGAGGATTCAATCAATCCCGTACGCAATTCCCTTTGTCTATCGGTACGATACTTGCCCGAGATTCGATCGTCGGTATCTCGATACCTTGTTCAATCTCGTTACCGGCAAGTCTCTTTACTCGTTTCCGTAACACATCATCCCGTGAACAACTCCTTGATCACATTGAGCTCATTATGATGATGTCCTACCGAGTGGGCCCAGAGGTACCTCTCCGTTACATGGAGTGACAAATCCCAGTCTCGATTCGTGCTAACCCAACAGATACTTTCGGAGATACCCGTAGTGCACCTTTATAGCCACCCAGTTACGTTGTGACGTTTGGTGCACCCAAAGCACTCCTACGGTATCCGGGAGTTGCACAATCTCATGGTCTAAGGAAAAGTTACTTGACATTGGAAAAGCTTTAGCAAACGAACTACACGATCTAGTGCTAGGCTTAGGATTGGGTCTTGTCCATCACATCATTCTCCTAATGATGTGATCCCGTTATCAATGACATCCAATGTCCATGGTCAGGAAACCGTAACCATCTATTGATCAACGAGCTAGTCAACTAGAGGCTTACTAGGGACATGTTGTGGTCTATGTATTCACACATGTATTACGATTTCCGGATAACACAATTATAGCATGAATAACAGACAATTATCATGAACAAGGAAATATAATAATAACCATTTTATTATTGCCTCTAGGGCATATTTCCAACAAGGTACACATCAATAACATGTATATCATATATACCTTTGGTATTGCCGGCCTTCTTATCCGCTAAGTACTTGGGGCAGTTCCGCTTCCAGTGACCGTTTCCCTTGCAATAAAAGCATTCAGTCTCAGGCTTGGGTCCATTCTTAGGCTTCTTCCCGGCAACTTGCTTACCGGGCGCGGCAACTCCCTTGCCGTCCTTCTTGAAGTTTTCTTTACCCTTGCCTTTCTTGAACTTAGTGGTTTTATTCACCATCAACACTTGATGTTCCTTTTTGATCTCCACCTCCGCTGATTTCAGCATTGAATATACCTCAGGAATGGTTTTTTCCATCCCCTGCATATTGAAGTTCATCACAAAGCTCTTGTAGCTAGGTGGAAGCGACTGAAGGATTCTGTCAACGACCGCGTCATCCGGGAGATTTACTCCCAGCTGAGACAAGCGGTTGTGCAACCCAGACATTTTGAGTATATGCTCGCTGACAGAACTATTCTCCTCCATCTTACAACTGTAGAACTTGTCGGAGACTTCATATCTCTCGACTCGGGCATGAGCTTGGAAAACCATTTTCAGCTCTTGGAACATCTCATATGCTCCGTGTTGCTCAAAACGCTTTTGGAGCCCCGGTTCTAAGCTGTAAAGCATGCCGCACTGAACTAGGGAGTAATCATCACTACGCGACTGTCAGGCGTTCATAACATCTTGAGTTGCCGGGAAAACAGGTGCGTCACCTAGCGGTGCTTCAAGGACATAAGCTTTCTTGGCAGCTATGAGGATGATCCTCAGGTTACGGACCCAGTCCGTGTAGTTGCTACCATCGTCTTTCAGCTTGGTTTTCTCTAGGAACGCGTTGAAGTTGAGGGCAACATTAGCGTGGGCCATTTGATCTACAAGACATATTGTAAAGATTTTAGACTAAGTTCATGATAATTAAGTTCATCTAATCAAATTATTCAATGAACTCCCACTCAGATAGACATCCCTCTAGTCATCTAAGTGATACATGATCCGAATCGACTAGGCCGTGTCCGATCATCACGTGAGACGGACTAGTCATCAACGGTGAACATCTCTATGTTGATCGTATCTTCTATACGACTCATGTTCGACCTTTCGGTCTTCTGTGTTCCGAGGCCATGTCTGTACATGCTAGGCTCGTCAAGTCAACCTAAGTGTTTTGCATGTGTAAATCTGGCTTACACCCGTTGTATTCGAACGTTAGAATCTATCACACCCGATCATCACGTGGTGCTTCGAAACAACGAACCTTCGCAACGGTGCACAGTTAGGGGAAACACATTCTTGAAATTTTAGCGAGGGATCATCTTATTTATGCTACCGTCGTTCTAAGCAAATAAGATGTAAACATGATAAACATCACATGCAAATCATAAAGTGACATGATATGGCCAATATCATTTTGCTCCTTTTGATCTCCATCTTCGGGGCACCATGTTCATCATCGTCACCGGCATGACACCATGATCTCCATCATCATGATCTTCATCATTGTGTCTTCATGAAGTTGTCTCGCCAACTATTACTTCTACTACTATGGCTAACGGTTAGCAATAAAGTAAAGTAATTACATGGCGTTTTCATTGACACGCAGGTTATACAATAAAATAAGACAACTCCTATGGCTCCTGCCGGTTGTCATATTCATCGACATGCAAGTCGTGATTCCTATTACAAGAACATGATCAATCTCATACATCACATATATCATTCATCACATCCTTTTGGCCATATCACATGACACGGCATATGCTGCAAGAACAAGTTAGACGTCCTCTAATTGTTGTTGCAAATTTTTACGTGGCTGCTATAGGTTTCTAGCAAGAACGTTTCTTACCTACGCCAAAACCACAACGTGATATGCCAATTTCTATTTACCCTTCATAAGGACCCTTTTCATCGAATCCGATCCGACTAAAGTGGGAGAGACAGACACCTGCTAGCCACCTTATGCAACTAGTGCATGTCAGTCGGTGGAACCTGTCTCACGTAAGCATACGTGTAAGGTCGGTCCGGGCTGCTTCATCCCACGATGCCGCCGAATCAAGATAAGACTAGTAACGGCAAGTAAATTGACAAAATCGACGCCCACAACAACTTGTGTTCTACTCGTGCAAGAAACTGCGCATAGACCTAGCTCATGATGCCACTGATGGGGAACGTAGTAGTAAATCAAAAAAATTCCTACGCGTCACCAAGATCAATCTATGGAGAGACTAGCAACGAGAGAGAGAGGAGTGCATCTTCATACCCTTGAAGATCGTGATGCGGAAGCGTTGCAAGAACGCGGTTGGAGGAGTCGTACACGCAGCGATTCAGATCGCGGTTGATTCCGATCTAAGCACCGAACAACGGCGCCTCCGCATTCAACACACGTGTAGCCCGGTGACGTCTCCCGCGCCTTGATCCAGCAAGGAGGAGGGAGAGGTTGGGGAAGACAACTCCAGCAGCACGACGGCGTGGTGGTGGAGTTGGCAGTTCTCCGGCAGGGCTTCGCCAAGCTCAACGGAGGAGGAGGGGGTGTTGGAGAGGGGGAGGGCTGCGCCTTGGATGAGGTCCTGCTGCCCTCCCTCCTCCCCTCTATTTATAGGGCCAAGGGGGAAGGGGGCCGACCCCTCTAGATCAGATCTAGAGGGGGGGCGGCGGCCAGGGGGAGGAGGCTTGCCCCCCAAGCCAAGGGAGGCGCCCCCCTTTAGGGTTTCCCCCAACCCTAGGCGCATGGGCCCTAGGGGGGGATGGCGCCCAACCCACTTAGGGGCTGGTTCCCTCCCCCATACAGCCCATAGGGCCCTCCGGGGCAGGTGGAACCTCCCGGTGGACCCCCGGAACCCCTTCGGTGGTCCCGGTACAATACCGAAAAACCCCCGAACACTTCCGGTGACCGTATGATGACTTCCCATATATAAATCTTCACCTCCGGACCATTCCGGAACTCCTCATGACGTCCGGGATCTCACCCGGGACTCCGAACAACATTCGGTAACCACATACTATTTCCCATAACAACTCTAGCGTCACCAAACCTTAAGTGTGTAGACCCTACGGGTTCGGGAGCTATGCAGACATGACCGAGACATCTCTCCGGCCAATAACCAACAGCGGGATCTGGATACCCATGTTGGCTCCCACATGTTCCACGATGATCTCATCGGATGAACCACGATGTCGAGGATTCAATCAATCCCGTATACAATTCCCTTTGTCTACCGGTATGATACTTGCCCGAGATTCGATCGTCGGTATCCCTATACCTTGTTCAATCTCGTTACCGGCAAGTCTCTTTACTCGTTCCGTAACGCATGATCCCATGGCTAACTCTTTAGTCACATTGAGCTCATTATGATGATGCATTACCGAGTGGGCCCAGAGATACCTCTCCGTCATACGGAGTGACAAATCCCAGTCTCGATTCGTGCCAACCCAACAGACACTTTCGGAGATACCTGTAGTGCACCTTTATGGTCACCCAGTTACGTTGTGACGTTTGATACACCCAAAGCATTCCTACGGTATCCGGGAGTTGCACAATCTCATGGTCTAAGGAAATGATACTTGACATTAGAAAAGCTTTAGCAGACGAACTACACGATCTAGTGCTATGCTTAGGATTGGGTCTTGTCCATCACATCATTCTCCTAATGATGTGATCCCGTTATCAACGACATCCAATGTCCATGGTCAGGAAACCGTAACCATCTATTGATCAACGAGCTAGTCAACTAGAGGCTCACTAGGGACATGTTGTGGTCTATGTATTCACACATGTATTACGATTTCCGGATAACACAATTATAGCATGTACAATAGACAATTATCATGAACAAGGAAATATAACAATAACCACTTTATTATTGCCTCTAGGGCATATTTCCAACAAACTCCCCATTCACACGTACCGCAAACCGCACTGATGTTACACACTTCATTATCAGTCGGATAAAAAGACGAGCTGAAGCCCAATTTGGACATGATCGCCTGAAGATAATGCCATTCAACACGGTCATAAGCCTTCATCATGTCCAACTTTATAGCACATACCCAATTCTTTCCCTTCCTTCTCTTCTTCATAGCATGAACACTCTCATGAGCAATAAGAACATTATCTGTAATGAGTTGCCCAGGCACAAACGCACTTTGCTCCTCACTTACAACGTCATCAAGAAAGTCTCTCATCCTGCTAACAATGCATTTTGCTGCAATCTTGTAGAAAACAGGACACAGAGAAATAGGTCTATACTGGTTTATTCGTTGTGGGTGCCGAACCTTAGGGATAAGAGTGATGGAGGTGTCATTCATACCTTCTGGTAGCTCGCCCCCATTCAAAAAACTCAACACTGCCAGAACTATATCATCTTTCAACAGCGACCAGTGTCTCTGAAAAAATCCCGCAGTAAATCCATCCACTCCGGCTGTTTTGGATGGGGCCATATGAAACAGCGCCACCCTCACCTCTTCTGCCGTAAACGGCTTATCTAGATGTGCATTCATAGGTGTTGTCACCCTAGTTGGAACTAAGTCCAGCAGTTCATCGAGGGGTCTGATTCCTTGAGATGTATATAAGTTTGTGTAGAACTGATGTACCTCCTCTTGACCATCTGCCAATGTTGGGGAACGTAGCATGCAATTTCAAAAAATTTCCTACGCTCATGCAAGATCTATCTAGGAGATGCATAGCAACGAGAGGGGGAGAGTGTGTCCACGTACCCTCGTAGACCGAAAGCGGAAGCGTTAGCTTAACGCGGTTGATGTAGTCGAATGTCTTCGCAATCCAACCGATCAAGCACCGAACGTACGGTACCTCCGAGTTCTGCACACGTTCAGCTCGATGACGTCCCTCGAGCTCTTGATCCAGTTGAGGACGAGGGAGAGTTCTGTCAGCATGACGGCGTGGCGACGGTGATGATGAAGTTACCGGTGCAGGGCTTCGCCTAAGCACTACGACGATATGACCGAGGTGTTAAACTGTGGAGGGGGCACCGCACACGACTAAGACAAATCTTGGTGTGTCTTTGGGGTGCCCCCCTCCCACGTATATAAAGGAGGGGGGAGAGAGGCCGGCCCCCTAGGGGTGCGCCAAGAGTATAGAGTCCTACTAGGACTTCCAAGTCCTAGTAGGAATCCCTTTCCTTTTCGGAGTAGGAGAGAAGGAAAGAGGGAAAAGAGGGAGGGAGTAGGAAAAGGCAAGGGGGGCGCCCCCCTTCCCCTAGTCCAATTCAGACCCATGGGGGGGCGCGTGCCACCTCCCCTTGGCCTGCCTCCTCTTTTCCCGTATGGCCCAATAAGGCCCATTACTTTTCCCGGTGAATTCCCGTAACTCCCCGGTACTCCGAAAAACACCCGAATCACTCGGAACCTTTTCGATGTCTGAATATAGCCTTCCAATATATGAATCTTTACCTCTCGACCATTTCGAGACTCCTCGTCATGTCCGTGATCTCATCCGGGACTCCGAACAAACTTTGGTCATCAAATCACATAACTCATAATACAAATCGTCATCGAACGTTAAGCGTGCGGACCCTACGTGTTCGAGAACTATGTAGACATGACCGAGACACATCTCCGGTCAATAACCAATAGCAGAACCTGGATGCTCATATTGGCTCCTACATATTCTACGAAGATCTTTATGGGTCAAACCGCATAACAACATACGTTATTCCCTTTGTCATCGGTATGTTACTTGCCCGAGATTCGATCGTCGGTATCATCATACCTAGTTCAATCTCATTACCGGCAAGTCTCTTTACTCGTTCCGTAGTGCATCATCCCGTAACTAACTCATTAGTCACATTGCTTGCAAGGCTTCATATGATGTGCATTACCGAGAGGGCCCAGAGATACCTCTCCGATACTCGGAGTGACAAATCCTAATCTCGATCTATGCCAACCCAACAAACACCTTCGGAGACACCTGTAGAGCATCTTTATAATCACCCAGTTATGTTGTGATGTTTGATAGCACACAAGGTGTTCCTCCGGTATTCGGGAGTTGCATAATCTCATAGTCAGAGGAATATGTATAAGTCATGAAGAAAGCTTTAGCAATAAAACTTAACGATCATTATGCTAAGCTAATGGATGGGTCTTGTCCATCACATCATTCTCCTAATGATGTGATCCCGTTCATCAAATGACAACACATGTCTATGGTTAGGAAACTTAACCATCTTTGATTAATGAGCTAGTCTAGTAGAGGCATACTAGGGACACTGTGTTTTGTCTATGTATTCACACATGTATCAAGTTTCCGGTTAATACAATTCTAGCATGAATAATAAACATTTATCATGATATAAGGAAATATAAATAACAACTTTATTATTGCCTCTAGGGCATATTTCCTTCAGCCAAGGATTGGCATACCGACCCATCTGCCCGCACAAGCCCTTTGATCTTGTTCATTCTCCTGCGCTGAGCTGCTTGTGCATGATTTTTTTTGTATTCCTGTCTCCCTCGCGCAAATATGGTACCCTAGACCTTTTGCGCATCCAGATCTCCTCCTGGTGAAGTGCCTCACGCAGCTTCTTAACCGTGGCCTTTTCTTCATCAGTGGGCCCTCTCCTGCCCGCACGGCTTCTAAGCTGGTTCAACCTCTGTCGAAGCTTCCTTACTTTGGCCGTCAGGCTACCGAACTCACGTGCACCCCATGCAGATAACGAGCTCTGCATATTATTAAGCGCATTAATCACTCCAGACAAGCCATGCAGCCCAGCTCCCTTTTGCCAATTGTTCATAACGAAACTATCGTAGTCTACATGTGTCTGCCATACATCTTCATAGCGGAACTGATTCGCTCCCCTCCTCCTCTCGGCCTCATGTGTACGGAGTTCGACCAAGACCAAGCAATGGTCGGATTCCACTGTACTAATGTGCCGAACTCTTGATTGCCCGAATAGATGCATCATAGTTGGGTTCCCAAATGCTCTATCAAGTCGGGCCCTCACATTATCATCACCTGCTTGGCCATTGTCCCAAGTGTACTCCGTTCCAGACCACCCCATATCCTAGAACAAGCAATCGTCAGCTGCCTCACGAAACGCACGCATCTGCCATTCGGGACGGGCAGCCAGCGAAAAGTGTTCCGTAGCATACAATGTTTCATTGAAATCCCCCACGCATAACCATGCCGGATGTTGGATAGAAAATAGAGTCCGAAGACATCTCCAGCTATGGTGTCTGTCCGATGCTCGAGGGGCCCCATAGAACCCCGTAAATCTCCATTTATCCCTGCTCTGATTACTATTCTGCACCATCACATCAATGTGGCCAGAACTAAAACTCTGAAGATCCACCTGAAAATCAGCTATCCAGAATAGACCAATGCCTCCACTCAGACTGTCACTATCAACTGCAAAACAGCCCGCAAAACCAAGAAGATTTTCCAAACTTTCTACCCTCTTTGCCGCAATCTTTGTCTCCATCAGAAATAAGAGACCGGGCCCTTCTTGCTTCACCACACCGCGAAGCTCACGAGCTGTCGCTGGGTTCCCAAGCCCACGACAGTTCCAGCTGAGGCAATTCATTGCGCCGGGTAGGGCTGCTTCGCAACCTCTGCCGATGCCCCGGAGTTGACCGGGGTAGGTTTCTTCTTCTTCGGCGTCCTCTCGCCATCACCACTTTTCTCAGAGGAGTCAGGTGGCACCGCATCGCCCCTCTGACCATCCTCTGGGTCGTGTGCCTTATCCATCAGCAAGGGTATAACCCTCCTGTACTCTTGTTTCTTCCCCTGCGGCCCTCCCTTGCGTTTATTCAGATTTCTGTTCTTAGCCGGAGAAGTAACTTCTACTCCTTTCTCAGCTGCAGTACTCGAACCTCTTGTCTCAACTTTGTTATTTTGGCTATTTGATTGCTCTCTAGATATGTTCTCGCTGGAACTCGGTTTTTTGCGGTCTTCTGGCGCCCGTAGCCCTCTTCCAAAGGGGAGGTCCCCATTGGCATCTCGAGTCCCCGGGGTCGGACAATGCAGATCAGAGTGGCCCAGCCGTCCACATGAGAAACAGAAGTGCGGAACATTCTCATATTGGATATCATAAAGGTCCGTCCGTTTCCTCCTCGCTGATTCAATTAAGATCCAACGCCTTAATGGTTTGTCCACAACAACTGACACTCTAGCTCTGAGATAGCCATTAACATGATCGAACTGCACATCAAATGCTTCCTTATCAATCTGTTGAGCAATCGTAACACACCACTTCTCACCTCGGAGATTGAAGGGCAGATTAACAACCCTTGCCCACATATGAATCTTGCTAAAGCTTAGTTCAGAAGGCCGCATACATTCATCAAACTCCGACAAGACGACGGCGTTTTTACTCACATGCCATGGCGATCCTTCCCAAACACGATCATGATCTCTTCTGCTCGCAAACTCAGCCACAAACGTGTTTTCCCCTACCGATCTGAAGATCGGACCTTTAGGGTTTCCCCAAGCCGGACGAAGTGCGCTAATGATTGTTTGTATGTGAAGAACATGTCGGTGCAGAATCTTCCCCGCTAGCATCCACTTCTCCTGCTCACCTTCATCTCTATCATCAAGAACCAGCGGCGTCGCCTCCTCCTCGGTTATGTCCAGTTTACCTAGAGCCTCCGCTAGCTTCGCCCTTGCCGCATCTGGCGACATGGGCTCCTTCCCATGGCCATGCCCCGCCGATGAAGCCATCCTCGGGGGTCACGATCCGGTGCGCCGCGCCGAAGATCGGCGCGCGCCGTCAAGTTCCACCCACAAAACCCTAATCGCCTTTGGGGGGCGCTCCGGGAGTTTCGGGGGAAAAGTCTTTTACGACGCCCATCACCTGCCGTTGGACTAAACATAGAAAATCAGCTGTCCTCGATCAGGTGTACGGAAATTCATATTTTGTCTGAACAAGTGAGTACGTACATTCCTAATAGCCATCACTAATCTAACTTATGTGTTATGCCCTGCATACATGGCACTGCACATGGCTAGCAAAATTGATCCTATGTATGTGCATGGCTCTGCCACCTAACACGATCGCGTATGCCGGCAATCCAACGACGGCGACGAGGCGTCGGCGACCAGCTTCCGGAGCGCGCATTTCGACGCTGCCACGTCCCTCCCGGCGACGAATGGGTGAGCAAGCAGCTCCGCGACGGACGCCCTGCTGCGGTAGTCCTTTTGCAGGCACGCGGCGACGAATCCCCGTAGCTCCGGCGAGGAGGCGCCGTCGGGCAGCGCCGGCGGCTCGCCGAAGCAGACGGCGCACATGAGCGCCGCCCAGCTCGGCCGCTGCCCGGCGGGGAGGAGCGGGTACCTGCCCATGAAGAGCTCAAGGAGCGTGACCCCCAGGCTCCACACGTCGGCGGCGCACGGGTCGTAGTGCCCGCCGTGCGCCTCCGGGTCGAAGCGCTCGGGGCTCATGTACGCGGAGGTGCCGGCGTAGGACGTGCAGTGGTCGCCGGCGCGCGCGAGCACCTTGGCGATGCCGAAGTCGGCGACCTTGACCTCCCCGGCGGTGCTGACGAGGAGGTTGGCCGGCTTAATGTCGAGGTGCACGATGCGGCGGGCGTGGAGGTACGCCAGCCCCGACAGCGCCTGCGCGGCGACCTCCGCGAGCGCGGCCTCCGCGAACGCGCCGCGGCGGCTCCTGACGGAGTCGAGCGACCCGCCGTCGACCAGCTCGAGGAGCAGCGCGACGTCGCCGGAGGCCGCGGCGGGGAGGACGGAGTGGCACCGAACGACGAAGGGCGAGGCGGTGCGGCTGAGGACGTCGGCCTCGGCGGCCGCGGCCGGGTCGCCGTAGTGCTGGACCTTGAGCGCGTAGAGCGCGCACGTCTCCCGGTGGCGGACCTTGTAGACTGTGCCGCCGTTCCCGCGGCCCAGGACGGCGAGCTTGTCGAAGTCGGCCAGGCGGAACTGGCTGGACAGCGCCGACGGGGTCGAGGCCTTGGTGGCAGTCGGCGCCGGCGCGACCGCGGGGTTGGGGAGCCGGCCGAGGGCGCCGAGCTCCTGCGCGGCGGCGCGGGGCGGGACGGGCAGCGAGAGGTGCAGCTGCGGAAGCCTCTTCTCACGTATGAGAGCCATGTGTCTGTCACCGCCGTAGGCTGCCGAGTGATCTGAGCTGCTGCTGCTTTGCTTAACTGCCTTGGGTTGTTGAAGCAGATTGAGAGCTCATTTATACGTGTGCTCTGCCTGTACTCGTATGGCATGCCATATGGTTTGACTCTGTTGCTTTCAGCAAATCATAGTCGACCAGATTGCGACATGCGCATTTACCCCAAGTTTTCTTCTCACTGAGTGTGGATCCATCTACGTTCTAGAGCAAGTCTTACCCTGCGCTTTGTACTTGCTGGACCAGACAGGTCAGCCAGAGGTGAAGACAACAAGCTGGCTGCTGGCATGCCACGGGTCACGTACGTGGTGTCATTTCTAGACTCTCTTCTTCTAGACTCCCGTTCTGGTTAGCTGAAGCTCTGCTGCGCAAGCATTTTCCCAGGATAGAATAAAGCCGCCTGCTGGTGATTAAATTACCGGTTCACACGCTTCTCGCCGCCCGTCGGAGATTAACAAGGCATTCTTAATCGTGTGACAGCTCAGTCCGAATGCCCATTGTCAACACCCGCGAGTCGGAATCTCAAGGAAAGAGACTTATTTTTCACTCCCTCCAACTTGATACGTACTAAATCAGCGAGCCGAAATATCAAGAAAATTAATAGAGAAAACAATAAGAGAGAGTCAAGTATGCAGCTCCCGCGGGACAACTAATGGCTGCCATTAGGGCTTAGTTAAAGGGTGATGTGCGACGTGTGCCATCAGGCGTCTCACTCGTTAGAACGTAGTAGCTCAGCACGCCATCAATGGCACCTGCGCCACTTTGATCATTTTAATTATCTAAAAAGGCCTAATCTGTGAGGCACATGTTCTGTCAGATATGATGTGGTCTACTGACGTAAAAAGGCTGCTTAAAAAAAATATAAGTTCGGTAAATAAGTCTAATCAGTGTTACTGCGTCACTGTAAAAGCATCTCCAACAGCCGCGCTAAATAAGCGCCGCGCCGCAAATTTGTCATTTTTAGCGCGCGCAATCGATATAGGGGCTCCAGCGGACGCGTAATAAGCGCGCGCGCGGCATATAGAGTTGGGCGCGCGGTCCGAATCGCCATCGCGCGCTGTGTATTTGGTGCGCCCGCTTCCGCGCGCCACACACTCGAGCCCCTATACCTTTCGCCCCGCCCGCGCCGCTGCCGGCGAATCGACCCGATGGACGCCCGCGCCGGCACCCCCTCACCCCTTCCTCTTCCCGCGACCCCTCCGCCGCTGCCGCCGGCGAATCGACCCGATGGACGCCTGCGCCGGCACCCCCCTCACCCCTTCCTACTCCCGCGACCCCTCCGTCGCCGCTGCCGCAAACCCTAGCGCGGGGAGGAAGAATCCTCTTCGGATGATGAATCGGAGGAAGAGGAAGATGAAGACGAGGACGAGGCTTGATTGTTGATGGGCCATTCGTTGGTGTGAACTTTTGTGTCATGAACTTGGTTCGGATTTTGAACTTGGTTGGATGATGTTGTGGGCATGAATTTGAACTTGTGGGCATGAACTTTTTATGTCATCGTGAACTTGTTTGTGTGATTTAAATTATGCCATGTCTTTGTTTTAATGTTTAAAATTCATTTCGTGTCCAAAATGCAACATATGGCAAACGCCGGCTGCTCGCTCGCGCTGCATTTTAGTGCGCCTGCTGAAGCTACACGCGCGCGCTAAAGTTTACAGCGGCCGCTGGAGCCAGCGCTCCCCGCCGCGCCAAAATAGGCGATCGGCGCGCCACAAACAGGTTTTTAGCGCGCCGCGCGTTGGGCGGCTGTTGGAGATGCTCTAATGATCTCTTATATGAGTACGGTCTAGCTCCTTTGACTCAGAGGAGTTCTACAGAATTGGATCCTTAGAGCATCTTCAACCACGTACCTCTAATTCGACCCCTCAAACGTCCGCGGACGTGCCCGGCCAGTGACCGGGCGTGTCCGCTTTGAACCTCTATTTGTCCATCCGCGCAGCCACAATCCTCATTTTCTTCCTCATACGTCCGATCACTTGCACGTGATTGGTGGAGATGAAGAGAGTGAAAAAAAAAGAATGAATAAAGAAAGAGAAAAGGTGGTCCGGGGTGGGGCCGCGTCCTATGTGGTGGATTGACCGGGTGCGCCCGGGCGTGTCCGCGAGCCCTCATATCCTCCCCATATTTGAGATGGATATGAGGGTTCGCGGACAGCCTGGACATATAAGGAAGATATGAGGGGTCCGGTTGGGTCAAATTTTTGCTACCTTTTGCTTCTGTCTCTTGTCCGGTCAGTGGTCCCCGCGCTCGCCCGGTCAATTTGAGGAGTCCGGCTGTAGATGCTCTTAGGCCAACTCCAATCGTCGACCCCAAATGGACGTCCGTTTTGTTTGGATTTTGTCTATTTGTGTCGGGAAAACGGACGTGGGCGTCCGGATGCGGCCGTCGGTGCGCCCAACCGGCCCGTCGCATTCCAAATTGTCCTTTTTTTGGACCTGCAAATTTGAACCAAAACAAACTCAAATATACATTGCACATAATTTAAAAACGTTAATATAAACATAAACGTCCACAAAAGTCCAACCCAAAACATTCTTAACCAAACTTAAAATTTAAACAAAATAAAAAAAAGCTAGATAATCCCGTCGCCGCCGCAGTTGTCGCTGTTATCGCCCTCGTCGCCAATGAGGTCGATGTAAGCCGGCGGCGTCCAAAGGTGGGCAGGCGGCCCCTGTCGGTCGGGAGGCGGCTGCGGATGCACGACCTCTGGCCATGGTGGAGACGATGACCATGCGTTGGCGTGCACTTGCTCCGGCGTGCACGACACCGTCTCCGTCCACGACCACCTCTGGCCGACCAGTGCCGGGTTCCATGCCACGGGCTCCTCCTCCCTCACCTCCTCCATGGCCTTCTCCTTGACCATGGCGACATCGCCGGTTACGGAGAGGGCCATCATTTCTTCTGGGCCTCGTCGTGGGTGTGGACAGAGTCTTCCGACACCCACCTAACCAGCTCTTGTTGGGAAACGTAGCATGCAATTTTAAAAAATTTCTACGCTCACGCAAGATCTATCTAGGAGATGCATATCAACAAGGGGGAGAGTGTGTCTACGTACCCTCGTAGACCGTAAGCGGAAGCGTTTCACAACGCAGTTGATGTAGTCGAACTTTCTTCGCGATCCAACCGATCGAGTACCAAACGTACGACACCTCCGAGTTTAGCACACGTGCGGCTCGATGACGTCACCTCCTTCTTGATCCAGCAAGCGGGAGAGGAGAAGTAGATGGGATCATAACCAGCACGATGGCGTGGTGGTGATGGAGCACCAACAACGCTTCGCTAAGTGTCGCCGGGACGAGGCGGTGGAACTACGGAGTAACGGGAGAGAGAGGGGCACCAAGAGCTTGGTGTGTCCTCTTGGGGCACCCCTCCCCTCTATATATAGGTGGAGGGGCGTGGGAAACAGCCCCTCCAACCCCTAGGGTGCAGCTAAGGGGGAGAGGACTTGGACTCAAAGTCCAATCCTATTCCTACTAGGACTCCTTCCTTTTCTTGCCTTCCCTAGCCACATGGGATTTTGAGGACTTGGTGCGCCTAGCCCAATAAGACTAGGGCGCCTCTCCACAGCCCATGCCAGCACTTGGGGCGTGGTGAACCCATTTGTGGACTTCCGGACCCCTCCGGAACCTTCTGGAAGCTTCCCGGTACAATACCGAAAAAACTGCACCTTTTTCCGGAACCCAAAATATGACTTCCCATATATAAATCTTTACCTCTCGACCATTCCGAGCCTCCTCGTGACGTCCGGGATCTCATCTGGGACTCCAAACAATATTTTAATACCACTCATCAAATATCCCAATACTCCTCTAGCGTCAACGAACGTTAAGCGTGCGACCCTACGGGTTCGGGAATTATGTAGTGATGACCGAGACACCTCTCCGGTCAATAACCAATAGCAGGACCTGGATGCCCATATTGATTCCTACATATTCCACGAAGATCTTTTATCGGTTGAACCTTTATGACAACATACGTAATTCCCTTTGTCCGTCGGTATGTTACTTGCCCGAGATTCGATCGTCGGTATCTCTATACCTAGTTCAATCTCATTACCGACAAGTCTCTTTACTTGTTTCGTAATACATCATCGTGCAACTAACTTCTTAGTCACTTTGCTTGCAAGCTTCTTGTGATGTGTATTACCGAGAGGGCCCAGAGATACCTCTCCGATACACGGAGTGACAAATCCCAATCTCGATTCACACCAACTCAACAGACACCTTCAGAGATACCTGTAGAGCATCTTTATGATCACCCAGTTACGTTGTGACATTTGATAGCAGACAAGGTATTCCTCCGGTATCCGGGAGTTGCATGATCTCATGGTCGAAGGAACATGTATTTGACATTAAGAAAGCAATAGCAATAAACTGAATGATCATATGCTATGCTAACGGTTGGGTCTTGTCCATCACATCATTCTCCTAATGATGTGATCCCGTTATCAAATGACAACACATGTCTATGGTTAGGAAACCTTAACCATCTTTGATCAACGAGCTAGTTTAGTAGAGGCATACTAGGGACACGGTATTTGTTTATGTATTCACACATGTATTTAAGTTTCCGATCAATACAATTCTAGCGTGAATAATAAACCTTTATCATGAATAAGGAGATATAAAATAACAACTTTATTATTGCCTCTAGGGCATATTTCCTTCAGTCTCCCACTTGCACTAGAGTCAATAATCTAGTTCACATCACCATGTGATTTAACACCCATAGTTCACATCGCCATGTGAACAACACCCAAAGAGTTTACTAGAGTCAATAATCTAGTTCACATCGCCATGTGATTAACACCCAAAGAGTACTAAGGTGTGATCATGTTTTGCTTGTGAGAGAAGTTTAGTCAACGGGTCTGCCACATTCAGATCCGTATGTATTTTGCAAATTTCTATGTCTACAATGCTCTGCATGGAGCTAATCTAGCTAATTGCTCCCACTTTCAATACGTATCCAGATTGAGACTCAGAGTCATCTGGATCGGTGTTAAAGCTTGCATCAACATAACCCTTTACGACGAACTCTTTATCACCTCCATAACCGAGAAATATTTCCTTAGTCCTCTTAGGTAACTAAGGATAATTTTGGCTGCTGTTCAGTGATCTACTCCTGGATCACTATTGTACCCACTTTCCAAACTCATGGCAAGGTACACAATAGGTCTGGTACATAGCATGGCATACTTTATAGAACCTATGGTTGAGGCATAGGGAATGGCTTTCATTCTCTCTCTATCTTCTGCCGTGGTCGGGTTTTGAGTCTTGCTCAACTTCACACCTTGCAACACAGGCAAGAACCCTTTCTTTGACTGATCCATTTTGAACCTTTTCAAAATCTTGTCAAGGTATGTGCTTTGTGAAAGTCCTATTAAGCATCTCGATCTATCCCTATAGATCTTGATGCCCAATATATATGTAGCTTCACCGAGGTCTTTTATTGAAAACTCTTATTCAAGTATCCTTTTATGCTATCCAGAAATCCTATATCATTTCCAATCAATAATATGTCATCGACATATAATATCAGAAATGCTATAGAGCTCCCACTCACTTTCTTGTAAATACAGGCTTCACCATAAGTCTGTATAAAACCATATGCTTTGATCACCTCATCAAAGCGTGTATTCCAATTCCAAGATGCTTGCACCAGTCCATAGATGGATCGCTGGAGCTTGCACACTTTGTTAGCACCTTTAGGATCGACAAAACCTTTCTGGTTGTATCATATACAACTCTTCTTTAAGAAATCCATTAAGGAATGCAGTTTTGATGTCCATTTGCCAGATTTCATAAAATACGGCAATTGCTAACATGATTCGGACAGACTTAAGCATCGCTACGGGTGAGAAAGTCTCATCGTAGTCAACCCTTTGAACTTGTCGAAAACCTTTTGCGACAAGTCGAGCTTTGTAGACAGTAACATTACCATCAGCGTCCGTCTTCCTCTTGAAGATCCATTTATTCTCAATGGTTTGCCGATCATCGGGCAAGTCCACCAAAGTCCACACTTTGTTCTCATACATGGATCCTATCTCAGATTTTGTGGCCTCAAGCCATCTGTCGAAATCTGGGCTCATCATAGCTTCTTCATAGTTCGTAGGTTCGCCATGGTCTTATAACATGACTTCCAGGGCAGGATTACCGTACCACTCCGGTGCGGAACGGATTCTGGTCCACCTACGAAGTTCTGTAGTAACTTGATCTGAAGTTTCATGATCATCATCATTAGCTTCCTCTCTGGTTGGTGTAGGCATCACGGGAACGGTTTTCTGTGATATGCTACTTTCCAATTCGAGAGAAGGTACAATTACCTCATCAAGTTCTACTTTCCTCCCACTCACTTCTTTCGAGAGAAACTCCTTCTCTAGAAAGGACCCAAACTTAGCAACAAAGATCTTGCCTTCGGATCTGTGGTAGAAGGTGTACCCAATAGTTTCTTTAGGGTATCCTATGAAGACGCACTTCTTCGATTTAGGTTCGAGCTTATCAGGCTGAAGCCTTTTGACATAAGCTTCGCATCCCCAAACTTTAAGAAACGACAACTTAGGTTTCTTGCCAAACCATAGTTCATACGGTGTCATCTCAACGGATTTAGACGGTGCCCTATTTAACGTGAATGCAACTGTCTCTAATGCATAACCCCAAAACAATAGTGGTAAATCGGTAAGAGACATCATAGAATGCAACATATCTAATAAAGTATGGTTACGACATTCGGACACACCATTACGCTATGGTGTTCCAGGTGGTGTGAGTTGTGAAACAATTCCACATTGTTTTAAATGAAGGCCAAACTCGTAACTCAAATATTTGCCTCCACGATCGGATCGTAGAAACTTTATTTTCTTGTTATGATGAGTCTCAACTTCACTCTGAAATTCTTTGGACTTTTCAAATGTTTCAGACTTGTGTTTCATCAAGTAGATATACCCATATCTACTCAAATCATCAGTGAAGGTGAGAAAATAACGATACCCGCCGCGTGCTTCAATACTCATCGGACCGCATACATCGGTATGTATTATTTCCAATAAGTCATTAGCTCGCTCCATTGTTCCGGAGAACAAAGTTTTAGTCATCTTGCCCATGAGGCATGGTTCGCAAGTATCAAATGATTGATAATCAAGTGATTCCAAAAGTTCATCCGCATGGAGTTTCTTCATGCGCTTTACACCAATATGACCTAAACGGCAGTGCCACAAGTATGTTGCACTATCATTATCAACTTTGCATCTTTTGGCATCATTATTAGGAATATGTGTATCACTACGATCGAGATTCAATAAACCATTCACATTGGGTGTATGACCATAAAAGGTTTTATTCATGTAAACAAAACAACAATTATTCTCTGACTTAAATGAATAACCGTATTGCAATAAACATGATCCAATCATATTCATGCTCAACGCAAACACCAAATAACATTTATTTAGGTTTAACAGTAATCCCGAATGTAGAGGGAGTATGCGATGGTGATCTTATCAACCTTGGAATCACTTCCAACACGCATCGTCACCTCGCCCTTAACTAGTCTCTGTTCATTTTGCAACTCCTGTTTCGAGTTACTAATCTTAGCAACTGAACCGGTATCAAATACCCAGGGGCTACTATGAACACTAGTAAAGTACACATCAATAACATGTATATCAAATATACCTTTGTTCACTTTGCCATCCTTCTTATCCGCCAAGTATTTGGGGCAGTTCCGCTTCCGGTGACCATTTCCTTTGCAGTAGAAGCACTCAATTTCAGGTTTGGGTCTAGCTTTGGGCTTCTTCATGGGAGCGGCAACTTGTTTGCTGTTCTTCTTGAAGTTCCCTTTCTGTCCCTTGCCCTTTTTCTTGAAACTAGTGGTTTTGTTAACCATCAACACTTGATGCTCTTTCTTGATTTCTACCTTCGTCGATTTCAGCATCGCGAAGAGCTTGGTAATCGTTTTCGTCATCCCTTGCACATTATAGTTCATCACGAAGTTCTAGTAGCTTGGTGATAGTGACTAAAAAACTCTTGTCAATCACTATCTTATCTGGAAGATTAACTCCCACTTGATTCAAGCGATTGTAGTACCCAGACATTCTGAGCACATGCTCACTGGCTGAGCTATTCTCCTCCATCTTGTAGGCAAAGTACTTGTCAAAGGTCTTATACCTCTCGACATGGGCATGAGTCTAAAATACTAATTTAAGCTCTTGGAACATCTTATATGTTCCATGACATTCAAAACGTCTTTGAAGCCCCGATTCTAAGCCGTAAAGCATGGCACACTAAACTATCAAGTAGTCATCATATTGAGCTTGTCAAACGTTCACAACGTCTGCATCAGCTCCTGCAACAGGTCTATCACCTAGAGGTGCATCAAGGACATAATTTTGTGCAGCAATGAGGATAATCCTCAGATCACGGACCCAGTCCGCATCATTGCTACCATCATCTTTCAACTTAGTTTTCTCTAGGAACGTATCAGAAATAGTGGAGCTATATCGCGAGCTATTGATCCACAACATAGATTTGCAAATACTATCAAGACTAAGTTCATGATAAATTAAGTTCAATTAATCAAATTACTAAAGAACTCCCACTTAAATAAACATCCCTCAAGTTATCTAAGTGATACGTGATCCAAATCAACTAACCCAAGTCCGATCATCACATGAGATGGAGTAGTCATCAATGGTGAACATCTCTATGTTGATCATATCTACTATATGATTCACATTCGACCTTTCGGTCTCCAGTGTTCTGAGGCCATGTCTGTACATGCCAGGCTCGTCAAGTTTAACTCGAGTATTCCGCATGTGCAAAACTGTCTTGCACCCGTTGTATTTGAACGTAGAGTCTATCACACCCGATCAGCACGTGGTGTCTCAACACGACGAACTATCGCAATGGTGCATACTCAGGGGGAACACTTATACCTTGAAATTTAGTGAAGGGATCATCTTATAATGCTACCGCCGTACTAAGCAAAATAAGATGCATAAAAGATAAACATCACATGCAATCAAAATATGTGACATGATATGGCCATCATCATCTTGTGCTATTGATCTCCATCTCCAAAGCATCGTCATGATCTCCATCATCACCGGCTCGACACGTTGATCTCCATCGTTGCATCGTGGTCGTCTCGCCAATTATTGCTAACGCATAGCGATAAAGTAAAGCAATTACATGGCGCTTGCATTTCATACAATAAAGAGACAACCATAAGGCTCCTGCCGGTTGTCGATAAATTACAAAACATGAACATCTCATACAATAACGTATGTCACATCATGTCTTGACCATATCACATCACAACATACCCTGCAAAAACAAGTTAGACGTCCTCTAATTTGTTGTTGCAAGTTTTACGTGGCTGCTACGGGCTTCTAGCAAGAACCGTTCTTACCTACGGCAAAAACCACAACGGTGATTTATCAAGTTTGCTGTTTTAACCTTCTTCAAGGACCGGCCGCAGTCAAATTCAATTCAACTAAAGTAGGAGAAACAGACACCCGCCAGCCACCTTTATGCAAAACTAGTTGCATGTCAGTTGGTGGAACCGGTCTCATGTACGTGGACATGTAAGGTTGGTCTAGGCCGCTTCATCCCACAATGCCGCCGAATCAAAATAAGACGTTGGTGGTAAGCAGTATGAACATCACCGCCCACAACTTCTTCGTGTACTACTCGTGCATATCATCTACGCATAGACCTGGCTCTGATACCACCGTTGGGAAACGTAGCATGCAATTTCAAAAAAAATTCTACGCTCACGCAAGATCTATCTAGGAGATGCATAGCAACGAGGGGGAGAGTGTTTCTACGTACCCTCGTAGACCATAAGCGGAAGCATTTCACAACGCAGTTGATGTAGTCGAACTTTCTTCGCGATCCAACCGATCGAGTACCGAACGTACGGCACCTCCGAGTTTAGCACACGTGCGGCTCGATGACGTCTCCTCCTTGTTGATCCAGCAAGCGGGAGAGGAGAAGTAGATGGGATCACAACCAACACGATGGCGTGGTGGTGATGGTGGAGCACCGAGAGCGCTTCGCTAAGCGTCGCCGGGACGAGGCGGTGGAACTACGGAGTAACGGGAGAGAGAGGGGCGCCAAGAGCTTGGTGTGTCCTCTTGTGGTGCCCCCTCCCCTCTATATATAGGTAGAGGGGCGTGGGAAATAGCCCCTCCAAGCCCTAGGGCGCAGCTAAGGGGGAGAGGACTTGGACTCCAAGTCCAATCCTATTCCTACTAGGACTCCTTCCTTTTTTTGCCTTCCCTTGCCTTCCCTAGCCACATGGGATTTTGAGGACTTGGTGCGCTGAGCCCAATAAGACTAGGGCGCCACTCCACAGCCCGTGCTAGCACTTGGGTCATGGTGAACCCACTTGTGGACTTCCGGACCCCTCCGAAATCCTCCGGAACCTTTTGGAAGCTTCCCGGTACAATACCGAAAAAACTGCACCTTTTTCCGGAACCCAAAATATGACTTCCCATATATAAATATTTACCTCTCGACCATTCCGAGACTCCTCGTGATGTCCGGGATCTCATCTGGGACTCCGAACAACATTTGGTTACCACTCATCAAATATCCCAATAGTACTCTAGCGTCAATGAACGTTAAGCGTGCGACCCTACGGGTTCGGGAATTATGTAGTCATCACCGAGACACCTCTCCGGTCAATAACCAATAGCGGGACCTGGATGCCCATATTGATTCCTACATATTCCACGAAGTTCTTTTATCGGTTGAACCTTTATGACAACATACGTAATTCCCTTTGTGTGTCGGTATGTTACTTGCCCGAGATTCGATCGCCGGTATCTCTATACCTAGTTCAATCTCGTTACCGGCAAGTCTCTTTACTAGTTCCGTAATACATCATATTGCAACTAACTTCTTAGTCACTTTGCTTGCAAGCTTCTTGTGATGTGTATTACCGAGAGGGCCAGAGATACCTCTCCGATACACGGAGTGACAAATCCCAATCTCGATTCACACCAACTCAACAGACACCTTCGGAGATACCTGTAGAGCATCTTTATGATCACCCAGTTACGTTGTGACGTTTGATAGCACACAAGGTATTCCTCCGGTATCCGGGAGTTGCATGATCTCATGGTCAAAGAAACATGTATTTGACATTAAGAAAGCAGTAGCAATAAACTGAACGATCATATGCTATGCTAACGGTTGGGTCTTGTCCATCACATCATTCTCCTAATGATGTGATCCCATTATCAAACGACAACACATGTCTATGGTTAGGAAACCTTAACCATCTTTGATCAACGAGCTAGTCTAGTAGAGGCATACTAGGGACACGATATTTGTTTATGTATTCACACATGTATTTAAGTTTCTGATCAATACAATTCTAGCATGAATAATAAACCTTTATCATGAATAAGGAGATATAAAATAACAACTTTATTATTGCCTCTAGGGCATATTTCCTTCAGCTCTTCCTCCTCCTTGGCGGTCATCGAAGCGGGTGGTGGCGGGGACAGCGACATGGAAGGCATGGGCGTCAGGCCGCGAACCAGCCTCACACTCCTAGAATGGGGATCACCTCAACTCACTTTGCTCAAAAGCACGAAAAATATCCCAATTTTCCAAATGCACGAATGCAAATATGCAAAAGTTCTAATTCTACCCCCTCGGACTCCTAGAACTATGGGTTCTCACTGCTTGCCGCCGCCCTCTGCGCCCGCCTCTCTCTTCGCCGTCGGTGCAAAAGATGAGTGATGGAGGGATGAAGGAGGGAGATCCGACGATAGAGGGACCGGGGGAGGTGCGAGCACAACCGCGTGGGATCAGTTTCTTTTTTTGGGATGATTTGCATGTTTGGAGGGGTTGCAGGCGCAGAGTGGGGATTTTGGTTTTTTCCACCGAGGTGGAGTACATTCCGTCAATGTTAATTACTAAGTGCACACCATAGAATGATTAGGTGAACTCTGGCTATTGGATTGAGGTTGTTGTTGGAAATATGCCCTAGAGGCAATAATAAATTGGTTATTATCATATTTCCCTATTCATGATAATCATTTATTATCCATGCTAGAATTGTATTGACCGGAAACTCAGATACATGTGTGGATACATAGACAACAACGTGTCCCTAGTGAGCCTCTACTAGACTAGCTCGTTGATCAAAGATGGCTATTGTTTCCTAGCCATAGACATGAGTTGTCAATTGATAACGGAATCACATCATTAGGAGAATGATGTGATGGACAAGACCCAAACTATAAACGTAGCATGTGATCGTGTCAAGATTATTGCTATCGTTTTCTGCATGTCAAGTATATGTTCATATGACCATGAGATCATGCAACTCACTGACACCGGAGGGGTGCCTTGTGTATACCAAATGTCACAACGTAACTGGGTGACTATAAAGGTGCTCTACAGGTATCTCCGAGGATGTCTGTTGAGTTGGCATGGATCAAGACTGGGACTTGTCACTCCATATGACGGAGAGGTATCTGAGGGCCCACTCAGTAATACAACATCACAGTAAGCTTGCAAGCAATGTGACTAAAGAGTTAGCCACGAGATCTTGTATTACGGAACGAGTAAAGAGACTTGCCGGTAACGAGATTGAACTAGGTATGGAGATACTGACGATCGAATCTCGGGCAAGTAACATACCGATAGACAAAGGGAACTGCATACGGGATTAGCTGAATCCTTGACATCGAGGTTCGACCGATAAGATCTTCGTAGAATATGTAGGAACCAATATGGGCATCCAGGTCCCGCTATTAGTTATTGACCGTAGAGGTGTCTCGGTCATGTCTGCATTGTTCTCGAACCCGCAGGGTCTACACACTTAACATTTGGTGACGATATAAGTATAGTTGAGTCATTATGGTGGTTACCGAAGGTTGTTCGGAGTCCCGGATGAGATGCCGAACATGACGAGGAACTCCGAAATGGTCCAGAGGTGAAGATTGATATATTGGATGAAGGGTATTGGAGTCCAGAATTGTTCCGGGGGTACCGGGTGATGACCAGCATGACCGAAAGGGGTTTTGGGGGGCCTCGGCAAGTGTTGGTGTTGGGAATCATTGCATGGAAAACAAAAAATTTTCTATGCACACGCAATGATCTATCCATGGAGATGCATCGCAATGAGGGGGGATAGTGAGTATACGTACCCTCGTAGACCGTAAGAGGAAGCGTTTCACAACGCGGTTGATGTAGTCGAACTTTCTTCGCGCTCCAACCGATCTAGTACCGAACGCACGACACCTCCGCGTTCTGCACACGTTTAGGTCAGTGATGTCCTCGCCTTGTTGATCCAGCAAGACAGGCGAAGTAGTAGATGAGTTCCGTCAGCACGACGGCGTGGTGACGGTGATGGTGAAGTGATCTCCGCAGGGCTTCGCCTAAGCACCACGAAAATATGACCGGGGAAGTAAACCGTGGACGGGGGCGCCGCACACGGCTAAGACAATGTTGTGTCTCCTTTGGGGCAGCCCCTCTCCTCTATTTATATATGTGTAGGGGCTTGGAGTAGAAGGAATAGTGCCACATGAACATTAATCATGAATAGTACACACGTGGACTTGGACTCCAAAGTCCAATCCTATTCCTACTAGGACTCTCCCTTTTTCCTTCCCTAGCTGCGTGGGCTTTTGAGGACTTGGTGTGCCTGGCCCAATAAGGCCAGGGTGCCTCCCCTTAGCCCATGCCAGCCCTTGGGACGTGGTGGACCCACTTGTGGACTTTCGGACCCCTTCGGAATCCTCCGGAACCTTTTGGAAGCTTCCCGGTACAATACCGAAAAATACTGCACCTCTCTCCGGAACCCAAAATATGACTTCCCATATATAAATCTTACCTCTTGACCATTCCGAGACTCCTCGTGACGTCTGGGATCTCATCCGGGACTCCGAACAACATTCGGTTACCAATTCACATAACTCATATAACACTATATCGTCAACGAACATTAAGCGTGCGGACCCTACGGGTTCGAGAACTATGTAGACATGACCGAGACACCTCTCCGGTCAATAACCAATAGCGGAACCTGGAAGCTCATATTGGCTCCTACATATTCTACGAAGATCTTTATCGGTCGAACCGTTATGACAACATACGTAATTCCCTTTGTCAATCGGTATGTTACTTGCCCGAGATTCGATCATCGGTATCTTCATACCTAGTTCAATCTCGTTACCGGCAAGTCTCTTTACTCGTTCCGTAATACATCACCTCGTGACTAACTCCTTAGTCGTTTGCTTGCAAGCTTATGATGTGTATTACCGAGAGGGCCCAGAGATACCTCTCGGATACTAGGAGTGACAAATCCTAATCTCGATCTATGCCAACTCAACAAACACCTTCGGAGATACCTGTAGAGCATCTTTATAATCACCCAGTTACGTTGTGACGTTTGATAGCACACAAGGCATTCCTCCAGTATCCGGGAGTTGCATAATCTCATAGTCGAAGGAATATGTATTTGACATGAAGAAAGCAATAGCAATAAAACTGAACGATTGTTATGCTAAGCTAACGGATGGGTCTTGTCCATCACATCATTATCCTAATGATGTGATCCCGTTATCAAATGACAACACATGTCCATGGTTAGGAAACCTTAACCATCTTTGATCAACGAGCTAGTTTAGTAGAGGCTTACTAGGGACACCGTATTTGTTTATGTATTCACACATGTATTTAAGTTTCCGATCAATACAATTCTAGCATGAATAATAAACCTTTATCATGAATAAGGAAATATAAAATAACAACTTTATTATTGCCTCTAGGGCATATTTCCTTCAGTCTCCCACTTGCACTAGAGTCAATAATCTAGTTCACATCACCATGTGATTTAACACCCATAGTTCACATCGCCATGTGACCAACACCCAAAGAGTTTACTAGAGTCAATAATCTAGTTCACATCGCCTTGTGATTAACACCCAAAGAGTACTAAGGTGTGATCATGTTTTGCTTGTGAGAGAAGTTTAGTCAACGGGTCTGTCACATTCAGATCCGTATGTATTTTGCAAATTTCTATGTCTGCAATGCTCTGCATGGAGCTACTCTAGCTAATTGCTCCCACTTTTAATACGTATCCAGATTGAGACTCAGTGTCATCCGGATCGGTGTTAAAGCTTGCATCGACGTAACCCTTTACAACGAACTCTTTATTACCTCCATAACCGAGAAACATTTCCTTATTCCTCTTAGGTAACTAAGGATAATTTTGACCGCTGTCCAGTGATCTACTCCTGGATCACTATTGTACACCCTTGCCAAACTCATGGCAAGGTACACAACATGTTTGGTACATAGCATGGCATACTTTATAGAACCTATGGCTGAGGCATAAGGAATGATTTTCATTCTCTCTCTATCTTCTGCCGTGGTCGGGCTTTGAGTCTTACTCAATTTCACACCTTACAATACAGGCAAGAACCCCTTCTTTGACTAATCCATTTTGAACTCCTTCAAAATCTTGTCAAGGTATGTATTTTGTTGAAAGTCTTATCAAGCGTCTTGATCTATTTATAGATCTTGATGCCCAATATGTAAGCAGCTTCACCGAGGTCTTCCATTGAAAAATTCTTATTCAAGTATCCTTTTATGCTATCCAGCAATCAATAATATGTCATCCACATATAATATTAAAAATGCTACAGAGCTCCCACTCACTTTCTTGTAAATACAGGCTTCACTGTAAGTCTGTATAAAACCATATGCTTTGATCACCTCATCAAAGCGTATATTCCCACTCCGAGATGCTTGCACCAGTCCATAGATGGATCGCTGGAGCTTGCACACTTTGTTAGCACCTTTAGGATCGACAAAACCTTCTGGTTGCATCATATACAACTCTTCTTTAAGATATCCGTTAAGGAATGCAGTTTTGACATCCATTTGCCATATTTCATAATTATAAAATGCGGCAATTGCTAACATGATTCGGACGGACTTAAGCATCGCTACGGGTGAGAAAGTCTCATCGTAGTCAACTCCTTGAACTTGTCGAAAACCTTTCGTGACAAGTCGAGCTTTATAGATAGTAACATTACCATCAGCGTCAGTCTTCTTCATGAAGATCCATTTATTTTCTATGGCTTGCCGATCATCGGGCAAGTTCACCAAAGTCCACACTTTGTTCTCATACATGGATCCTATCTCAGATTTCATGGCCTCAAGCCATCTGTCGGAATCTGGGCTCATCATAGCTTCTTCATAGTTCGTAGGTTCGCCATGGTCTTATAACATGACTTCCAGGACAGGATTACCATACCACTCCGGTGCGGAACGAGTTCTGGTCGACCTACGAAGTTCTGTAGTAACTTGATCTGAAGTTTCATGATCATCATCATTAGCTTCCTGTCTGGTTGGTGTAGGCATCACGGGAACGATTTTCTGTGATATGCTACTTTCTAATTCGAGAGAAGGTACAATTACCTCATCAAGTTCTACTTTCCTCCCACACACTTCTTTCGAGAGACCTGGCTCTGATACCACTGTTGGGAATCGTTGCATGGAAAACAAAAAAATTTCTACGCACACGCAATGATCTATCCGTGGAGATGCATAGAAACGAGGGGGGAGAGTGAGTCTACGTACCCTCGTAGACCGTAAGAGGAAGCGTTTCACAATGCGGTTGATGTAGTCAAACTTTCTTCACGCTCCAACCGATCTAGTACCGAACGCACGGCACCTCCGCGTTCTGCACACGTTCAGCTCGGTGACATCCTTGCCTTCTTGATCCAGCAAGACGGGCGAAGTAGTAGATGAGTTCCGTCAGCATGACGGCATGGTGACGGTGATGGTGAAGTGATCTCCGCAGGGCTTCACCTAAGCACCACGAAAATATGACCGAGGGAGTAAACGGTGGACGGGGGCGCCGTACACAGCTAAGACAATGTTGTGTCTCCTTTGAGGCGCCCCCTCTCCTCTATTTATATATGTGTAGGGGCTTGGAGTAGAAGGAATAGTGCCACATGAACAGTACCTGTGAATAGTGCACACGTGGACTTGGACTCCAAAGTCCAATCCTATTCCTACTAGGACTCTCCCTTTTTCCTTCCCTAGCTGCGTGGGCTTTTGAGGACTTGGTGCACCTGGCCCAATAAGGCCAGGGCACCTCCCCTTAGCCCATGCCAGCCCTTGGGACATGGTGGACCCGCTTGTGGACTTCCGGACCCCTACGGTATCCATCGGAACCTTCTGGAAGCTTCCCGGTACAATACCCAAAAAAACTGCACCTTTATCTGGAACCCAAAATATGACTTCCCATATATAAATCTTTACCTCTCGACCATTCAGAGACTCCTCGTGATGTCTGGGATCTCATCCGGGACTCCGAACAACATCCGTTTACCAATTCACATAACTCATATAACACTTTATCGTCAACGAACGTTAAGCGTGCGGACCCTACGGGTTCGAGAACTATGTAGACATGACCGAGACACCTCTCCGGTCAATAACCAATAGAGCAACCTGGATGCTCATATTGGCTCCTACATATTCTACGAAGATCTTCATTGGTCGAACTGTTATGACAACATACGTAATTCCCTTTGTCAATCGGTATGTTACTTGCCCGAGATTCGATCGTCGGTATCTTCATACCTAGTTCAATCTCATTACCAGCAAGTCTCTTTACTCGTTCCGTAATACATCGCCTCATGACTAACTCCTTAGTCATTTGCTTGCAAGCTTATGATGTGTATTACCGAGAGGGCCCAGAGATACCTCTCGGATACTCGGAGTGACAAATCCTAATCTCGATCTATGCCAACTCAACAAACACCTTCGGAGATACCTGTAGAGCATCTTTATAATCACCCAGTTATGTTGTGACGTTTGATAGCACACAAGGCATTCCTCCAGTATCCGGGAGTTGCATAATCTCATAGTCGAAGGAATATGTATTTGACATGAAGAAAGCAATAGCAATAAAACTGAACGATTGTTATGCTAAGCTAACAGATGGGTCTTGTCCATCACATCATTATCCTAATGATGTGATCCCGTTATCAAATGACAACACATGTCCATGGTTAGGAAACCTTAACCATCTTTGATCAACGAGCTAGTTTAGTAGAGGCTTACTAGGGACACCGTATTTGTTTATGTATTCACACATGTATTTAAGTTTCCGATCAATACAATTCTAGCATGAATAATAAACCTTTATCATGAATAAGGAAATATAAAATAACAACTTTATTATTGCCTCTAGGGCATAATTCCTTCAGTTGGGGGGCCTCATGGGCCTAGGGGAGGGGGCACACCAGCCCACTAAGGGGCTGTGCGCACCCCCTCACTCCATCCCACGTAACCAGAAGGGGTGGGGGTGCCCCCCTAGGGCAGCCACCCTCTTTGCCTTGGGGGCCAAGGCTCCCAGGGGGAGGCGCACCAAAACCCATCTAGGGTTTCCCCCTGGTGGCGGCCGACCCACCTAGGGAACCCTAGGGCGCCCCTCCTCCTCCCTCCCCCCTATATATATATTAGGAGAGGGAGGGCAGCCGCACCCTCATACGCCACGGCGCTGCCCCTCCTCTCCCTCGTAGCCTTTTTCCTCTTTGTAGCACTTAGCAAAGCTCTACTGAGATTCCGCCACCACCACCGCCACCACGCCGTCGTGCTGCCAGAGGACTCGAGCTACTACTTCACCATCGCTCGCTGGATTGAGGAGGTGAAGGCGTCATCAAGCCGTACGTGTGTTGAACGCGGAGGTGCCGTCCGTTCGGCACTTGGATCGGGAATTCACGGGACGGATCGTGATTGGATCCCGAAGACGTTCGACAACATCAACCGCGTTTCATAACGCTTCCGCTTAGCGATCTACAAGGGTATGTACATGCAATCTCTCCTCTCGTAGATGGTCATCTCCTAGATTGATCTTGGTGAGCGTAGGAAATTTTTTGTTTCCCATGCAACGTTCCCCAACAGTGGCATCATGAGCTTGGTCTATGCGTAGATGACATCACGAGTAGAACACAAAGGAGTTTGTGGGCGTTGATATTCAGATTGCTTCCTTACTTGGTCTTTTCTTGATTTGGCGGTATTATGGGATGAAGCGGCCCGGACCAACTTTACATGTCCACGTACATGAGACCGGTTCCATCGACAGACATGTGACTTTGTTGCATAAAGATGGCTGGCGGGTGTCTGTCTCTCCCACCTTAGTTGAATCGGATTCGACAAAGGCGGTCCTTGTAGAAGGTTTAATAGCAACTTGCATATCACCTTGTGGCTTTGCGTAGGTAAGAATCGTTCTTGCTAGATACCCATAGCAGCCACGTAAAACATGCAACAACAATTAGAGGACGTCTAACTTGTTTTTGCAGGGTATGTTGTGATATGATATGGCCAAAGACATGATGAAATATATTTGATGTATGAGATGATCATGTTTGTAATAGTTTATATCGACTTGCATGTCGATGCATACGGCAACCGGCAGGAGCCATATGGTTGTCTTTAATTATTGTATTACTTGCGTGTCAATCATTAAGCGCTATGTAATGCTTTACTTTATTGCTAAGCGGTAGCAATAGTAGTAGAAGCATGGTTGGCGTGACAACCCCGATGGCAACACGATGATGGAGATCATGATGATGGAGATCATGGTGTCATGCTGGTGACGATGGAGATCATGCCGGTGCTTTGGAGATGGAGATCAAAAGCACAAGTTGATGGCCATATCATGTCAATTATGATTTGCATGTGATGTTATTCCTTTTATGCATCTTATTTTGCTTAGGACGACGGTAGCATTATAAGGTGATCCCTCACTAAAATTTCAAGATAAAATTGTGTTCTCCCTAAGTGTGCACCGTTGCGAAAGTTCGTCGTTTCGAAGCACCACGTGATGATCGGGTGTGATAGACTCTACGTTTGCATACAACGGGTGCAAGCCAGTTTTGCACATGCAGAACACCTAGGTTAAACCTGACGAGCCTAGCATGTACAGGCATGGCCTCGGAACACAAGAGACCGAAAGGTCGAACATGAGTCATATAGTAGATATGATCAACATGGAGATGTTCACCATTGAAACCACCTCATCTCACGTGATGATCGGACATGGGTTGGTGAATTTCGATCGTGTTGCACTCGGACAACCGGAGGGATGTTGATTTGAGTGGGAGTTCTTAGGTAATATGATTAATTGAACTCATTATCATGAACAATAGTCTGAGTTGTCTTTGCAAATTGTGTTGTGGATCAATAGCTCACGCTGTAGCTCCCTGTTTTAATACGTTCCTAGAGAAAGACTATGTTGAAATATGTTGTAACCAATTATGCGGACTAGGGCCGTAGTTTGAGGATTGTCCTCACTGCTACACATAAGGCTTATGTCCTTGATGCACCGCTCGGTGTGCCAACCCCTCTAGCATCATCTTTGGATGTTGTGAACATCTGGCAGACACGTTCTGATGACTACTTGATAGTTTAGTGCGCCATGCTTTATGGCTTAGAATCGGGGCTCCAAAGGCGTTTTGAACGCCATGGAACATATGAGATGTTCCAAGAGCTGAAATTGGTATTTCAGGCTCATGCTCGTGTCGAGAGGTATGAGACCTCTGACAAGTTTTGTTTGGATTTTGTCTATTTGTGTCGGGAAAACGGACGCGGGCGTCCGGATGCGGCCGTTTGGCCGTAGGTGCGCCCAACCGGCCCGTCGCATTCCAAATTGTCCTTTTTTTGGACCTGCAAATTTGAACCAAAACAAACTCAAATATACATTGCACATAATTTAAAAAACATTAATATAAACATAAACGTCCACAAAAGTCCAGCCCAAAACATTCTTAACCAAACTTAAAATTTAAATGAAATTAAAAAAGCTAGATAATCCCGTCGCCGCTGCAGTTGCCGTCGTCTTCAGTTGTCGCCGTTATCGCCCTCGTCGCCAATGAGGTCGATGTAAGCCGGCGGCGTCCAAAGGTGGGCAGGCGGCCCCTGTCGGTCGGGAGGCGGCTGCGGATGCACGACCTCTGGCCATGGTGGAGACGATGACCACGTGTTGGCGTGCACTTGCTCAGGCGTGCACGACACCGTCTCTGTCCACGACCACCTCTGGCCGACCAGTGCCGGGTTCCATGCCACAGGCTCCTCCTCCTTCACCTCCTCCATGGCCTCCTCCTTGACCATGGCGTCGAGCTTCGGGATGGCGACATCGCCGGTCACGGAGAGGGCCATCATTTCTTCTGGGCCTCGTCGTGGGTGTGGACAGAGTCCTCCGACACCCACCTAACCAGCTCTTCCTCCTCCTCGGCGGTCATCGAAGCGGGTGGTGGCGGGGACGGCGACAGGGAAGGCATGGGCGTCATGCGGCGAACCAGCCTCACACTCCTAGAATGGGGATCACCTCAACTTACTTTGCTCAAAAGCACAAAAAATATCCCAATTTTCCAAATGCACAAATGCAAATATGCAAAAGTTCTAATTCTACCCCCTCAGACTCCTAGAACTATGGGTTCTCACAGCTTGCCGCCGCCCTCTGCGCCCGCCTCTCTCTTCGCCGTTGGTGCAAAAGAGGAGTGATGGAGAGATGAAGGAGGGAGATCCGATGATAGAGGGATCGGGGGAGGTGCGAGCGCAACCGCGTGGGACCAGTTTCCTTTTTTTGGGATGATTTGCATGTTTGGAGGGGTCGCAGAGTGGGGATTTTGGTTTTTTCCACCGAGGTGGAGTACATTCCATCAATGTTAATTACTAAGTGCACACCATAGAATGATTAGGTGAACTCTGGCTATTGGATTGAGGTTGTTGTTGGAAATATGCCCTAGAGGCAATAATAAATTGGTTATTATCATATTTTCCTATTCATGATAATCATTTATTATCCATGCTAGAATTGTATTGATCGGAAACTCAGATACATGTGTGGATACATAGACAACAACGTGTCCCTAGTGAGCCTCTACTAGACTAGCTCATTGATCAAAGATGGCTATGGTTGCCTAGCCATAGACATGAGTTGTCATTTGATAACGGGATCACATCATTAGGAGAATGATGTGATGGACAAGACCCAAACTATAAACGTAGCATGTGATCGTGTCAAGTTTATTGCTATCGTTTTTGCATGTCAAGTATATGTTCCTATGACCATGAGATCATGCAACTCACTGACACCGGAGGAGTGCCTTGTGTGTATCAAACGTCGCAACGTAACTGGGTGACTATAAAGGTGCTCTACAGGGATCTCCGAGGGTGTCTGTTGAGTTGGCATGGATCAAGACTGGGATTTGTCATTCCATATGACGGAGAGGTATCTCAGGGCCCACTCAGTAATACAACATCACAGTAAGCTTGCAAGCAATGTGACTAAAGAGTTAGCCACGAGATCTTGTATTACGAAACGATTAAAGAGACTTGCCGGTAACGAGATTGAACTAGGTATGGCGATACCGACGATCGAATCTCGGGCAAGTAACATACCGATAGACAAAGGTAACTGCATACGGGATTAGATGAATCCTTGACATCGAGGTTCAACCGATAAGATCTTCGTAGAACATGTAGGAACCAATATGGGCATCCAGGTCCCGCTATTGGTTATTGACCGTAGAGGTGTCTCGATCATGTCTACATTGTTCTCGAACCCGTAGGGTCTACACACTTAACGTTTGGTGACGATATAAGTATAGTTGAGTCATTATGGTGGTTACCGAAGGTTGTTTGGAGTCCCGGATGAGATGCCGGACACGACGAGGAACTCTGAAATGGTCCAGAGGGGAAGATTGATATATTGGACGAAGGGTATTGGAGTCCGGAATTGTTCCGGGGTACCGGGTGATGACCAGCATGACCGA
The DNA here is from genome assembly GCA_011799875.1 of Thinopyrum elongatum. Lineage (NCBI taxonomy): Eukaryota > Viridiplantae > Streptophyta > Magnoliopsida > Poales > Poaceae > Thinopyrum > Thinopyrum elongatum. The sequence goes on from CM022300.1 coordinate 41,342,634, forward strand.
AAGGGGTTTCGGGGGGCCCCGACAAGTGTTGGGGGGCCTCATGGGCCTAGGGGAGGGGCATGCCAGCCCACTAAGGGGCTGGGCGCACCCCCTTACCCCATCCCACGTAACCAGAAGGGGTGGGGGCGCCCCCCTAGGGCAGCCACCCCCTTTGCCTTGGGGGCCAAGGCTCCCAGGGGGGAGGCGCACCAAAACCCATCTAGGGTTTCCCCTTGGTGGCCGCTGGCCCCCCTAGGGAACCCTAGGGCGCCCCTCCTCCTCCCTTCCCCCTATATATATTAGGAGAGGGAGGGTAGCCGCACCCTCATACGCCACGGTGCTGCCCCTCCTCTCCCTCGCAACCTTTTTCCTCTCCGTAGCACTTAGCGAAGCTCTGCTGAGATTCCGCCACCACCACCGCCACCACGCCGTCATGCTGCCAGAGGACTCGAGCTACTACTTCACCATTGCTCGCTGGATCAAGGAGGTGAAGGCGTCATCAAGCCGTACGTGTGTTGAACGCAGAGGTGCCGTCCGTTCGGCACTTGGATCGGGAGTTCGCGGGACGGATCGTGATTGGATCGCGAAGATGTTCGACTACATCAACCGCGTTTCTTAACGCTTCCGCTTAGCGATCTACAAGGGTATGTACATGCAATCTCTCCTCTCGTAGATGGTCATCTCCCTTATTGATCTTGGTGAGCGTAGGAAATTTTTTGTTTCCCATGCAACGTTCCCCAACAGTGGCATCATGAGCTAGGTCTATGCGTAGATGACATCACGAGTAGAACACAAAGGAGTTTGTGGGCGTTGATATTCATATTGCTTCCTTCCTTGGTCTTTTCTTGATTCAGCAGTATTGTGGGATGAAGCGGCCCGGACCAACTTTACATGCCGACGTACATGAGACCGGTTCCATCGACAGACATGTGACTTTGTTGCATAAAGATGGCTGGCGGGTGTCTGTCTCTCCCACCTTAGTTGAATCGGATTCGACAAAGGCGGTCCTTGTAGAAGGATAAATAGCAACTTGCATATCACCTTGTGGCTTTGCGTAGGTAAGAATCATTCTTGCTAGATACCCATAGCAGCCACGTAAAACATGCAACAACAATTAGAGGATGTCTAACTTGTTTTTGCAGGGTATGTTGTGATATGATATGGCCAAAGACATGATGAAATATATTTGATGTATGAGATGATCATGTTTGTAATAGTTTATATCGACTTGCATGTCGATGCATACGGCAACCGGTATGAGCCATAGGGTTGTCTTTAATTATTGTATGACTTGCGTGTCAATCATTAAGCGCTATGTAATGCTTTACTTTATTGCTGAGCGGTAGCAATAGTAGTAGAAGCATGGTTGGCGTGACAACCCCGATGGCGACATGATGATGGAGATCATGGTGTCATGCCGGTGACGATGGAGGTCATGCCGGTGCTTTGGAGATGGAGATCAAAAGCACAAGTTGATGGCCATATCATGTCACTTATGATTTGCATGTGATGTTAATCCTTTTATGCATCTTATTTTGCTTAGGACGACGGTAGCATTATAAGGTGATCCCTCACTAAAATTTCAAGATAAAATTGTATTCTCCCCAAGTGTGCACCGCTGCGAAAGTTCATCGTTTCGAAGCACCACGTGATGATCGGGTGTGATAGACTCTACATTCGCATACAACGGGTGCAAGCCAGTTTTGCACAAGAGGAACACCTGGGTTAAATCTGACAAGCCTAGCATGTACAGACATGGCCTCGGAACACAAGAGACCGAAAGGTCGAACATGAGTCATATAGTAGATATGATCAACATGGAGATGTTCACTATTGAAACCACCTCATCTCACGTGATGATCGGACTTGGGTTGGTGAATTTGGATCGTGTTACACTTGGACAACTGGAGGGATGTTGATTTGAGTGGGAGTTCTTAGGTAATATGATTAATTGAACTCATTATCATGAACAATAGTCTGAGTCGTCTTTGCAAATTGCGTTGTGGATCAATAGCTCGCGCTGTAGCTCCCTGTTTTAATACGTTCCTAGAGAAATACTAAGTTGAAAGATATTGTAAGCAATTATGCGGACTAGGGCCGTAGTCTGAGGATTGTCCTCACTGCTGCACAGAAGGCTTATGTCCTTGATGCACTACTCGGTGTGCCAACCCCTCTAGCATCGTCTGTGGATGTTGTGAACATCTGGTAGACACGTTCTGATGACTACTTGATAGTTTAGTGCGCCATGCTTTATGGCTTAGAATCGGGGCTCCAAAGGCATTTTGAATGCCATGGAACATATGAGATGTTCCAAGAGCTGAAATTGGTATTTCAGACTCATGCCCGTGTCGAGAGGTATGAGACCTCTGACAAGTTCTTTGCCTACAAGATGGAGGAGAATAGCTCAGCCAGTGAGCATGTGCTCAGAATGTCTGGGTGCTACAATCGCTTGAATCAAGTGGGAGTTAATCTTCCAGATAAGATAGTGATTGACAAAGTTCTCCAGTCACTATCACCAAGCTACTAGAGCTTCGTGATGAACTATAACATGCAAGGGATGGAGATGATCCTGGAGCTATTCGCGGTGCTTAAGGCCGCGAAGGTAGAAATCATGGAGCATCAAGTGTTGATGGTTAACAAGACCACTGGTTTCAAGAAGGGCAAGGGTAAGAAGGGAAACTTCATGAATGGCAAGCTAGTTGCCGCTCCAGTGAAGAAACCCAAGGTTGAACCCAAACCTGAGACTAAGTGCTTCTATTGTAAGGGGAACCGTTACTGGTAGCGGAGCTACCCCAATAGATAAGAAGGCTGGCAACTTCAACAAAAGTATATTTGATATACATGTTATTGATGTGTACCTTACTAGTACTCCTAGTAGCACCAATGTATTAGATACCAGTTCGGTTGCTAATATTGGTAACTCGAAACAAAAGCTACGGAATAAACAGAGACTAGCTAAGGGTGAGGTGACGATGTGTGTTGGAAGTGTTTCCAAGGTTGATGTGATCACCATCGCATGCTCCCTCTACCTTCGGTTTTAGTGTTGAACCTAGATAAATGTTATTTGGTGTCTGCGTTGAGCATGAACATGATTAGATCATGTTTATTGCAACACAGTTAATCATTTAAGTCAGAGAATAATGGTTATTCTGTTTACATGAATAATACCTTCTATGGTCATGCACCCAATGTGAATGGTTTATTGAATCTCGATCGTAGTGATGCACATTTTCATAACATTGAGGCCAAAAGATGTAGAGTTGATAATGATAATACCACTTTCTTGTGGCATTGCCGCTTAGGTCATATTGGTGTAAAGCGCATGAAGAAACTCCATGCTGATGGACTTTCGGAGTCACTTGATTTTGAATCACTTGACACATGCGAACCATGCCTCATGGGCAAGATGACTAAAACCCCATTTTCCGGAACAATGGAATGGGCAATTGACTTGTTGGAAATCATACATGCTGATGTGTGCGGTCCGATGAGTGTTGACGCGCGCGGTGGATATCGTTATTTTCTCACCTTCACCGATGACTTGAGTAGATATGGGTATATTCACTTAATGAAGCATAAGTCTGAAATGTTTGAAAAGTTCAATCAATTTCAGAGTGAAGTTGAGAATCATCGTAACAAGAAGATTAAATTCCTACGATCCGATCGAGGGGGAGAATATCTGAGTTACGAGTTTGGCAATCCTCTTAAGACAATGTGGAATTGTATCACAGTTGATGCCACCTGGAACACCACAGTGTAATGGTGTGTCTGAACATCGTAATCGTACCTTATTGCATATGGTGCGTTCTATGATGTCTCTTGCTGATCTGCCACTATCATTTTGGGGTTATGCATTAGAGACAACTGCATTCACTTTAAATAGGGCACCATCTAAGTCCGTGGAGACGACACCGTATGAACTGTGGTTTAGCAAGAAACCTAAGTTGTCATTTCTTAAGGTTTGGGGCTGCGATGCTTATGTCAAAAGGCTTCAGCCAGAAAAGCTTGAACCCAAAGCGGACAAATGCGTCTTCATAGGATACCCAAAAGAGACGGTTGGGTATACCTTTTATCTTAGATCCGAAGGCAAAGTGTTTGTCGCTAAGAACTGGTCCTTTCTCGAGAAAGAGTTTCTCTCAAAAGAATTGAGTGGGAGGAAAATAGAACTTGATGAGGTTGTTGAACCTTTACTTCAACCAAAGAGTAGCGCAACATAGAAAGATGTTTCTGTGACACCTACGTCAGTTGAAGAGGAAGCTAATGATGATGATCATGAAGCTTCGGATCAAGTTACTATCGAACCTCATAGGTCGACAAGGGTACGTACAACTCCTGAGTGGTACGGTAACCCTCTCTTAGAGGTCATGTTGTTGGACAACGGTGAACCTACGAGCTATGGAGAAGCGATGGTGGGCCCGAATTCTGACAAATGGTCAGAGGCCATGAAATCCAAGATGGGATCCTGTATGAAAACATAGTATGGACTTTGGAAGTATTACCTGAAGGGCGAAAGGCCATTCAAAATAAATGGATCTTCAAAAAGAAGACGGACGCGGACGGTAATATCACCGTCTATAAAGCTCGACCTGTGGCAAGGGGGTTTTCACAAGTTCAAGGAGTTGACTACGATGAGACTTTCTCACCCGTAGCGATGCTTAAGTCCGTCGGAATCATGTTGGCAATAGCTGCATTTTTCGATAATGAAATCTGGCAGATGTATGTCAAAACAGCGTTCCTTAACAGTTTCCTTAAGGAAGAGTTGTATATGATGCAACTGAAAGGTTTTGTCGATCCAGAGAATGTTGACAAAGTGTGCAAGCTCCAGCGATCCATTTATGGACTGGTGCAAGCATCTCGGAGTTGGAACTTTTGCTTTGATGAGGTGATCAAAGCATTTGGGTTTATACAAGTTTACGAAGAAGCTTGTATTTGCAAGAAAGTGAGTGGGAGCACTACAACATTTTTGATAAGTATATGTGGATGAAATATTGTTGATCGGGAATGATGTAGAATTTCTGGAAAGCATAAAGGGTTGTTTGAAAGGAGTTTTTCAAAGGAAGACCTAGGTAAAGATGCTTACATATTGGGCATCAAGATCTATAGAGAGAGAGATCAAGACGCCTGATAAGACTTTCACAGAGCACATACCTTGACATGATTTTGAAGAAGTTCAAAATGGATCAGTCCAAGAAGGGGTTCTTGCCTGAGTTGTAAGGTGTGAAGTTGAGTAAGACTCAAATCTCGACCACGGCAGAAGAAAGAGAAAGGATAAAGGTTGTCCCCTATGCCTTAGCCATAGGCTCTATACGATATGCCATGCTGTGTACTGCACCTGATGTGTGCCTTGCCACGTGTCTGGAAAGGGGGTACAAGAGTGATCCAGGAGTGGATCGCTGGACAGCGGTCAAAATTATCGTTAGAGGAATAAGTAAATGTTTCTCGGTTATGGAGGTGATAAAGAGTTCGGCGTAAAGGGTTACGTCGATGCAAGCTTTAACACCAATCCGGATGACTCTGAGTAGAGTTTCTCGGTTATGGAGGTGATAAAGAGTTCGGCGTAAAGGGTTACGTCGATGCAAGCTTTGACACCAATCCAGATGACTCTAAGTAGCAAACCAGATATGTATAGTGGAGCAGCCGTTTGGAATAGCTCCAAGTGGAGCATGGTAGCAGCATCTACAATATGACATAGAGATTTGTGAAGTACACACGGATCTGAATGTTGCAGACCCGTTGACTAAAACCTCTCTCACAAGCATAACATGATCTAACCCCAGAACTCATTGGGTGTTGATCACATGGTGATGTGAACTAGATTATTGACTCTAGTGCAAGTGGGAGACTGTTGGAAATATGCCCTAGAGGCAATAATAAATTGGTTATTATCATATTTCCCTGTTCGTGATAATCGTTTATTATCCATGCTAGAATTGTATTGATCGAAAACTCAGATACATGTGTGGATACATAGACAACAACGTGTCCCTAGTGAGCCTCTACTAGACTAGCTCGTTGATCAAAGATGGCTATGGTTTCCTAGCCATAGACATGAGTTCTCATTTGATAACAGGATCACATCATTAGGAGAATGATGTGATGGACAAGACCCAAACTATGAACGTAGCATGTGATCGTGTCAAGTTTATTGCTATCATTTTCTGCATGCCAAGTATATGTTCCTATGACAATGAGAGCATGCAACTCACTGACACTGGAGGAGTGCCTTGTGTGTACCAAACATCGCAACATAACTGGGTGACTATAAAGGTGCTCTACAGGTATCTCCGAGGGTGTCTGTTGAGTTGGCATGGATCAAGAGTCGGATTTGTCACTCCATATGACAGAGAGGTATCTCAGGGCCACTCGGTAATACAACATCACAGTAAGCTTGCAAGCAATGTGACTAAAGAGTTAGCCATGGGATCTTGTATTACGGAACGAGTAAAGAGACTTGCCGGTAACGAGATTGAACTAGGTATGGAGATACCGACGATCGAATCTCGGGAAAGTAACATACCGATAGATAAAGGGAGCTGCATATGGGATTAGCTGAATCCTTGACATCGAGGTTCGACCTATAAGATCTTCGTAGAATATGTAGGAACCAATATGGGCATCCAGGTCCTGCTATTGGTTATTGACCACAGAGGTGTCTCGGTCACGTCTGCATAGTTCTCGAACCCGCAGGGTCTACACACTTAACGTTTGGTGATGATATAAGTATAGTTGAGTCATTATGGTGGTTACCAAAGGTTGTTCGGAGTTTCGGATGAGATCCCAGACATGATGAGGAACTCCGGAATGGTCCGGAGGTGAAGATTGATATATTGGACGAAGGGTATTGGAGTCCGGAATTGTTCCGTGGGTATCGGGTGATGACCAGCATGACCGAAAGGGGTTTCGGGGGGCCCCGACAAGTGTTGGGGGGCCTCATGGGCCTAGGGGAGGGGGCACACCAGCCCACTAAGGGGCTGTGCGCACCCCCTCACCCCATCCCACGTAACCAGAAGGGGTGGGGGCGCCCCCTAGGGCAGCCACCCCCTTTGCCTTGGGGGCCAAGGCTCCCGTGGGAGAGGCACACCAAAACCCATCTAGGGTTTCCCCCTGGTGGACGCCAGCCCCCCTAGGGAACCCTAGGGCGCCCCTCCTCCTCCCTTCCCCCTATATATAGATGAGGAGAGGGAGGGCAGCCGCACCCTCATATGCCACGGCGCTGCCCCTCCTCTCCCTCGTAGCCTTCTTCCTCTCCGTAGCACTTAGCGAAGCTCTGCTGAGATTCCACCACCACCACCGCCACCACGAAGTCGTGCTACTGGAGGACTTGAGCTACTACTTCACCATCACTCACTGGATCGAGGAGGTGAAGGCGTCATCAAGCCGTACGTGTGTTGAACGTGGAGGTGCCGTCCGTTCGGCACTCGGATCGGGAGTTCGCGGGACGGATCGTGATTGGATCGCGAAGACGTTCGACTACATCAACCGCATTTCTTAACGCTTCCGCTTAGCGATCTACAAGGGTATGTACATGCAATCTCTCCTCTCGTAGATGGTCATCTCCTAGATTGATCTTGGTGAGCGTAGGAATTTTTTTATTTCCCATGCAATGTTCCCCAACAGTTGTGGGCCTAATCATGCTGTCGTTGTTGGTCTGTACGATATGTGTGGTGCGTTTAGTGAAAATGATGTTTGCTATTTTATAAGTAGTATAGATTCACAACCCTTACAAAAAAACATCCATCAATTTAAAGCCAGGAGAAAACAAATAAAAATAAGGAAGATAAAAAACATGCATGCAAAGATAATGGATGATTTTAAACTCTCCAGAGCTTAGGATTTTGGACCAGTTGGGTCTACTCGTCGCCATCATCGTTGTTGTTATGAGGCGACGACTACTGGTTTGAGGTATATGATGGTCTGTAGAAGTTCAGAAAGTAGGGTGTAGAGTGGTAGCTGACGGGGTGCAACGAGGTCATGAACGCGGAGAAGTTCATGGAGAATGTGTCAGCGTTGGTGTTAACATGCTGGGGCGCCTTCTCGACGCTACCAATGAGCTGCACCAACTGCTAGAACTGAGGACAAGGGACGTAGTTGTTCAATCCCCCATAGTGATGTTGACTTGTAGGTCCCTGGTAGTTCCATTGATCCCAACCTGCTTGTTCTTCTCCTCCAGCTACACCTCCTTGGCCTTCCCAAAGATTATCTTATTCATCCTCTTCTCCATTGTGCCCCATTTGGGCTTGTGCATCGTGAATCTCCTCCATGGTTAGGACCCAATCGTGGAGCCCCTACAAATTAAGATCTTGTGGAATGGGGAGGTGTACCAATTCTCCACCTTCGCAATAGTAATCCAACAAGATAAGAGTGTACAAGGGTTTAGTCTTGTCGACACCCATATAACTAGCACTAATAAAATCATTAGTTATCGAATCTATTAGGCTGACAATGAGGCCCCATACTTTTGTAAACTGCTGTAACACCCTGGTTTTCGCTCCCTGTTTTTTTTCCTTTGCGGGATTTGACTCCTGTCTTTTTTCTCGGTGTTATCGGATTTCTTTAGCTCTTGGGCATATGAAGATGGTCATTTAACCTTGCCTTCCCTATCCAACCAGAGATTCTCTCGAGTCCAACCTTGCCACCCAAGATCTATTCTCAAGATTTTTTCCATCGAAACCCTACGTTCCGGGTCACCGGAAGGGAAACCCTGATCTCTTTCGTTACAAAGGAACCCCGACTTCCTTTGATCTGTTGCCTTCCAAACCTTTCCCAGTGATCATCCTATCTTTGTAAACCCTGGATATGAAAAAATATTGCCAAGTCATTTGCAATATTTTTCATTTATAATTAATTCCTTTTTCTGCCAGTTAAGGGAATTAAATCCAGGAAAATATCTATCCATCTCCAAAGTTGATGAAAACTTGTGGAGATATTCTTTTTGATCATATTGAGCTCCCACAAAAATATTGGCAATAATTAAATAAGGGAAATTGCATTTTCCTATTTAATGCTAATATTGCATTTTGGGCCCTTTCTAAAGGAACTACCATTTTGGTAGCCAGGAAAAATCCCAAATAATTTGTGGAGCTTATCCTATCCATATATTCACTATTTCCATCAAAATCAAAGGTCCATAGTTCAAAGTTTGAGCACAACATCCATTTGCAAATTCTGTCCAGATTTTCAGTTTGCAAAGGAAGTGCTTGAACCCTTGATCTAATTGAGCTAAAAAAATTCATGTCGATTAACATTGCTAAATCACTCATGGAAACCAAAAATCAGCTCAATCCCTCCATCCATTAATCCAGAGCATTTTTCTCAAGTTTCTGTCCATTTGGAAGTATTGTGAAGGAAGTACCACCTTGGCATTTCCAAATGAGCTGAAACTTTTCCAGTATCTCCATATATTCAAATCATAACTCTACACCAAAATTCAGATCATTTCATCAAACAATTTGAGAACAGCTTCAAATTCTATTTTCTGGACCAGCTTTGGTATTACAAAGGAAGTATATGCAAACTTGGTCCAAATGCCTTCAAATTCTACCAGAACCTAGTCCTTCCTACCAAATCTCATTGTGACAAAGTTTCAGCTTCCCACCCTCATCCATTTCTCCAGGAAACTCCAGCCAATTCTGCTGTCAGAATCTTCTTCTACAAGCTTCTCTTATCTCATGGCCTTCCAGTGTATTCCAGCCACACCTAGGGTCTATTTGACCTTTGAGTCATGCAATGGACAAGGTGTTGGGTCAAGTAGTGCTACAGAGCACGTTTTGGCGTGGTGACCACGCGGATGGCAGGCAGAAGCGCGCGCTCTGTCAGCTCTGTCCGGTCGTCTCCGGTCGGCCCCTGCTTGTCCGGGCATGTCTAACGGCTCCCTTGCGTCCACGCCGACCCCCTCCAGCAGCTTCCCCCTCCTCCTTCCCTCTTGTCGCGCCACGGCAAGTCTCGCCACCGTACTGTCGTCCCGTGATCCGCCGTCGTTTTCCCCTCCTGTTGGCCTCTTCCTCTCTGAGCCGTCCCGTCCCTCTGCCTCTCGTCAGGTCGGCCGCTCGCCGACGCCGGGAACCAGCCAGCCATGTCTCCCCGCAGCACCAGTGTGTGGCTAAGATCGCCACGGCGGCCATGCCTATCCATCCTCGCCGTCCGGCTATATATAGGCCACCCCCGAGTCCTTCGTCTTCACCAGCGGCCTCCCCTCTCCCTCCTAGCTCCGCCCAAACTTCCAACCAAGCTCGGGGAGCCCCCATTCCCTCTCCCTGGCCGGAGCTTCGCCATCGGGCACAGCTCGAATTTGAGCAAACCGAGGCCCCTTCCTCCTTTCTGTCGCCACCAGAGGATTACCTAGGCCATGGCGGAGCCCTGCCCAACCCATTCATCATCTCTCCGCCGTCAGAGCACCCTTCCCCATCGTCGACCGTAGCAGCCATCCGCCGCGAGCAAGGCTTCTCTTCCCTCCGGTGATGTGGGAGCCCCTGGTGTGGTCTCCTGGACGCGGCTCTCTTCCCCGAGCTCACCGGTACCCGGGGCGCCGGAAACGGCGGCCGGAGTCACCGGGGCTCGCCGTCGGGAGCCGTCAGCCTCGCCTCTGTTTCTACCTATCGGGAGGAAGAAGGAGAAGGCAGGGGAGGAGAAAGAATCAACGCGGGACCCGCGTGTAAGTGTCTGTTGGCCGGGCCCGCGCATTTTAGTGGAGGCGCACTCCACATAATTCGTTTTCATGTCTCGAAAGCGTACTCTGGTGCTTCTTTAGCCAGGAATGCGTGTTCAGTACTGCGAAGACGTATTTCACTGAAATACGTTTTCAGTTCTCAGCCGCCGGCCGAAACCTCTACTTTGCGGATGTTTGTCAGTTAAGCGCAGAAATGAATATATTTTTATTTAATTTTTGCCTAACGAATGAACGGCCACAACTTCTCATCCGCAACTCCGATTCAGGTGAAACCAACACCCACTTCTTTGTCTCGTCAAGGCCGTTCCGATGGAATCATTTTCATAATGTTGCTACACTGTGAAAATGACCATGTTGCCCTTGCCTTAAAACAGCTCCCCTGAGAGGGAATCTTTTCCGGCGAATTCTTCCGCGGCTTCACCTCACTTCTTCCTGGAGTATTCCTCGACCCCAGGCAAGCCGACCATCTGATATATGCCCTAAAGCATTGCTCTGTGATATTTCTTGCATGTTTAAATTAATATGCTTGTGCTTGTCTATGTAGTAGTGAGCTGTATGTGACTCTGACGAACCCTTGCTTGCACTTTCTTCGGTGACGGCACCACGCCTGTGTTCTGAGCTATTTCCAGCCGTCCGGGGTGGATGCTGACTTTTATTTCTCTTGTCAGCAACTGTCCATGTTCTGAGCTGCTTTTCAGCCGTCTCGGGCAGCTGTTGAATTTCTTTCTGTAGCAGTGACCCTATGTTCTGAGCTATTTCTCGGCCGTCTTAGGGAGCTGCTACATTCTTCTTATCAACACCGTCTCATGCTCTGAGCTGCTTTTCAGCCGTCTTGAGCCGGGGTTGAGTTATTCCAGTAATGTCCCAGATCTGAGTTGTAAAGACCGTTCTGGTGGCTACTGGTTTATTTGACGGTTTCATACAAGGGTTCCGATGGTCGTAACTTACAGCTAGAACTTGTAAAGTGATAACTTGCCATTTAAATATTGTTCACTAATGACTCATTGTGATATGGAGATAGGTTATTATGTTTCCACAGTTGTTATCTCATACCTAGTTGCCACCATGTTAAGTTATTGTGATGAACCACTAAGCTTGCTAAATGAACTTAGTCGGTTGATCTTGAGTTTCCTGTCCGGGCTTATCCGTGCAACCACATTTGCCGGTATGGGACGACCTTGACTTGGTCTGGCTCTGTGCTCTTTCACCGGTACCACCAGACAGGGAAGGTTATGTGTGCGCTAGCTCGGTAGGCGACGATAACCTTGTGAGCCCAGTTGTTTGTTTGCGCGCGGTCCCCGTTTGGGACAGTTTAGTTTGGCCACAACGGTGGCAGGTGTCACGGGGTGACACAGGGGCCACCCAGGGCTTGACTCCGGGGGAGAATGATTGCCAGTGGTACGGTGGAGGAGTCACGGGTTAGGCGGGTTTCGTTGGAGCAGCGCTGGTCCACCCGAATGGGATCACGAGGTCAGGTGCTCCATGGTGTGGGTAAAGTGCGCAACCTCTGCAGAGTGTAAAATCTATTCGAATAGCCGCGTCCACGGTATTGGACAGCCCGTGCAGACCTCACTAGGTGGTCAACCGTAATAAGGATAATAATGATGGAAGAACTCGTCTTGTGTAGACATTAGATGATGTCAGGAGTATGATATGTTAGCCATGGGATGGCTATATGATGAGTGGTCGGATGACCACATGAGTTGGATTGGATTTTGATCAGATTCAGACTGGATCATGAGAATGTTCGGAGTATGGAATATTTACTTAATATGCTTTACCTTACTGCATTTACTTCAGTAGTTATCTTGCTGGATAAACCTGCTATAACATGATAATTGATATTGCTAGCTAGTTATGCTATGTCATGACAATTAATATTGCTCTAATAACAAGTGCATGCTTGAATGCCATGGATTGCTTTGCTTGGTGTATATGTTACTTTGGTTTGCTTGCGAGTACATTCAAAAGTACTCAGCGGCCTTCAATGTGGCCAGGTTCACATAAGGATCCGTCGTCCGTCGACGAGGAGCCGGAGCGTTCGCGGGCTAGGAGCGTAACCCAGTCAGATCCCTGTGGATTGGAGCCGCACCAGGACCATGCTGCCTTAGATAGAGCTTTTCTGCTGCCATCACCTCTGTAATATCTCATGTAAGACTTATATATCCATTAATAGAAATGCCTGTGTTCACGATACTTGTTGTAAACGCGCATGCCAGAGTGATTTCCTGGGCTGGTATGCGTGGCGACCGTCTGGCTATAGTGGTAATCAGGCGGGGCGCCACAACTGCATCCCTGCGCAAGAGTAATGAGAGCAATCAAACCTCCATAGTGGATTGTTCCCAATATTTGTATTTTGAAGGCGGAAGTGTGTGATCATAAGGGCAATAAGATTGGGCCATAATGACAGGTTAGTGTGGAGCATGGTACAGAGCACTATCATCTTGGGGACTTTCGTGGCCACAATATTTTCCCGGCCAAAGATGGTATTGGCCAAGACGTGGTGAAGTAGTGTATACATATCGTCGGGTTCTGGATGCTGGATTTTTTTTTTGCTGTGGAAGTTAGAATTCCTATGGACATAAATCTGCCCCCAAGTGATACTGATCTCATCAAAGTGATATTCATTGAGGTTATTCACCGCTTCACGATCAAAACATAGCCTGGCGAGGGAGACTTGCTCATAACACTAGCAGGAAATACCCTTATAGGTGACCAAGCATCAATTGCCTTTCCAGTTTTAACACGCCACTGGTATTGCCTGTGGCGTGCCTGTTGCATGCACGCCACGTCTAATCGTGTACCAGTGGCGTGCACACAAGATTTACGCGCCACTGGAACACGAGACCCGTGAGCCTTATGGGCCAAAACTTGTAGGTGGCGTTCTGCGGGTGCGCCCCTAACTGTTCGTATCTACGGCACGCCAATTTTGCACACAGCAAACGCTGGTTGTTTGCTGGTGGGCATTGGTCGCCGCATGCCACTGAAATGACACACACATTTATAAAGGTGACCACAAGTCTCTCATCGCGCCGACGTGAGGGCGCACAGGGATGGATAGCCCACTCGTTAGTCTCTCATTGCACCAAATGGTGCACAAGCATTAATACCGCATAATCACTTCTTGCACCGGAGACCGAGGAGACGCCCCTGCCACTTCCCCACATGGGCTTCCACGCCGCGTCAAGTTGGCATGCCGACGTTAATGCCATGGCTGTTGTTCTGGCTGCTGGGCCAACAAGTGCTACTGATCTCGTCAAAGTGATATTCATTGAGATTGTTCACCGCTCCATGATACGTCTCCATTGTATCTATAATTTTTGATTGTTTCATGCAAATATTATACAACTTTCACATATTTTTGGCAACAATTTATATGATTTATTGGACTAACCTATTGATCCAGTGCCCAGTGCCAGTTCCTGTTTGTTGCATGTTTTTTGTTTCGCAGAATATCCATATCAAACGAAGTCCAGACGCGATAAAAATTTACGGAGAATTATTTTGGAATATTTGTGATTTTGGGAAGTGGAATCATCGCAAACGGGGGCCCATAGCCACCACAAGACACCTTGGCGCGCCAGGCAGCCCAGGAGCGTGGTGGTGGGTTGTGCCCTCCTTGTAAGTCGGTTGGAGCTCTACTTCGGGCACAAGGAAGCATATATCCGGAAAAAATCGTGTTAAAATCTCAGCGCAATCGGAGTTACGGATCTTCGGGAATATAAGAAACGGTTTTCGGCCAGAAAACAGGAACGCGAAATAGAAGAGAATAGAGAGATAGATCCAATGTAGGAGGGGCTCCTGCCCCTCCGCCGCCATGGCAACCATGGACCAGAGGGGGAACTCTCCTCCCATCTAGGGTGGAGGCCAAGGAAGAAGAAGAAGGAGGGGGGCTTTCTCCCCCTCTCTCCCGGTGGCGCCAGAACACCGCCGGGGCAATCATCGTGTGACGACGATCTACTCCAACAACTCTGTCATCTTCACCAACATCTCCATCACCTTCCCCCATCTATATTCAGCGGTCCACTCTCCCGCAACCCGTTGTACCCTCTACTTGAACTTGGTGCTTTATACTTCATATTACTATCCAATGATATGTTGCCATCCTATGATGTCTGAGTAGATTTTTGTTGTCCTATCGGTAATTGGTGAATTGCTACGGTTGGTTTAATTTGCTTGTGGTTATGTTGCTGTCCTTCGGTGCCCATCATATGAGCGCGCGTGTGGATCACACCATAGGGTTAGTTGTACGTTGATAGGACTATGCATTGGAGGGCAAGGGTGACAGCAGCTTCAGCCTAAACATAGAAATTAATATGTACGGGATTGAAGGGGGACCAATATATGTCTTAATGCTATTGTTGGGTGTTTTACCTTAATGAACGTTAGTAGTTGCGGATCTTGCTAATAGTTCCAATCATAAGTGCATAGAGTTCCAAGTAAGGGATGACATGCTAGCAGTGACCTCTCCCACATAAAAACTTGCTATCGGTCTAGCAACGTAGTCAATTGCTAAGGGACAATTCTGCAAATCCTACCACCACTAAACCACACTCGTTTTACTAAGTTATTTATTTCTTTATTTAAACATCACCTAACTTTTATTTTCACGTTCTTTATTATCTTGCAAACCTTTCCACACCTACAAAGTACTTCTAGTTTTATTCTTGTTCTAGGTAAAGCAAATGTTAAGCGTGCGTAGAGTTGTATCGGTGGTCGATAGAACTTGAGGGAATATTTGTTCTACCTTTAGCTCCTCTTTGGGTTCGACACTCTTATTTATCGAAAAAGGCTACAAACAATTCCCTATACTTGTGGGTTATCAAGACCTTTTTCTAGCGCCGTTGTCGGGGAGCAATAGCGTGGGGTGAATATTCTCGTGTGTGTTTGTTTGCTTTATCACTAAGTAGTTTTTATTTTCTGTTCTAAGTTGTTCTCTATCTTTAGCTATGGATATGGAACACGAAACACAAAAAAATTTAGTTGTACTTGCTACTCATGGAGATGGAGAACCTCCTAAAACCCTCGATGCTTGTTATGTGAAAAATATTATGCACTATGATAACCCACAAGTATAGGGGATCGCAACAGTTTTCAAGGGTAGAGTATTCAACGCAAATTTATTGATTCGACACAAGGGGAGCCAAAGAATATTTGCATGTATTAGCAGCTGAGTTTTCAATTCAACCACACCAGGAGATTAATTATCTACAACAAAGTGATCAGTAGCAAAGTAGTATGATAGTTTTGATAGTAGTAGCAATAGTAATAGTAACATTAACATTGATAGCAATGATTTTGTAGCAAGTGCAACAGTAATAGTAGCAGTAGTAACTTAGCAGGGACAATATAAGAGAAAATCGTAGGCATTGGATCAGTGAATTCGTTGGATGATATTCATCATATAACAGTCATAACCTAGGGCGATACGGCACTAACTCCAGTTCATAAATATAATGTAGGCATGTATTCCGTAAATAGTCATACGTGCTTATGGAAAGAACTTGCATGACATCTTTTGTCCTACCCTCCCGTGACAGCGGGGTCCATAAGCAAACTAAGGGATATTAAGGCCTCCTTTTAATAGAGAACCGGAACAAAGCATTAACACATAGTGAATACATGAACTCAAACTACGGTCATCACCGGAAAGTATCCCGACTATTGTCACTCCGGGGTTTGCGAATCATAACACATAGTAGGTGACTATAACTTGCAAGATCAGATCTAGTACATAGATATAATGGTGATAACATAAACGGTTCAGATCTGAAATCATGGCACCCGAGCCCAAAGTGACAAGCATTAAGCATGGTAAAGTCATAGCAACATCAATCACAGAACACAATGGATATGATGAATCTCATCCAAGTCCTCACCGACCAGCGAGCCTACGAAGGAATTACTCACTCTCGGTGGGGAGCATCATGGAATTGGCGATGGAGAAGGGTTGGTGATGACGAAGATTGAAGATCCCCCTCTCCGGAGCCCCAAACGGATTCCAGATCTGGCCTCCCGATGAAGAATAGGAGACGGCGGCGGCTCCGTCTCGTGAAACGTGATAATTCTTCCTCCGCTGTTTTTCTCTCCGAAAATGTGAATTTATAGCATCGGAGATAGGGTCAGCGGGGCCACCAGGTGGGGACAACCCACCTGGGAGTGCCAGGAGGGGGGGCACGCCCTGGTGGGTTGTGCCCACCCAGTGGGCCCCCTCCGGTGGTTCTTGGCTCCAGTAATTCTCTTTTATTATATAAAAAATCCTCGCAAAGTTTTGTTCCAATCCGAGAACTTTTATTTCTGCACAAAAAACAACACCATGGTAGTTCTGCTGAAAACAGCGTCAGTCCGGGTTAGTTTCATCCAAATCATGCAAATTAGAGTCCAAAACAAGAGGAAAAGCGTTAGGAAAAGTAGATATGACGGAGACATATCAACTCCCCCAAGCTTAAACCTTTGCTTGTCCTCAAGCAATTCAGTTGATAAACTGAAAGTGAAAAAGAAAAACTTTTACGAACTCTTTTGCTCTTGTTTACATAAATAAGCTTAAGTAGCACCCAGGTTTTCA
Source organism: Thinopyrum elongatum (assembly GCA_011799875.1). Lineage (NCBI taxonomy): Eukaryota > Viridiplantae > Streptophyta > Magnoliopsida > Poales > Poaceae > Thinopyrum > Thinopyrum elongatum. Next base: position 41,359,844 of record CM022300.1, read on the forward strand.
GCAAAGATCATGACTAACCATGCCAACAATAACTCTTAAAAATTACATTAACTCATATCAATGACATAAATAACTAGCGAGCAATAATAAAGCATCTCAAATGGCAACACTTTGTCAAAACAATTACGATACAATATGTCAACAGTGGTATCTCGCTAGCCCTTTCTGAGACCGTAAAACAAAAATGCAGAGCACCTCAAAGTTCAAGCAGCGACTAAACATTGTAATTCATGGTAGAAAAGATCCAGTCATGATGCACCCAACATTAGCTATACACAATGCATGAGGATGACAATAGTGCTCTCAGGTCTGACGCTTATTTGAGAAGGTGATGACACAACATAAAAGTAAATAGATAATCCCTTCACAGAGGGAAGCAGTGATTTGCAGTGGTGCCAGAGCTCATATTTTTTAAAAACAAAGATAAATGAAATTTTGAGAAATGCACCCTTCTTGTTCACTTCGCGACCATTAGTTATCGGTATCTTCCATGCTAAACACATTAGTAGCGGTTCCCAAGCGATAAAAGTAAAGGTTTACTCCCCCTCCACCAACAAACACACTCCACGGCTAGCCGAATCCACGGGTACCGTCCATACCAACATCATTCCTGGGGGAGTTTTGTTTAATTATTTGCAATTTTGAATTCAGGACTGGGAATCCCTATTACCGCCCCTCTCGTGCAAGGACGAGTGAATAAACACTCATCATAAGAATAACCCGCTTAGCATGGAAGATACTGACTACCTTTTGTCGCTCTATGAACAATCCAGGGACACAAAAACAGATGTTTATTTGAAGTTTTTAGAGGTGGCACATGCAAATTTACTGGGAATGGTAGTGTAATACCACATATAGGTAGATATATGGTGGACTCATCTGGAATAACTTGGGTTTTAGGATTTTGATGCACAAGCAGTATTCCCGCTTAGTACAGGCGAAGGCTAGTAAATAAGTTGAGAAGCGGCCAGCTAGAGAGCGAAAACGGTCATGAACATGCATTATGCATAAGTAACATTGGATACTAGCATGAGTAGGATATGAACACCATGAACATAAATATCATAGAGGCTATGTTGGTTTTGATTCAACTACATGTATGAACATGTGCCAAGTCAAGCCACTCGAACATTCGGAGGAGGATACCATATATCATCATACCAAATCATAATCATTTTAATGCATGTTGACATCCAAGATAAATCATTATCCACTCCTAGCTACTTAAGCATGGCATGAGAAACTATAATCTCTAATTGTCATTGCAAACATGTTTAATCATAATAGGCTGAATCATGGATACTAGGTTAAACATATTTACAAAAATAGAACAAGTTGAGTTCATACCCGTTTCTCTCGGCCACAGCCAGTTCATCAAATATCGTCATTATTGCCTTTCACTTGCATGACCGAACAATTTGAAAATAATAATAGTGCAAAAGTGCCGTGGACTAAGCGAGAATCTGCAAACGTTTTATTCAAAGGAGAAGACAAGGTAATTTGGGCTCTTCGTTAGATCAACAATAATGCATATGAGAGCCACTCAACGTTTTCATTGTGGTATTCTCCTTGGTATGACTCAATAAAAAGAAAAGAAATTCAGAGAAACACACTAAAATATTTTTGGAGTTTTTTTGTCTTTTCTAGAAGAAAGCAAATTAAAGAGGAAAAAAATGAGAAAAACTATTTACACGGGAAAGCTCCCAACAAGCAAGAAGAAGAATCGAGAAATCTTTTTGGGTTTTCTTTTAATACTACAACTAATTTAAACTAGAAAAAAACCCAAAAAGAAGCAAGAAATATTTTTAGATTTTCTCAAAGTTTTTCAAACACACATGAAGAAAATGAGAAAATAAATCTAGCATGGATGACACAATGAAAAAGTGTGAACACCGACAACTGGAATGAAATGTGTGAACATGCATGTAATGTCGGTGGAAATACGTACTCCCCCAAGCTTAGGCTTTTGGCCTAGCTTGGTAATCACCACTCGTAGTAGCCCTCGGGTCCCACATTGATGTGCTGTGGAGCGGGAACCTGAGCTCCCACTCTTGAGGCTCCTCCTCAGCCGCAGCCTGGTTGTTCCGGTAGGCGATGATGTCCTCTGGCATGGTCCTGTATCCGCCCCTGGCAATAGAATCAAACAAAGCAGGTGCAGGCAACGGGATAAGATCGTGAGTATTTTCACTAAAAACCAGGTTATAAGGGACATTAATAGTAATGTTCTCGCCGTCAATAAAGTGATGAGCAGCCATTGCCTGACGATCTAAATAAACCTTGGGCAAGCGGTGGTCGTGTTGGCGTATCTGAACGTTAAAGTGACTCGCTAAGCGAGTAGCATAAATACTACCATGAATTTTACCCTTGGATCTGTTAAGGTGAAGGCGACATGCCACTATAGCTCCCAAGCCATAAGTGTTATCACCATAGAGTGCATGGCATAAGACAGCAAAATCGGGGGCACTAAGTGCACCAACCTTCTCCCTAGCAAGTAGACACTTCGCAATGAATAAAGTAAAATAATGCACTGAAGGAAACTGCAAGCTAGTGGCAGTGACACTCGACACCCCTCTCTCATCTCCCACTGACAGAGTGTGATAAAAGCCCTCAAACTCCACAGGCCTTGGTTCTCTTATTTCCCCATCAAAAGGAAGCAAGCATATATCACAAAATTCAGTAAGTGGTATCTCACGGGTTTCAGCATATAAATTAAACCTCACCTCAGGGGATTATTCCTACTTATGAAATGAAAACTTTGCACAAAGCAATTTGTAAGGAGATGGTATTGTTCACACTCAGCTGCGATGAAGTCGGTGAGCCCAGCATTAGCAGCAAATTGTGCGAACTCTTGACGGATTCCGGCTCCATGCATGAAGGGGTTATGTGGCCATTCGCATGGCCGCACTTCCGCCAATCTCCGAGTTTGGAGGTCACTATCTGATGATTCACCCACAACTCCCTTGGAGTTCTTCTTGGAAGCAAACTTCCTAAAGAAACTCATCTTATTCCTATGAACAAAACTCTGAAATTTTTAGTCCACAAAATTTTTCTCAACAAAACTTCACAAGATTGATAGTAACCACTCATAAGCATCCATAGAGGCTATATTAAGCATTCAAACTACTTAGAACTCTAAGAATTCAACATGCAAGCTCATCTACAGCAGCACCAAGAGTAACTAATTATTCAAAATATAAAGTACTAAAGCAAAAACTAATTGGACAAATGGGGGAGTCACATACCAAGTAGCAATTCCCCGAAACAATTTCGGAAACAGAGCTTAGAGCAAAGAGATCGAAATCCGCGGGTTTGAGAGCAAGAGCACGAGAGAGAGAGAGCAATGGTGATTTTTTTCTGGAGGTAGGTGATAGTGTGGACTAAAGAGATAAGTGAGGGGGCCCATGTGGGGACCACAACCCACCAGAGTGCGCCTAGGGCTGCTGGCACGCCCAGGTGGGTTGTGCTCACCTGGTGCACCCCCTCAGATGTTATTTGCATAAAAAATTCTTAAATATTCAGAAAAAATCGTATTAAATTTTCAGGGTATTCTGAGAACTTTTATTTTTGTGTCATTTTCTTATTGCACGGGAAAATCAGAAAACAGACAAAACAAGGCATTTTATTTTATTTAACTAAGAAAAACAGAGAGTAAAGGTTGGGAGCAGAAGGTAGTGCCTACTAAATTCATCAACTTCATACCTCTCAAAAATGATCCATTAATAAGGTTGATCAAGTCTTATTAACAACCACTTTCGATTAGTATGAAATCGAAGAACTTTCGTAAAACACTAAGTTACCTCAATGGGGAGATGCATGTCCCCCACAATAAGCATTTCATATTTCTTTTTGGTAGTAGGTAAAGTTAGTTGAAAGCTTCCAACAGTGATTGTCGGAGATTTTTCAATAACATTAATACCATTCACTTGTAATTGTTTCTTTGGAAAGTGCACCGTATGCTCATTACCATTAATATGAAAAGTGACCTTGCTTTTATTGCAATCAATAACAGCCCCTGCAGTATTCAAGAAGGGTCTACCAAGGATAATCGACATGTTGCCGTCCTCGGGCATCTCAAGTATAACAAAGTAAGTCAAGATAGTAACATTAGCAACAACAACGGGCACATCCCCACAAATACCGATAGGTATGGCAGTTGATTTATCAGCCATTTGCAAAGATATTTCAGTAGGTGTGAGTTTATTCAAATCAAGTCTTTTATATAAAGAGAAAGGCATAACACTAACACCAGCTCCTAAATCACATAAAGTAGTTTTCACATAGTTTCTTTTTATGGAGCAAGGTATAGTTGGTATTCCAGGATCTCCAAGTTTTTTGGGTACTCCATCCTTAAAAGAATAATTAGCAAGCATGGTGGAGATTTCAGCTTCCGGTATTTTTCTTTTAATAGAGATGATGTCTTTCATGTACTTTGCATAAGGGGCCATTTTTAATATATCAGTCAAGCGAGTACGCAAAAAGACTGGCCTAAGCATTTCAGCAAAGCATTCAAATTCTTCATCATCTTTCTTCTTAGTTGATTTAGGTGGAAAGGGCATGGGGTTTTGAACCCATGGTTCTCTTTCTTTACCATGTTTTCTAGCAACAAAGTCTCTTTTATCATATCTTTTATTTTTGGGTTGTGGGTTATCAAGATCAACAGCTGGTTCTATCTCAACATCATTATCTGGTTGTTTATCATTGTTTGGTTGAGTATCTTCATGAACATCATCATTATCTTTTTCATTATCACTGAGTGAATGTTCATTACCAGATTGAGTTTCAGCATCAGAGATAGAAACATCATTATCATTATCAGAATGTTTTTCTATTTCAGGTTCACTAGAGGCATGCAAAGTCCTATCATTTTTCTTTTTCTTCTTCTTCTTCTTAGAGGGACTAGGTGCATCAGTGTTAATTCTTTGAGATTCTTGTTCAATTCTTTTAGGGTGTCCTACAGGATAAAGTGGTTCTTGAGTCATTTTACCTCCTCTAGTTGCTACTCTAACAGCAAAGTCATTTATATTATTGTTCATTTCATCTAGCAACTCTCTTTGTGATTTAGCAACTTGTTCTAGTTGAATTTGAACCATAGAGGCATGTTTTCCTACACCTCTAACATCATTGGTGATTCTAAATAACAAGTCACTCAAGCAAGCAATCATATCAGAATTATATTTCAATTGTTTCATAACATTTTCATTGAAGTGATCTTGCTTTCTAATGTAATTATCAAACTCATAAAGGCATTGACTAGGATGCATATTATAAGGATTGTCCCTTTCATTGAATTTCATTAAAGAATTTACCTCTACCACCTTGGGTGGTGGTGTGTCAAGTCCATGTATCTCTTCAATAGGAGGTAAATTTTTAACATCCTCTGCCTTAATACCTTTTTCCTTCATGGATTTCTTTACCTCTTGCATATCTTCTGGACTGAGATATAAAATACCCCTCTTCTTTGGAGTGGGTTTATGCGGTGGTTCAGGAAGAGTCCAATCATCATAATTTTTCAATATATTATTCAGTAGTTCCTCAGCTTGTTCAACAGTTCGTTCCCTGAAAACACAACCAGCACAACTATCTAGGAAGTCCCTAGATGCATCGGTTAGTCCATTATAGAAGATATCAAGTATTTCATTTTTCTTAAGAGGATGATCAGGCAAAGCATTTACAAATTGGAGAAGCCTCCCCCAAGCTTGTGGGAGACTCTCTTCTTCAATTTGCACAAAGTTAAATATTTCCTGTAAGGCAGCTTGTTTCTTATGAGCAGGAAAATATTTTTCAGAGAAGTAATAAATCATATCCTGGGGACTACGCACACAACCAGGAGCAAGAGTATTGTACCAAGTCTTAGCATCACCCTTTAATGAGAACGGAAATAATTTGAGAATATAATAGTAGCAAATTTTCTCATCATGAGCAAATAGGGTGGCTATATCATTTAATTTAGTGAGATGTGCCACAACAGTTTCAGTTTCACAACCATGGAAAGGGTCAGATTCAACCAAAGTAATTAACTCTGGGTCGACAGAGAATTCATAATTCTTATCATCAACAAAGATAGGTGAAGTAGCAAACTTAGGATCACATTTCATTCTAGCATTCAAAGATTTCTCTTTCAGTTTGCATAATAATTTCTTAAGATCATCTCTATCATTGCAAGCAAGAAAATCTCTAGTTGTCTCCTCATCCATAACATAACCTTCAGGTACCTTAGGCAATTCATATCTAGGAGAACTGGGTCTATTAGGCGTTTCAAGATTTTCAGTTTCAGGTACTTCATCAGTTTCATCAATTTCAGCATTCTAAAAAACTTTAGCTTTAGCAAGTTGTTCATCAAGAAAATCACCCAGTGGCACATCATCATCAAACAAGGTACTAGCATCATCATGAGTAGCATTCATAGAAGTAGCATCATCAATAACTTGCGACATATCAGGATTAATAGCATGTGGTGGTGTTGCAAGTCTACTCAGAATAGAAGGTGAATCAAGTGTAGAGCTAGATGGCAGTTCCTTACCTCCCCTCGTCATAGAGGGAAAAATCTTAGTCTTTGTATCCTTCAGATTCTTCATAGTGATAAATTGATAATAATCCCAAGTGACTCAACAAATATAGCCATGCTCCCTGGCAACGGCGCCAGAAAAAGGTCTTGATAACCCACAAGTATAGGGTATCGCAACAGTTTTCGAGGGTAGAGTATTGAACCCAAATTTATTGATTCGACACAAGGGGAGCCAAAGAATATTTGCAAGTATTAGCAGCTGAGTTGTCAATTCAACCACACCTGGAGATTAATTATCTACAGCAAAGTGATCAGTAGCAAAGTAGTATGATAGTTTTGATAGTAGTAGCAACAGTAATAGTAACGGTAACAGTTATAGCAATGATTTTCTAGCAAGTGCAACAGTAACAGTAGCAGTAGTAACTTAGCAGGGACAATATAAGAGAAAATCGTAGGCATTGGATCGGTGAATTAGTTGGATGATATTCATCATATAACAGTCATAACCTAGGGTGATACGGCACTAGCTCAAGTTCATAAATATAATGTAGGCATGTATTCCGTAAATAGTCATACGTGCTTATGGAAAGAACTTACATGACATATTTTGTCCTACCCTCCCGTGGCAGCGGGGTCCATAAGGAAACTAAGGGATATTAAGGCCTCCTTTTAATAGAGAACCGGAACAAAGCATTAACACATAGTGAATACACGAACTCCTCAAAATACGGTCATCACCGAAAAGTATCCCGACTATTGTCACTCCAGGGTTTGCAAATCATAACACGTAGTAGGTGACTATAACTTGCAAGGTCGGATCTAGAACATAGATATAATGGTGATAACATAAACGGTTCAGATCTGAAATCATGGCACCCGGGCCCAAAGTGACAAGCATTAAGCATGGCAAAGTCATAGCAACATCAATCGCAGAACACAATGGATACTAGGGATGAAGCCCTAACAAAACTAACTTGATTACATGATGAATCTCATCCAACTCCTCACTGACCAGCGAGCCTACGAAGGAATTACTCACTCCCGATGAGGAGCATCATGGAATTGATGATGGAGAAGGGTTGGTGATGACGAAGATCGAAGATCCCCCTCTCCGGAGCCCCAAACGGACTCCAGCCTGGCCTCCCGATAAAGAACAGGAGATGGCGGCGGCTCCATCTCGTGAAACGCGATAATTCTTCCTTCGGTGTTTTTTCTCCGAAAATGTGAATTTATAGTGTCGGAGATAGGGTCAGCGGGGCCACCAAGTGGGGACAACCCACCTGGGCGCGCCAGGAGGGGGGGTGCCCTGGTGGGTTGTGCCCACCCAGGGGCCCCCCTCCGGTGGTTCTTGGCTCCAGTAATTCTCATTTATTATATAAAAAATCCTCGCAAAGTTTCGTTCCAATCCGAGAACTTTTATTTCTGCACAAAAAACAACACCATGGTAGTTCTGCTGAAAACAGTGTCAGTCCGGGTTAGTTTCATCCAAATCATGGAAATTAGAGCCCAAAACAAGAGGAAAAGCATTAGGAAAAGTAGATACGATGGAGACGTATCACACTACTTTGATAATCCTGAGAAAACCCCATTTAACATGATAATGGGAGACACGTTGGATCAACTTGAATACTTTAGGGATTATCGCTTGACACAAAAGGGAAACTGTTATGGGATCAAATTGATATGTTGTATTTGTATGCTTGGAATTTATGCCAGAGATATGATTATACTTGTTGCTTTAGGATGAACGCTTGACACCTTCCCTTTTCATGCAAATTTAACGATAATGAAACCTTGGCTTCTTATGCTAATGGTAGATATGATTACTATGATGTGGAACGAATAGAAGAATTTGTTGCTTTTAAGGTGCTTATGAAATTGAATCTTTGTTTGAAAAGTATGAAGCTTTTGATGATGATGTTTATAGACCTGAAAACTTTGCTATACTTAAATATTGCTATGAGAATTATAAATACAATTCAGATATTTATGTATTTATAGAGAAAGTCTCCGCTGTCCAAGAAGAGACTAATATTTTGTAGGAGTCTATGGAAGAAGGAATTGATGAAACTGTGAGGTCATTGGATGAAAAAGATGACGAGGGGAGTGAAGAACAAATGGAGGAAGAGCGTATTAGCTACCCGTGCCCACCTTCTAATGAGAGTAACTCTTCAACTTATACATTATTTAATTTCCCTTCTTGCTTACCGAAGGATGAATGCTATGATAATTGCTATGATCCCTTGGATTCTTTTAAAATATCCCTTTTTGATGAACTTGATGCTTGCTATGCTTGTGGCCAAGATGCCAATATGAATTATGCTTATGGAGATGAACTTGCTATAGTTCCTTAAGTTAAGAATGAAATTGTTGCTATTGCACCCACACATGATAGTCCTATTATCTTTTTGAATTCTCCCAACTACACTATATCGGCGAAGTTTGCACTTATTAAGGATTACATTGATGGGTTGTCTTTTACCGTTGCACATGATGATTTTGATGAATATAATATGCATGTGCTTGCTGCTCCTACTTGTAATTATTATGAGAGAGGAACTACATCTCCACCTCTCTATGTTTCTAACACGATAAAATTGCAAGAAACTGCTTATGCTATGTATTGGCCTTTACTTGATGTGCATGAATTGTTCTTTTATGACATGCCGATGCATAGGAAGAGAGTTAGACTTCGTCATTGAATGATATATGTTGCTTTGTGCTCACTATTAAATTGCAAATCATTGTTGATTAAAATTGGCTTTGATATACCTTGAGATCCGGGTGGATCCATTACTTGAGCACTTTATGCCTAGCTTAATGGCTTTAAAGAAAACGCTACCTGGGAGACAACCCGATAGTTTTAGAAAGTCTTTTTATTCTGAGGAGTGCTTTTATAAAGTTTAAAAACCAAAAAATATAGAGGGGAACTTAAAAACTTTTTCAAAAAGAGAAGCGATTTGAAGGTTATGCATTGGAGAAGTGAGGGTCGACCTTGAACACTTGTGTTCATGTTCATGGAAATAATGTAGAATTTTTCATGAAGTTTATCACAAAAATAATTATCTCCTTGTACAAATCCATTGTATTATAAAAATAATGTGCCAAGATTTGCCTTTAGGATGATTAGATTGCTTGTTGGTATGTGCCGTGTAAAAACAGAAACTTTGGCTGTAGTGCATGATTTTACATTTTTTACTGGTACATCGAAAGTTTCTGCAATGTTTACACAGTACTGCTATCCAAATTGTTTATTTTTTCCTGATTTTTCAGAATTTTTGGAGTTACAGAAGTATGGTGAATGTTCAGATTACTATAGACTACCCTGTTTAAGAGAGATTCTGTTTTTGATGCATTATTTTGCTTGTTTTGATGAAACTATCGATTTTATCAGTGGTATAAGCCAGGGAGAAGTTATAATACAGTAGCTACAATGCAAAAACAAAATATGAATTGGTTTGCAACAGTACTTAAAGTAGTGATTTGCATTATTATACTAACGGATCTCACGAAGGTTTTTGTTAAGTTTTGTGTGTGTGAAGTGATCAAAGATCGAGGAGGTCTCGATATGAGGAGAAGGAGGTGAGGCAAGAGTTCAAGCTTGGGTATTCCCAAGGCACCCCAAGTAAATATTCAAGGAGACTCAAGCGTCTAAGCTTGAGGATGCCCCGGAAGGCATCTCATCTTTCTTCAACAACGTCTTTGTTTCGTTCATGTGATATGCGTAAATCTTGGAGCGTCTTTTGTGTTTAGTTTTCACTTTTATTTTATGCCCATGCTGGTATGAGATAGTCCATGGTTGATTTATAGAATGCTATGTGCACTTCACTTATATCTTTTGAGTATGGCTTTATAGAATGCTTCATGTGCTTCACTTATATCATTTGTAGTTTGGATTGCCTGTTTCTCTTCACATAGAAAACCGTTGTTTGTAGAATGCTCTTTTGCTTCACTTATATTTGTTAGAGCATGGTATTTTGTTGAAAGAATTAAACTCTCATGCTTCACTTATATCTATTTAGAGAGTCAACATGAATTGGTCATTTGCATGGTTAGTCATAAAATCCTACATAAAACTTGTGGATCACTGAATATGATATGTTTGATTCCTTGCAATAGTTTTTCGATATATAGATGATAATATGTGGGAGGTACTAGTAAACGGTTGTGGTTAGTAAGAATATTGGTGTTAAGGTTTGTGATTCCCGAAGCATGCACGTTTAGTCTCTCGTTATGCTATGAAGTTGGAGCATGATTTATTATTGATTGTCTTCCTTATGAGTGGCGGTCGGGGACGTGCGATGGTCTTTTCCTACCAATCTATCCCCCTAGGGGCATGCGTAGTAGTACTTTGCTTCAAGGGCTAATAAACTTTTGCAATAAGTATATGAGTTCTTTATGACTAATGTAAGTCCATGGATTATACGCACTCTCACCTTTCCGCAATTTGCTAGCCTCTACGGTACCGTGCATTGCCCTTTCTCACCTTGAGAGTCGGTGCAAACTTCGCAGGTGCATCCAAACCCCGTGATATGATGCGCTCTATCACACATAAGACTTATTATATCTACCTCAAAACAGCCACCATACCTACCTATTATGGCCCTTCCATAGCCATTCCGAGATATATTGCCATGCAACTTCCACCGCTTCCGTCTTGAGGACTTGAGCATTCATTGTCATATTGCTTTGCATGATCGTAAGATAGCTAGCATGATATTTCCATGGCTTGTCCATTTTTTGATATCGTTGTTACGCTAGATCATTGCACATCTTGGTACACTGCCAGAGGCATTCATATAGATTCATATTTTGTTCTAGGTATCGAGTTGTAATTTTTATTTCTTTTGAGTTGTAAGTAAATAGAAATGTGATGATCATCATTATTCATTATTAGAGCATGTCCCAGTGAGGAAAGGATAATGGAGACTATGATCCCCCCATAAGTCGGGATGAGGCTCCAGACAAATATAAAAAAAAGGAAAAAAAGAAAAAAGTGAGGCCAAAAAGAGCCCAAGAAAAACAGAAAAAAAGAAAAAAAGAGAGAAGGGGCATGCCAATTCCACACTTGTGCTTCAAAGTAGCACCATATTTTTCATATAGAGATGCTCCTATGTAGTCACTTTCATATACTAGTGGAAATTTTTCATTATAGAGTTTGATGCACACCCACTCAGTTTCCATGTTGAGCTTTCATACACTTATAGCTCTTAGTGCATTCGTTGCATGGCAATCCCTACTCGTCGCATTTATATCAATTGATGGGCATCTCCATAGCCCTTTGGTTAGGCGCGTCGATGTCAGACTTTCTTACTTTTTTTGTCTTATCTATATTTACCCCTATCATCATACTCTATTCCACCCATAGTGCTATATCCATGGCTTGTGCTCATGTATTGAGTGAGGGTTGAAAAAGCTAAAGCGCGTTAAAAAGTATGAACCAATTGCTCGGCTTGTCATCGGGGTTGTGCATGATAAATACTTTGTGTCGAGAAGACAGAGCATGATAAGACTATATGATTTTGTAGGGATAGCTTTCTTTAGCATTTATATTTTGAAAGACATGATTGTTTGTTGGGATGCCTGAGTATTGATGTCTTTATGTCAAATTATAGACTATTGCTTTGAATCACTCATGTCTTAATATTCATCCCATGATTAGATATATGATCAAGATTATGCTAGGTAGCATTCCACATCAAAAATTATCTTTTTTACCATTTACCTACTCGAGGACGAGCAGGAATTAAGCTTGGAGATGCTGATACGTCTCCGTCGTATCTATAATTTTTGATTGTTTCATGCCAATATTATACAACTTTCACATATTTTTGGCAACATTTTATATGATTTATTGGACTAACCTATTGATCCAGTGCCAGTGCCAGTTCCTGTTTGTTGCGTGTTTTTTGTTTCGCAGAAATATCCATATCAAATGAAGTCCAAATGCGATAAACATTTACGGAGAATTATTTTTGAATATTTGTGATTTTTGGGAGGTGGAATCATCGCAAACGGGGGCCCACAACCACCACAAGACACCTGGGCGTGCCAGGCAGCCCAGTCGCGTGGTGGTGGGTTGTGCCCTCCTCGTATGTCGGTTGGAGCTCTACTTCGGGCGCAAGGAAGCTTATATCCGGAAAAAATCATGTCAAAATCTCAGCGCAACCGGAGTTACGGATCTCCGAGAATATAAGAAACGGTTTTCGGCCAGAAAACAGGAACTTGAAACAGAAGAGAATAGAGAGATAGATCCAATCTAGGAGGGGCTCCTGCCCCTCCGCCGCCATGGCAACCATGGACCAGAGGGGGAACTCTCCTCCCATCTAGGGCGGAGGCCAAGGAAGAAGAAGAAGGAGGGGGGCTTTCTCCCCCTCTCTCCCGGTGGCGCCGAAACACCGCTGGGCAATCATCGTGTGACGGTGATCTACTCCAACAACTCCGTCATCTTCACCAACATATCCATCACCTTCCCCCATCTTTATTCAGCGGTCTACTCTCCCACAACCCGCTGTACCCTCTACTTGAAGATGGTGCTTTATGCTTGTAACACCCCAGGTCATTAGCCACAGTAATCACTTTTGATAATGACAAGTCAGCAAGTTCAACAGTGCATGATCATCATTAGCATCATATTGCATTTCAACTCCTAAGTCAAAATTCAAATTTAAATGAAAGTGGAAAATCAAAGTTGTTCAACATAGAAACTAAAATGTTCATTAAATAATAAATATTGTAGAGACCATTGTAAAATTGTAACCAACATTTAATAAATTAATTAAGTAACTCAAACATCCTCTAACGGTGGCTGAAAATAATAATTAATAACATTTTAATTAACCTAGATTAAATATGAACTGATGTTTTGCCAAACTAGTTTTTGGTGTTAGGGTATAATGCACTGGTATTTATGAACTAGGTCACACTTTTTACAAAATCCATTTAGGGCCCAAACAATTAGCAAAGCAGTAAAGAAAAGAAAACAGAAAGAGAAAAAGAAAGAGGCCTAAACGCGCTACTGTGCACTTAGGCCTATCGCTACAGCGCCGGCCCAGCCCACCCCGCACCTCCTCCCTCCTCCCGCACTGCTCATGCCGCCCCCGCTGTCGAACACCGCGCGCGCGCGCCCCAGGCCCCCCCTCGCTCGCCGCTCGACAACGTGTTGCGCCCGCGTCGTGGATAAAGAGCAGCTCCCCGCACCCCTCGGACGAACCCTAGCCGCTTCGTTCGCTCTCTCTCTTGCTCCCCCGCTTCACCCGAGCGCCACCATGGTCGGCCACGGCTAAACCGCGCGACCACCGCCACCCTTTCGCCCCGCCGACGTGTCCACGAGCTCCGCCGCGTCGAGCCCGTCCTCCTCGACCACAAGCCCGAGCCCCGGAAGCTCTGCATCGCCGGCCTGCTTCGCCTTCTTCCCCTACGGCTGCCATCGAACACCGCCTCGATTCGCCGCCGTCGCCCTTCCCCGAGCTGTCCCCGGGCCTTCTCTGCAACGCCAGTGAGCCCCTGCGCCGGATGCGCCCTCCCCTGCCCCCTCTAGCCGCCCGTAGCGAGCTCCTCCACCTTAGCCGAACACGTCGTCGCCTGACCTCGTCGCCGGTGTGGCCACGGTGACCATATGGTCCCGTGCGTGCCACCGTTGCACTCCCCGCAACGTGTAGACACCGTAGCCACCTCGCCCCGCCCTTTTTGCACGCCGTAGCCCCGATCCCGACAATGGCCGAACTCCGGCGTCCGCCTCGTTGCTCGCCGTCGACGCTACCGGCCACTGCAGCCCCCGCCGTCACCCTAGATCGCTCCGAAGTCTTCCCGTTCGAAAGAGCCCGGCCACGCTCGTAGTGGTGCCCTGTGCGCCATTTCCGAGCCGCGCCGCCGTCCCTAGTGCTCGCCGGAGCAACTCCGGTGGCCGGCCAGTGCCGCCGCCGACGTGGCTGGCCTGGGGTCACCCCCAGTGCCACTGCCTGTGGGCCAGGCCAGCCCCAGTTGACCAGTTGACTTGGTCAACTGGCTGACTGGGCGCTGCCCAGTCACTGACTGGTGGGGCCCCTCCCCCTGTGTCTATGACATATGGGCCCCCCTTGTCAGGTGCCTAATTAACTAATTAGGTTAATAGTAATAATTAAATTAGCCTAACCTATCACTGACTGTTGGGTCCCACTCTGATTAAAGCCACAGTGTATGACATGTGGTCCCCACTGGTCAGGTTTGACCTGATCAGCCCCACTGTTGACTGCTGATGCAATGCTGACCCCAGGCTGACGTCATCATTCACTATTCTGGATAATTTGAATTTAAATAAATAATTAAATTTAGAAAATGTTTAAAACTTTAGAAAATCATATAAATTAAACCGTAACTCCGATGAAAATAATTTATATATGAAACTTGCTCAGAATTTCGATACGAACCCGAATATGCCCTCCGTATTCTTGTCAGATGACCCTAGTTATATGAACGTTGAACTTTTAGACCGATTTCAATAAATGAATAGTGCCCAACCTTAACTAAATAAATCCGGATAAATTCCTAAATTCACTAAATCATTTAGTTAGGCAATAGAACACCTTTGCATATCATTTAGGCATGTCATACATATTGTTTGCATTATTGCCGTGAATTTATTGTTTCTCTCCCCCTCCTTCTCTCTCGATAGACGCCGAGACCGACGACGCTGCACCTGGGTACGACTACACTACCGATGAGCAGCCCGTTGACGACCTCTCTCTCTTGCCAGAGCAACTAGGCAAGCCCTCCCCCCCTTGAGCATCCAGATATCGCCCATTCCATTTCTCCTGCTTGCATTAGATTTTGCTACTGTTAATGTTTGCTCCTATTCTGATGCATAGCCTGCTTTCGTAACCTATTTATTGTTACCTTACCTGCCTATGTTAAACTGCTTAGTATAGGTTGGTAGTGAACCATCAGTGACCCCCACCACCTTACCCTTATTGCCCCTGCTTGATCATCGACGACTCGATCAATGTGATCGTCGACCAGAGACCGACACATCACCTCACCCCCCCTTAGTTGTATGACTCTGCACAGTTACTATCGAGTGCCGAGGGTGATACCTCGTAACGCACTCCTGATGAATACTCTGCAGTGTAGCTGTTCGGTCGTGGTCACCGAGGGTGATTCCTCCTTCTCCACTTCCGATACGACTCTGTCATGCAACCCCTCAGTGTGAACCTCGAGGGTGATACCTCATACGTTCACCCTGATGATTTCGTCGAGTGGAATCCGCTGAGGGTGATTCCTCGGGTTTCCCCCTTGATGTTATGACCACACGGTTACTTTGACCTTCATTACAGGCGGGTCCACCCTGGTGGGTACCCGCTGGGGATCTGTGATGTTGAGTGTGCCGGAAGGGCACTCGAGTGTGATGTTGTGGCGGAGCTTCAGAGACTCTGATTGTCTCCGCGTGGTACTAAATGAGCCTATTGGATTTGGGTGTGTGATCTGAGTGGGTCGACGTGCCCTATACGCACTACAACCACGCAGGATTATGGTTATGGGGCCCACTGCGATGTACGTTTCTCCCGAAATCTCGTCAGACGTCACGATTCACCATGCGGGCTGATTGTCGAGATTGGGCTGGATACTTCACTGACGAGTTCAGTGTCGCGTCTGCACCCTGGCCAGTCTCGCAACGTGCAAGGTGCCCAGGGCGATGGCCCAAGACCTCTGGGTGCATAGGTTAGTCCGGCGTGCTGACCTCTCTGCCGAGCCTAGGTAGAGCATTGCTTCGTGTTGATCTTCCAAGGACGGGCATTACCCAGCAAGTATGTCCGGCCAGAGTTGATCGAGCGTGTTGGGTAACAGTAGTGCACCCCTACAGGGATGAATAATCTATCGATAGCCGGTCCTACGGTAAAGGACGCTCAGTTTGTGTATCCCGATCTACTACTTGAACTGGATACTTGTTACTTAATTGAAGCTTCGGGATCGCTTTCTCGCTGGGAGTCGAGGAAGGATCTCTAGGCTTGCTTCAACATGTTTGCTAAATAAAATGCTATCCTACTCTCTTCTACTGCTTCAAGATGATGGCTTGCTGAAGATGCTAGTCTTCGATAGGACTAGGCCTTCTTTCTATTCTGGCATTTCTGCAGCCCAGTCCACATATACATCCTTTCTCCATTGATAATGTTGCATATGTAGTATAGATAGTTGCTTGCTGAGTACTTCGGATGAGTACTCACGGTTGCTTTACTTTCTTTTTCCCCATACCCCACCTTGATGATACACCAGACGATGGATCCCCGGAGCCAGATGCCACCTCAGGAGCTTACTACCAGGAGGGTCCAGAGGGCACATACTACTAGATCGAGCTAGCCGACCAGGAGTAGGATCGGAGGCTCCTAGGCAGGAGGCCAACGCCTTTCGATCTAGAGACGTTGCTTGTGCTAGCCTTCTTAAGGCAAAACTTGTCTAACTACGTCTGTACTCAGATAATATTTGTATGACTGACTTATGTATTCGGATCTTCGGATCCCTGGTCTGTAATATTGTGGATCTCCGTTTATTTGTGTTAGAGTTGTGTTGTGATATGTTCCCGTGAGTCCCTGTGCTTGATCGTGCATGTTTGCGTGTATGATTAGTGCACGATTGAGTCGGGGGCGTCACAATGCTTCATATCTTTACCTAATATTAAAGGGAGGAGACTTTCATAGTTCTCCATACGTCACCCGTTTATATCCATTGATTTTATGTTAAGCATACAGATTTACGGATGAGATTTAAAAGTAGATCTATGTTTGTTTCAGTCTAAAAAAAGTTGCCGATCACGCACACACGAACCTTTGATCGGCCGCCTGGGCCTTGGCCCATGGTGCATCTGATGGGCCAGCCAATTTTATTACCATCGGACAGACAAGCAGCGAAAAATGTATTTGGACAGTAGAAAGATCGAACCCAGGACCTGAATTACTTACGTTGACGGACACATCCATCTGAGCTAACCAGCATTTGTTTAGCAATTATCCCACCTCTATTCTTTATACAAAGCTTTACCACTTTTCATATGTCCCTGGGTTATCCGAAAATAAGGAAGCTATCTTCACAATCATCAAGAAAAGAAGAGGGACTCCATAAATTATGCCGTGGTGTTGGCTCAAATTAAAGGAAATTGTGGGCACGTGTCAATGAAAAAAAAGAATATGTTAATTGAAAATTGTGTGAGCACGTACGTGCCAAAATAAAAGAAGGATATTCTGGGTAAAAGAAAGGAAATTGTGGGCTCATGTAAAGAAATGAGAGCGTTAAAAAGAAAATAAAAAAGGTAAAAGAAAGGAAATTGTGGGCTCATGTAAAGAAAAGAGAGGGTCAAAAGGAGAGGAATAAGATGGCTAGAGTAAATCGTGGGATGGTCTAAAGAAAAGAGAGCCTTCAAAAGAGAGGGCTTGCATGCGACATACATGGCTAATTGGCTAGCTAATGCATGCTGCATGGCGGGTTATTGGCTCTTAAAAACGGAATATGCAGTTTTATTACACGCTGCAATTAATTCCAGGTGTCCAACAATTAAAGGGACTGCATTCGTGGATGGTGTTGATCATTATTGTTGTGCAAAAATAGTACCAAAACTATCTTAGACAAACAATGGGGCTGTGGGTTCATGAATGGATGGATTAAAAAAACATATTAATTGGATAGAGCAAATGTAGCGCATACACTAAAAACTCGACAAAAGGACCCGGAAACACACGTGTTTTAGAAAATTTGTGCAAAAGACCTTCTAAAAGCAAAACAATAATAAAGTCTTTGAACACCCTTGCACACATCTTCTTCGAAGCACGTCGCTGACCATCCTTGTGGCACCCCGATAGAGGGCCGACGCACACCAGCCCCAGGATAAGACCTGGCGCACGTCAAAGACTTGATACAGCAATTCCAGGCACAAAAATGGCTTTATTATATGAAATGGAGTATTACAATACTGTTGCTTACAACAATATTACATAGCTCCAAGTCTAACTAAATGGCAGCGAAGGTCTTGGTTCAGCGGCAACGACGTCTCTGGCTGGGCTCCACAACTCACATGATTGGCTGGGTTACGATCTAGCACCATGGATCTTCTCCTGCAGATGGCCACGTGCAAGGCCATGTGAGTACTTGGAATGTACTCGCAAGACAACCAAATACATAGCATCCACACAAGCAGATGACAAAGCAAGCCCTATGCTATGTAAGAATTTATTCTAAACATGGCATGAAGATAACAGGAAAACATGAATCAAGCATGGCATAGCATACCTATCTAGCATTATTAATTATCATGTTGTAGCAAGATCACCTGGCATGATTAAACATCTAGCAGCATTGATCATCTTGACATAACGGGGTTATCTAGCAAGATAACTACTGAAGTAGAGTACAGTAAAGTAAAGCATATTAAGTATACAATCCATATCCCGAACATTCTCATGATCCAATCCGAAACTGATCCCAGTCCAATCCAAGTTTTTTGGTCATCTGACCATCTCTTCCATAGCTATCCCATGGATAACATACCATACTCCTGACAACATCTGCTGTCTATGCAGGACAGGTTCTTCCACCATTATTACCATAATTACGGTTTATCACCTAGCGAGGTCTGGACGGGCTGTCCAATACCGTGGACGCGGCTATTCGAATAGATTTTACACTCTGCAGAGGTTGTACACTTTACCCACACCATGGAGCACCTGACCTCGCGATCCCATTCGGGTGGACCAGCGTTGCTCCAACGAAACCTGCCTAACCCGTGACTCTTCCATCGTACCACCGACAATCATACCCTCCCAGGGTCATGTCCTGGGTGGCCCCTGTGTCACTCTTGACACCTGCCACCATCGCGGCCAACACAACTGTCCCAAACGGGGACTCCCGGGCTAAACAATCAACCGGGCTCACAAGGTTATCGCCGCCTACCTGATCAGGGTAGCACGCACGCATAACCTTCCCTAGTTGGTGGTACCAGTGAAAGAGCACAAAGCTAGACCAAGTCAAGGCCGTCCCATACTGGCAAATGTGGCTGCACGAATAAGCCCGGACAAGTGACTCTAGATCAACCGACTAAGTTTAGTTATGTATTTAATTCAACATCTCCATCATCCCGCCATTACCTCAACAATTATAAGCGAGAATCATTACTTAATGACAGCACATCAACATCATAGTAATGACAGTCATGGCATGAAGTCATAGCATTAACATGATAATAATGATACAAATGTTTACTACTAGCATGGCAAGATATGGCATGAAAACAAGTCATGACATTAGATGAAAGGTAATGCTAACATCTAATACAGATGACATAACAGGTGTATGCAAGTGCAGACTAACAAGTGATACAGATGTGCTATGATGAATACACAGGGTGCAAGAAAAGTCATCACGCAAGTCCGGAGCTCATGATAAGAGGTTGGCTTGCCTGGGGGTGAAGGAATACGCCGGGTGGAAGTGCGATAAAACTCCGGAAAGATTTGCCGGAAAAGTTTCCCTCTCGGAGGGGCTGATCGAAGGGCAAGGGCAAAATGGTCATTTTCATAGTGTGAAAACATTTTGAAAATGACGGCATCGGAACAGATTCGACAAATTGAAGACGTGGGCGTTGGTTTTACCTCGATCGGAGTTACGGTCGCGGAGAAACGGCCGTTCGTTCGTTAAGCGATAAAACACACAAAATCTATCCATTTCAGTGCTTAACGGACGAACATTCACTATTTAATGGATTCGGCCGGCGACTGGGAATATGAAAACGCCTTTCTAGAAATACGTCTTCGGTAATTGAAAACGTCTTCTGCGAAGTACGTTTCCACTTAACCGGCTAGGCCCGGATTGACTTCTCTTTCTCCAGCTGACATGCAGGCCCCGCCTCATCTCTTCTTCTCTCTCGCTCTCTCTCTCCTTCCTCCTGATAGAGAAATAGAGGAGGAGTGGGGGCATTTGGCTGCCAGCGCTGCCGTCGATCCGCCGCTCCCAAGGGCCGGCCGGTGGGCGCAGGAGCACGGCCACCCCTCGCCGCACTTGAGGATGGTTGCGGGGGAGCCCGAGATGGCTTGTGGCGCCGTCGCCACACAACCGGGCCACGACGGCCGAACCATGGTGAGGGAGCCGCGCCAGTGGGGCTGCCCCTAGGAAACGAGAACGGCGGCGGCTCGCGGATGCTTGGGGAAGGCCGAGAGCATGGAGGAGAGGGAGAGGAAAGGGACAGGACGTGGGGTGGGCGGAGGGGATCGGCGGCGGCCATCTCGGCCATGGAAGCGGACAGAAGCTCCTAGAGCGCGGCTGGAGGGGTTGGGGCTTGCGTGTGACAAGGAGGACTCGGGGCACGCCTTATATAGGCTAGGGGTGGGGGTCTCGCGACGGCGGCAGAGGTCTCTAGAGCTCGGCGAGGTGGCGGCGTTCTGGTGGAGTATCGGCGTCGACAGAAGCATCCACGAGCTAGGGGACAAGGGGAAGAGGTGACTGGACGGCGTAAACGAGTGGTGGGCAGCTCGTCGACGCTCCCGGAAGAGCTGCGGCGTGCCAGAGAGGGCTCCCAAAGCCTCTGGGACGCGGTGCTCTGCTTTGGCTAGCTCCGCACGTGGTCACCGCGTGGCCATGGTGTTGCCACGCCCTACTTGACGCCAAGTGATGTCTGGGAGGTTCTCCACACATCGCTGAGTTGATATATGCAGCTGGATGGGATGGAAGAGTCTGGGGTGACTACACCCTGGTCAAATAGTTTCCTGCAGCAAACTGTTTGTCATGTGGTGTGGCCACCACAGTGCACCTCTTGGCCTGACCTTTGGTATGGGTCAATCATCTACTAAGGTGATCATCTTCGCAAAGATTCAGCTCAATTGGATAGGTCTAGCTAGCACTTCCTTCACAACCTTGCAGATTGGACAGAAACCAAAACAGGATGGTTCTGAGGGATTGGCTAGCTTGCATTAGCTGAATTTAGGAGGGCAGCAATGATATGAGCATAAAAGATAGCTGGAAAAGTTTCAGCTCATTTTGATCATCTATGAAGGTACTTCCTTCACAATGATGCAATCTGAACAGAAACTTAGATAATTTACTGAGGAAGATTGACTAAATGGAATGGGCTGATTTTTGGAGTCCATGGGTAATATATCATAATGAATCACCCTGCAAAATTTCAGCCCAAGGAGATCAAGTAACCAAGCACTTCCTTTGCAAACTGAAAATCTGGACAGAATTTGCAAAGTGGTGTTGTGCTCAAAATTTAATGGGTGGAACTTGAGATCTTGATGGAAATGCTGAATATATGGATAGGACAAGCTCCACAAATTATTTGGGATTTTTCCTAGCTACCAAAATGGTAGTTCCTTTGGAAAGGCCCCAAATTGAAATATTGGCTTTAAATAGGAAAATGCAATTTCCCCTATTTAATTATGGTCAATATTTTTATGAGAGCTCAATATGATCACAAAGAATATCTCCACAAGTTTCATGAACTTTGGAGATGAATAGATATTTTCCTGGATTTAATTCCTCAGAAAGGCAGAAAAAAGGAATTAATTCTAGATGAGAAATATTGCATATGACTTAGCAATATTTTTGTACATCTAGGGTTTATGAGTGAAGGAGGATCTCTGGGAATTTTGGTAGGATCAACTAAGCAAGGAAAATGGTAGCTCCTTTGTAAACACAAAGGCAGGATTTCTAGTTCCGATATTTTGGAACTAGGGTTTCAGTGAGGTTCGGGGTTTACAGACGGAAGGTTGGCTGGCACAAGAGCATGGGAAAAGCATTGAGACGTTGAGGATTGCCTGGATTCACCTGGTCATTCACCAGATTTCAGAGGAAAAAATTTGGGAGTGAAAAGCTAGGAAGGAATAACAACACAAAAATTGATAACCCGATTTTTGGGATGTTACAATCGTCGCTACCAAAAGACATTGAACACAAGGAAGACAAGCAACCCCACACACCAGTTCCGTCGAAGCACCATACACTACTGGAAATAGAGAATTTACTATCAGTCAGATCTTTGCCTCTGCTAGCGGATAGCAAAGAAGGCCTTTGCCATCCGCTTCTAAAAAGCGGACGGCAAGGAGGTGGGTGGGGTCCAGTGGAGGCCCAAACCCTAAAGGCCCACCAGCCCCCCTATTTGTCGTCCGCTAGCGGACGACAAAGATTCTTTGCCGTCCGCTAGCTGACGGCAAAGAACGTGCCCACTAACGGCCACCCCTCCCTCTCTCCCCAGCCCCACCCCTCTCTCTTCCCCTCTCTCTCCACCCACGCACCCCCGCGCCCGCACCGCCGCCGCCCAGCACCGCCGCCGCCCCACCACCGCCGCCGCCCCACCAACCGCCGCCGCCCCACCACCCGCCCTGCCCCGGAGCCCCCCGCCCTCGCCGTCCCGTCGCCCTGCCGCCCCACCCAGCACCGCCGCCGCCCGCACCACCCTCCCTGCCCCGGATCCCCCCGCCCCCGTCGCCCCTACCGCCCGGCGCCCCCCCCAGCCGGCCCGTCGCCACGCCGCCCCGCCGCCCTGTCACCCCCAATCCCCGTCGCCCCGCCCCGCCGCCGGGCGTCGCCGCCGCGCGGCGCCACCCGCCCCATCGCCCCAGGCCGCCCCGCCCTCCTCCTCCACCGCCGCTCCGTCACCACCGCCGCCCCGCCCCCTCCTCCACCAATGCTCGTCGCCACCGCTGCCCTCTCTCTGGTGAGCTCCACCGCTGCCCTCTCTCCTTTTTTTCTTCTTTTTTCTGTTTTTTTAGATTTACTTTACTTTAGGCTTAGTTTAGTTTAATTTTAGTTATGTTGATGGCAAAAACAATAATGCTATGTTACTCATCTTTCGATTTCAATGTGCAGTTGTTTCGTCCCTGCGAGGGTCTGGTGTTCGACGAGCTCCGCCCCTGCGTTCATGGGTGAGCACAAATGACATCTCCTCCTCCCCCCTTAATTATTTGCTCTGTTCTGGCCTTCGTGCCGATGACACTAGCTAGGTAACTACAGTCATGTAACCAGTATGCGTCTCCCGTCCGAAAGGGTTGCATCGATAAATATAAATTCAGTTGCATATTTATCACCGTAACTCATTCGGATTGTCCAGCGATTTCCACGGACAGCCCGAGTATGTGTAGATTGAGTACGTTCTCCATGCTCTACCCCATTCCGAGACAAAATTTCGTTAGCGCCCCCCTGTTGTTCTCCGGATGCACATTCTCTCGGCTTTTTGCCGAGACGTGTATCAGGAGAACAGCAGGGAGGTGCTGCCGAAATTTTATCTCAGAATGGGGTAGAGCATGGAGAACATACTCAATCTACACATACTCGGGTGGGATTAGGACCTATCTTTACCTATTAGAGTGTAGGTTGCATGGACGTAATAAAATTGACAAACTAGATTAACTGATGAATATACATGCTGAATTATATATATTTCTTGTCTGTCCAGTAGCTAAGCAAGATGAGTGATCGTGCGTGGATGTACACCGGTCGCACTAGTCAGAAAGAGATTACCAAAGAATGGTTAACAAAAACCAAGGGGTTTGTGAAAGCCGCATTTGGAAATGGCCAGAGGAAAAACTGGCGCCCCTGTGTCCGGTGCAAGAATTGGGAAAAGAGGACACAGGATGAAATGGGCAAACACCTGCAGAAGAGTGGTTTTACGCCCGGTTATACGGTGTGGACATTTCATGGTGAGTCTGCCCAACGTGCCAGAGCTGAGGTGGTTCATCGTCGCACCGACGAGCATGGTACCGGGATGGAAGACATGGTGCAAAACTTTTATGACGCTCGGGATTGGGACAAAGAGATGGAGGAATCTGCAAAGGCCTTCAATGAAATGTTGGAGTCTTCAAAACGTCCCCTTCTCGAGCACACTGAGCATTGTCAGCTGGATGCCATCTCACAAATAATGGCTCTGAAGGCTCAATTCAACTTGGGTAGAGAATGCTACGACGCGATGATGACAGTATTTGGACGCTTTCTACCCAAAGGACATGTACTGCCTGCAAACCTGTACCAGTCAGACAAAATCCTCCGTGCTCTTAAGATGCCCTATGAGAAGATACATGCCTGTGAGAAAGGATGTGCCTTATTTAGGCTTGAGTATGCGGACTTGAACTATTGTCCCATTTGCAAGTCTTCCAGGTATATTGTGGAAGACAACGGTATGGGTGAGAAGACGCAGACCAAAATCCTGGTTAATGTTCTTCGGTATATGCCAATCGTACCAAGACTTCAACGTCTTTTCATGGTTGAAGAGACGGCCAGACAGATGACATGGCACAAAGAGGGCAAAAGAACCGAACTAGATGCAGATGGGAATCTGATGATCGTACACACATCGGATGGTGAAGCATGGAAGCGCTTCGATGCATTATATGCGGAAAAAGCGGCAGATCCAAGGCATCCTCGAGTCGGCATCAGCACGGATGGGTTCAGTGTGTTTGGTCTGACGGCAACCCAATACAGTTGTTGGCCCGTATTTGTCTTTCCACTCAATCTCCCCCCCGGACAGATTATGCAAAGAAAGAACATTTTTCTGACATTGATAATTCTAGGGCCGAACTATCCGGGGAAGAATATGAATGTGTACATGCAGCCGCTTAAGGACGAATTGCAAGAAGCTTGGGATAATGGGTTCAAGACATACGACGCCTTTAACAGACAGAACTTCATAATGCGTGTCTGGTACATGTACTCGACGCATGACTTGCTGGCGTATGCGCTATTCGTTGGCTGGTGTGTGCATGGAAGGTTCCCGTGCCCCACATGCAAGGCAGCTCTTGAGTTTCATTGGCTGGAGGTGGGTCGCAAGTTTTCTTGCTTCGACTTGCATAGACAGTTCCTGGATCCTCGCCATAAGTTCAGGAAAGACAAGAAGAACTTCATGAAAGGTAGAGTTGTCAAAAACTCTGCACCACCTCCGTTGATAGGCCAAGAGACCCTGGATCAGTTAAACGCTCTCGAGCCAGATCCAGAGTGTCCAGGGTATTTCAAGGGGTATAATTCGAAACATGCCTGGACTCACAAGACATGCTTGTGGGATCTGCCTTACTTCAAAGACCTCCTTTGCCCACACAACATTGACGTGATGCACACTGAAAAGAATATCACCGAGGCACTTTTTGGTACATTGTTCGGCATAGACGGGAAGTCAAAGGATAATACTAAGGCTAGAGTCGATCAGGAGGCGCTATGTGATAGACCGTTACAAAACATGCAAGAACCGAAAGGAAAGCAGAACTGGACGAAGCCAAAGGCATGGTTCAATCTTGGAAGGCCAGCTATGAGGGAAATTATCTTGTGGGTGAAAATGCAGTTGATGTTCCCCGATGGTTATGCAGCGAATCTAAAGAGGGGAGCGAGTCTTGAGAAATTGAAAGTATTTGGTCTCAAGAGTCATGATTGGCACATATGGATTGAGCGGGTAATGCCGGTGATGTTGCGTGGCTTCATCCCTGAGGATGAATGGCTAGTACTGGCAGAGCTGAGCTATTTCTTCCATGTTCTTTGTGCAAAAGAACTATCACCTGGCGTGCTAGAAGAAATGGAAGAGTTGGCACCAGAGTTGATCTGCAAGTTAGAGAAGATCTTTTCGCCGGGCTTCTTTAATCCAATGCAACACTTGATTTTGCATCTCCCGACCGAGGCAAGATTGGGGGGGCCCGTGCAAAATCGTTAGTGCTACGCAACTAAGAGGATGCAGAAGACACTCCGAGCAAAATGTAAAAATAAATGTCGAATTGAACCATCGATGGCCGAGGCATTCATTACTGAGGAGGCGGCAAACTTCGTGACAACACACTACGAAGCCAAAAATCGTCATTTGCATAATCCGAAGCCTCGGTACAATGATGGCGACCATAAATCCAACCTCAGCCTATTCAAAGGGAATCTCGCACCAGCCAGTGCTTCAAAACCAATATCGTGGGATGTCCAAGAATGGCGGACCATTTCGTTGTATATCTTCACCAACCTAACAGAAGTGCGACTGTACATCGAGTAAGTTCTCGCGTACATTGTTTCGCAACTTCTAATTCCATTGAACTGCTCTTATTCCCGGATATTTTTTGATACAGTCGATACGTCACCCAATTCTCGGATGGAGCGGTGATCCAAAAGGAATCCATCGACGAGTATGAGCTTCTGGCAAAGCAAGGAGGCGGCTTTCCCGGTTTCATCTCTTGGTTCAAACAAACGGTAATTTCCATTAGACCATTCTCATTTCTTTGTCTAATTTGCGGCTAATGCAACAATCCTTTCGTATTAAACTTGTAGGCTAATTCAGAGTATATGGACGCTGAATTGAGACAAGTCGCTAATGGTTTTGACTTTAAGGTCCGTTCATTTGACAAATACGACATCAACGGGTATCGCTTTCGTACCTACGGCAAAGAGCTATCTATGGCCAACCGAAAGTCTACAAATTGTTGTCTCTGCTATCGGCGATGGAGGTATCGAGTATTATGGGAGAGTTGAAGCAATTTATGAACTTCTATTCTATGGTCAAAATGCACCGAACGTCGTAGTCTTCAAATGTTACTGGTTCCAGCCGAAGGAGAATAGCAGGACTCATGTGTAACACCCCTGTGTAACTACCCCTATGATCAGCTGCTAATATTGCCAAGTCATATCATTTGCAGTGCCTAAACATAGTGGTTATCCAAAGCAAATCAACTCCAATCTGAAATAAGACTCAAAATTCAAAAGTGCAAAATAAGTTTGCTCAAACACCTTTGGAAAAATGTTCACTAATTAGCAAATATTCCAGAAGCATTCATAAAAATAACACCAGTAGCACTTGGACTAATTAAATGACTCAAACAACTTGAAACAACATCAAAACAGCAATATTAAATCCCTTTAAAATCATTTCAATTTAAAATGGAATCCAAATCTGTCCAAACCAGTTTTTGGTGAAGGGTAATATTGCATTACATTATTTGGGCCAAGTCCTACATTTTACAAGAGTGCAAAAGTGCCCTAACTAATTCAATACAGAAAAGAATAAAAGAAATGTGAAACAAAAAAAATAGAAAAATGGAAAAGGCCGAAACCGCTTACCTGGCAGGCCCAGCCGAGCACTGCGCCTGGCAGCCCAGCCCACCTCTCCTTTCTCCCTCCTCCGTCGCCGTGTCGACGCCACGCGCGCCCGAGCCGCCGATCGACGCCGTGTCGCGCATCCCATGGCTCCCCGACGCTGATAAGTGCTCCCCCGTGCTCCTCTCTCCCTCCCCCGCAAACCCTAGCCACCAGAATCCCCTCCTCCTCGCTCTCCCTCTCTGATTCGCTCGACTGAGCACGGACGCCGCCGTGCGCTGGTCGATCTCGCGGCCACCGTCGTCCCCGCGCCTCGCCAGCTCGTCTGCGAGCTCCGCTGCCCTCCGCTGCGAGACCCGAGCCCAGACCCTGGAGATGACAGGCTTGGCATCGTGCGGATCGAGCCCGTCCCCGTCTTCTCTGTCGCCGATGACCGCCGTCGTCTCTGTCGACCTCTGCAGCTCCTAAGCCGTCGAGGGCTTATCTTGGCCGCCCGGTGAGCCTTCCCCTCCATTTCCCCTCACCCTGCGCTGCCCTACACCGTCCGTAGCCGTCTTGCCACCGCGCTATGTTTCTGCCGCCGCCCGAGCTCACCGTAGCTGTCATCGATGATCACCGTAGCCCACTCTAGCAGCTTAGATCGACGCGGTGCTGACACCGCGTTTGAACGGGCCCGAATGCGCGCGCGAATCCGCACTGCAGCCGCCTCCCCGCAGCACGCCCGTGAGCTCCTCCGCCACCCGTCATCGCCGGCGTCGCTCCAGCCACTTCCGCGTCCAGCCACTCACCCCGCACGACGCGCGTTGCTCTGCTCGTTCGGTAGAGCCCAAGAACGCCCGAAACGGGGCACCCCAGAGGATTTCCGGGTTCGCCGGAGTTCGTCGCCGTCGCGCGCGCGCCGGAGCTCTCCGGTGGCCGGTGCTGACTCAGCACCGATGTGGCATCGCGGGCCCCGCCACCCAGTCACTGCCACTGGGACCCACTGGGCCCAGTTGACCGGGTCAACGCGGGCACTGTTCACCCCTGTAGCTGACATGTGGACCCCTCTACTAATTAGATTAATTAAAACGTTTTAATAATTAAAATCAATTAGTTAATCTAAATGTCTCAATGACAGATGGGGCCCACTCCCTAATTAACCCTGCTAATTAAACTAATCCACTGTTAGTCTAAACAGAGGCTGACATGTGGGTCCCACTGGACCCACATGTCAGGTTTGACTGGTCAGCCAACTGTTGACTTGCTGATGTCAGCATTACATCATGCTGACATCATAAATCAATTCTGTTAAATAGAAATAATTCCAGAAAATCAATTAATCTTTGAAAATTAATAACTTTTAAACCGTAGCTCAGGTCGAAAAACTTAAAACATGAAAGTTGCTCAGAACGACGAGACGAGTCTGATCGTGTCGTCTGTTTCCTTGTTGGAACCTCCTACGTAGGAGAACTCGTAACTCCGAGCTCGATTCCGGTAGATGAATAGTGCACATACACCGGTTAATAAATCCCAGATTAATTCTAAAAGTAACTAAAAATGACTTAGAGGCATATTTAGGCAACCCTGCACTGCATCATAGTCGTAGCATGCCCTGTGTTGCATCGTTGCTGTGTATTTACTTGTTTCCTCCCCTCTTCTCTCTCGATTAGACCCCGACGTTGACGTAGCTCCTGAGGCAGACGCCGCTCCAGAGTACGACTACGTCCCCGACGACCCTGCCCTTGCCGTCGAGCAGACAGGCAAGCACCCCCATTTTGAGCATTCCGATATCGCCCACTTTCTTCTCTCTTATGCTTGCATTAGAAGTACTGCTGCTACTGTTGTCCTATTTCTGCTGCATAGCCTGTTTTATTGTAGCCTACTTTTGATACCTACCTGTTCTCCTAAACTGTTTAGTATAGGATGGGTAGAGCCTTATCGGAGACCCACTTGTCCCGACTGCCCCACTGGACTCTCAGAAGACCCGAGCTATGGGATCGAAGATCAGACCCTGGCACCGCACGTCACTTCCCCTTAAATTGCGTGACACTACTGGGTTACTATCGAGTGCCGAGGGTGATACCTCGTCAGCACTTCTGATGATAACCTTGTAGGTTAGTTAATCGGTCGTGGTAAGCGAGGGTGATTCCTCCTACACCACCCCCGATAACGACATCATCGTGAAACTGTTCAAGTGTGGACCTCGAGGGTGAAACCTTTTTCGTTCACCTTGACGAGAACATCAGGTGGGACTCCTTCGAGGGTGATTCCTCAGGGTTCCCCCTTGGTGTCAGACACACGGAGACTTTGGATACTATGACTGATTACTGAACTTTGATACTAAAGACGGGTCGGCCCTGAGGGGTACCCGCGCAAGCATAAATGCGAAGTGATGTGGAGTCGGGTTGACCTAAGAGGTGCCCGTGAGATAACTACGAGGCGTGGCCAGGCATTCTTAGCCCTTGCCGCAAGTCCTCGAGACGGGGCGACGGGGTCACATCGATCTTGAGTCTCTGCTCGTTTTCGCGTGCTCCTAATCCACTAACGGTTTGGATATTTGATCCGAGGGGCCTCTAGCCTGATAGCACTAACCATCACGTGGGCATAGTATGGGCGTTCTGCGTCGTATACTTCAGCCGAAGCTTAATAGACGTCAGCGACTGAGCGGCGCGCGCTGGATTGGACTGGTTACGCAACCGCGCTTGTATTAAGGGGTTGCTAGGTCTGCTTTCGGCCGCCCACGCAACGCGCAGGAGTTCCCGGGGCGAAGGCCCAAGACCCCTGGGGGCATAGGTTAGTCCGGCGTGCTGACCTCTCTGTTAAGTATTTGGTCGAGTTGCGGCGTGTTGCTTAGCCGAGGCCGGGCATGACCCAGAAAAGTGTGTCCGACCGGAGTTAAGCGAGCGTGGTGGGTAAGTTGGTGCACCCCTGCAGGGAAGAAACTTCTATCGATAGCCTGTCCTACGGTAACGGACACTCGGAGTTGTATCCCGATCGGTACAACTAGAACATGACTTGAGATGAGAACTGGATAGTATGGCTCTGGGATTGCTTTCTCGCAGGGAGACGAGGAAGAATCTCTGGCCGAGGTTGATGACATTACTGCTATACTTTACAATATGTTATTCTGCTCTCTTCTAATGCTGCGAGACTGTTGAAGATGCTGAAGATGCTAGTCTTCGATAGGACTAGGCTTTCCCCCTCTATTCTGGCATTTCTGCAGCCCAGTCCACATATACAGCCCCTTTGAAAATGTTGCATATGTAGTGTAGATCCTTGCTTGCTGAGTACTTCGGATGAGTACTCACGTTTGCTTTATTTTCCTTTTCCCCCTTTATTCCTTTGTCGCATCCAGACGACGGAGCCCCGGAGCCAGATGTCCCCATCGACGACCACTACTACTACCAGCCCGGAGAGTACTACTACTACGAGGAGCCGTCTGACGACCAGGAGTAGGATCGGAGGGTCCAGGGCAGGAGGCCCACGCCTTTTCGATCGTAGTTTTCATTTTGCCCCGCCTCTGTGAAGGCTTATCTCTATTTTCTGTAATATATCTGTACCCAGATATCTGACGCTTCCGCTGACACTTGTATGCCATCGAGCTATGTATTCGAGCCCTCGAGGCCCTGGCTTGCAATATTAAGCTTGTATGAATTTATTATGTTTTAGAGTTGTGTTGTGATATCTTCAAGTGAGTCCTTAGGCTTGATCGTGTGCATTTGCGTGTATGATTAGTGCACGATTAAGCCGGGGTCGTCACAGGTTGGTATCAGAGCCGACTGCCTCTAGGAGTTCCCCTTTCCAACTCCTTGGCCGAAGTTGAGTCTAGACGTCAAAAACTGTTTTACTAACTTGGCTGTGTGGCTTACGGGCCCACGTCGCCAACTGGGTGGTATTAGGATCTTTTATTCCTCAACCTTTATTCTGGGACTCTGATCTCTCTTCTATTCGGGTTTAACTAATTACTAACACCGACACTTAGGATCTCGTAAATTCTATCCACCCGGAGAGCTGGATTCAGTGCGATTTCCCTGTCTTTGATCTGATTAGTCTGATAATCATTTCCTTTCCATTGTTTTGTTTAATCTTTCCATTCAGGATCTGTTATATTTCTTGTCGTCGAATGACAATCCTGAATCTTCTTATTTCAGATGGACCGTCTGTTTCCACCTCGCCCTACGACGTAGCTTGTGCTTCGCACCTGTGCTCGAGACTACCCTGGGTTTCCAGCTGTTCTGATCGCCCTCTTGATCTGGCTGAGATACCGCTGGTGCCCCGAGTACATGGTCTACGAGGTTTATCGTGAGTTCAACCAGGAGCAGTACTATGCTGATGTTCACATCTACGATCAGCAGGATGACTCTGACACTGAGCTACACCGTTTTCACGGTATCGGCGTGACGATTGAGATGGCAGTACATGATGCCGCTTACTCTGCTGTCGCACGTCTCCGAGGAGAGCACAGCGCCAGTTTGGATGCTTCTGAGTATCGGTACATTCCGTATGCCCCTGCTGGAGATGCTTCTGGATTCTACATAGCTGTTTGTGCCCCGTACGAGGCTCGTCGCTATGATCAGCGAGTTCTGATTCACTGTACTCAGGCTCTGGATCGCACTGTTCGCGCTCTTGCTGTCGAGTTGTTTGCCACTCGAGCATGACTCTACGAGGCTATGACGCAGTTGCTACCAGCTGTTTGTGTAGGGATACATCCGGAACACATTCTTTACCCGAGCAGGACCGAGATGCCATCAGGGATCGATTGGCCTGCTGTGGGAGGTCACACGCCTGCACGTGGACCTCTTCTTACAGCTCGAGACCGGGTTCTGCATCAGAGTGCACATGGAGCACAGGATCCTTCTGTGATGAACGTCTGTCGTCCGCACTTGCAGCTACCCCGTTTCAGTGGTTTTCTCCGACGTTGATGTAGCCTTTGCTATGTCTCGTTGTGTACTTCCTTACCGCGTGCCTGAGCGCCGCCTAGCATGTCTAGCTTTTGAATTTGTGCCGTTATGCTGCCCGAATGTAACCGACTCTGTATGGATCTATATGACTTAATGACTACTATTAAGCATCTGCTATACTATTTAAATTCCGTCGTGTTACATCATGCATGTCGCTAAACACTCGTATTGGCTTCTGCTAAACTACCCCTATCAATTTAGCAGGATGGCAGATAACAATCCACCTCCGCCGCCACCGCCTGACTATATGGCTGCAATGATGCAACAGTTCGAACTCAACCGCCAATTCATGATGGGGATTATGCAGCAATTCCCCCGTCCCAATGCCGACCAGCTGCTACCTTCCATCACCTTGCCAGAGTTTATGCGACTTAATCCGTCATTCTTCTGCAACACAGTCAACCCGCTGGATGCCGATGACTGGCTGCGTGACATCTCCTATGAGATGGAGTCTGCTGATGTCGCCCCGGCCAATTATGTCACCTTTGCGACATACCTTCTGAAGGGTCCCGCATCACAATGGTGGGCTACTCACCAACAGACCCTACCACCTGGTACCGTCATCACTTGGGCCGAGTTCAAGATTGCTTTCCGTGCTCGCTACATTCCTCAAGCTGTCATAGCTCGGAAGAAGGCCGAGTTCCGTAGTCTCGTTCAGGGCAATAAATCTGTGGAAGTTTATCAGCGCGAGTTTCTTGACTTGTCTCGCTACGCTGAAGAGGACGTTCCCACTGATGACCGAAGGCAGGAGAAATTCCGCGAAGGGCTGCACCATGACATTCAGTTAGCCCTGCTTGTCCAAGACTATCCTGATTTCGCCACCTTGGTGAATAAGGCTATTATGGTCGAGACTGGTCTGAAGAAACATAAAGAAGCGACCAGACGCACTCGTGAGGCGGGCTCATCTTCGGGCTCGTCCTCCCAGAAGCGCCGCATTTGGATACCACAGAGCATGTACCGTCCAGCAGCACCAGTGCACATGCCTTCCTATGCTGCACCACGTCTGCCTCCTCCACCACCAAGACAGCCTCTGCAAGCTCCAGCACCTCGAGCTCCTGCACCATGTCCTGACAATGGACTCTGCTTCAAGTGTGGCCAGCTAGGTCACCGTGCCAGAGATTGCTCTCAGAATCAGAATCAGTTGGCTCTTCCTTCTGCCGGCCGTGGTAATGGCCGTGGGAATTCTCAGCCTCGCTACAGCAATGCCAGACCTTCTTATGGTCGTGGGCAGGTCTTCCATGTCAACATGAATGAAGACCCCGAACAACCAGCAACCGTGATGGGTACACTTCTTGTTAATTCAGTACCTGCAACTGTTTTATTTGATTCAGGAGCATCGCATTCATTCATGTCAGAGCATTTTGCACTCCTGCATGACGTTAAGTGCGAAACACTACAACATCCATTAGTAGTAAACACTCCCGCGGGACGATGCCGAACTTCTATATTCAGCCCCCAAGTCACTGTTGAGATTGAAGGGTTGCATTTTCATGCAAACCCCATTATCCTGCAATCTTCAAAAATTGACCTTATCTTGGGAATGGATTGGTTGAACGCTCATTACGCCTCAATCAATTGTGCCACTAAAGTGGTACACCTCCTGCACCCATCGAATGAGATAGTGAATTATCAAGCTCATATCACTCAAAACGCCGAGGCTCAGATTTATGCCTTGAGTGCGTTGAATGCTTCTCCACTTGAGGGGACCGAGAACATCCCAGTTGTCTGTGACTTCCCGGATGTATTTCCAGAAGAACTTCCAGGAATACCCCCTGCTAGAGCTGTCGAGTTCGTCATTGACCTGAAGCCTGGCACCACTCCTATTGCGAAGCGTCCCTACAAGATGCCTCCGCACCATCTTATCGAGCTTAAGGAAGAGATTGATAAATCCTTAAGGAAAGGTTTCATTCGCCCTAGTTCCTCTGCCTGGGGAGCACCGTCTCTTTTTGTCAAGAAGAAAGATGGTACGAATAGGTTGGTCCAAGATTACCGTCCTATCAATCAGGCAACCATTCAGAATAAATATCCGCTTCCCCGGATCAATGACTTATATGATCAACTTGCTGGATCTTCGGTGTTTTCTAAACTCGACTTGAGGTTGGGTTATCACCAGATCCGTGTCCGTGAAGAGGATATTCCAAAGACTGCATTCGTTACTCGATATGGCTCCTATGAATAGACCGCCATGTCATTTGGCCTCACGAATGCTCCAGCTACGTTCTCCTGTCTGATGAATTACATATTCATGGACTACCTCGACAAATTCGTCGTCGTATATCTGGACGATATACTAGTATACTCAAAGAATAAGGAAGAACATGCGGAACATCTTCGCCTTGTTCTAGAGAGATTTCGAGAACACAAGTTATATGCCAAGTATTCCAAATGTGAATTCTGGCTTTCTGAAGTGACCTACCTTGGACATGTGATTTCCAAGGATGGTATTGCCGTTAACCCGGAGCGTGTTCAGGCTATCCTTGACTGGACTCCTCCGAAGAATGCCAAGCAAGTCCGAAGCTTCCTCGGTCTAGCCAGTTATTGTCGCCGATTCGTCGAGAACTTCTCCAAGATCGCCAAGCCCTTGACTAATCTGCTCCACAAAGGCGTTAAGTTTGAGTGGATAGACAAATGTCAGGAAAGTTTCCAGACCCTCAAGGACAAGCTTACCTCTGCTCCAGTGCTTGCTCCTCCTGATTCTCGAAAGGACTTTGTCATATACTGCGACGCCTCTCGTCAGGGATTAGGCTGTGTCCTAATGCAAGAACGAAGAGTGATTGCGTATGCTTCACGTCAATTGCGTCCGCATGAAGAAAATTATCCGGTGCATGATCTTGAACTTGCTGCAGTGATCTACGTATTAAAGTTATGGCGTCATTACCTTCTGGGTAATCGGTGTGAGATTTGTACCGATCACCAAAGTCTGAAGTACTTGTTCACTCAACCGGATCTTAATCTCCGTCAGCAACGATGGTTAGAAACAATTACGGACTATGACTGCGGTATTTCATATACCCCGGGCAAGGCTAACGTGATGGCCGATGCCCTGAGCCGCAAGTCATATTGCAACAACCTCATGGTTAGGCGAGCTCAACCTCGTCTCTATGCAGAACTGACTCAGCTGAATCTGCGGATTGTTCCTCAAGATTCTCTTAATAACCTTGTGGTACAGCCAGACCTTCAAAAGGCTGTTAAGGAAGCGTAAGCCAAAGATGCTGAGATTGACCTGATGAAGAAAGAGCTTCACCTAGATAAGTACCGGGATTTCTCAGTTGCTGAAGATGGAACATTATATTTCCGAGACCGCATCGTAGTACCTCGCTTCGAGCTTATGACTGACAAGGTCATGAAGGAGGCTCATGATACACCGCTGTCTATCCATCCGGGTAGCACCAAGATGTATCGCGATCTTCGACAGAGGTACTGGTGGTCCAGAATGAAGCAGGACATTGCTCGATACGTTGCTAAATGTGACGTATGTCGTCGCGTGAAAGCAGAACATCAGAAGCCTGCTGGAATTCTTCAGCCACTTCCTATTCCTCTGTGGAAGTGGGATAAAGTGCAGATGGATTTCATTACTGGTCTTCCCAAGTCTCAGAAAGGTCACGACGCTATTCTTGTCGTCGTCGATCAACTTTCCAAGGTTGCTCATTTTCTGCCTGTCAAGGAGACTATCACTGCTAGCCAGCTAGCAGAGCTGTATATCTCCAGAATCGTTTCACTCCACGGTATTCCGAAGGAGATCAGTTCGGACCGTGGCGGTCTTTTCACGTCCAAGTTCTGGGAAAGTTTTCAAGAAGCTATGGGAACTCACATTACATGGAGTTCAGCTTATCATCCCCAATCCCAAGGCCAAGTTGAGCGCGTTAATCAAGTGCTTGAAGACATGCTTCGAGCCTGTGTTATATCCTTCGGTAAAAAATGGGAGGAATCTCTCCCGTATGCCGAGTTCTCTTATAACAACAGCTATCAAGCCAGCTTGAAAATGGCCCCCTTCGAAGTTCTCTATGGACGTAAATGTCGAACCCCTCTGAATTGGTCAGAAACTGGGGAACGACCTCTTGTTGGACCGGACATTATTCAACACGCTGAAGAACAAGTCAGAATTGTCCGGGAGAATCTCAAAGCAGCTCAAGACCGCCAGAAGAGCAATTATGATCGCAAGCGATGGGGTCTGACTTATCAACCAGGTGATCATGCTTATCTTCGTGTCACTCCTATGAAAGGCACCCGTCGTTTCGGAATCAAGGGCAAGCTAGCTCCTCGCTATATTGGTCCCTTTCGCATTGTGGCCAGACGTGGACAGGTGGCTTATAAATTGGAGTTGCTGCCACAATTCTCTCATATTCATGATGTCTTCCACGTGTCGCAACTTCGTAAATGCTTCAAGGAATCTCCGCACCGCGCAGTGGATCACGAGATGCTTCAGTTGCAAGACGACTTATCTTATAAGGAGCATCGGATCCGTATCCTTGATGAAGCTGAACGTCGAACTCGTCAGAAGACGGCCAAGTTCCTGAAAGTGCAGTGGTCGAATCACACTGAAGATGAAGCCACTTGGGAACGCGAGGAATATCTTCGGGAAGAATATCCCGACCTCTTTCCTTCTACCTCCTAAATTCTCGGGACGAGAATTTCTTTTAGAGGAGGAGAACTTGTAACACCCCTGTGTAACTACCCCTATGATCAGCTGCTAATATTGCCAAGTCATATCATTTGCAGTGCCTGAACATAGTGGTTATCCAAAGCAAATCAACTCCAATCTGAAATAAGACTCGAAATTCAAAAGTGCAAAATAAGTTTGCTCAAACACCTTTGGAAAAAATGTTCACTAATTAGCAAATATTCCAGAAGCATTCATAAAAATAACACCAGTAGCACTTGGACTAATTAAATGACTCAAACAACTTGAAACAGCATCAAAACAGCAATATTAAATCCCTTTAAAATCATTTCAATTTAAAATGGAATCCAAATCTGTCCAAACCAGTTTTTGGTGAAGGGTAATATTGCATTACATTATTTGGGCCAAGTCCTACATTTTACAAGAGTGCAAAAGTGCCCTAACTAATTCAATACAGAAAAGAATAAAAGAAATGTGAAACAAAAAAAATAGAAAAATGGAAAAGGCCGAAACCGCTTACCTGGCAGGCCCAGCCGAGCACTGCGCCTGGCAGCCCAGCTGGACGGCCCAGCCCACCTCTCCTTTCTCCCTCCTCCGTCGCCGTGTCGACACCACGCGCGCCCGAGCCGCTGATCGACGCCGTGTCGCGCATCCCATGGCTCCCCGATGCTGATAAGTGCTCCCCCGTGCTCCTCTCTCCCTCCCCCACAAACCCTAGCCACCAGAATCCCCTCCTCCTCGCTCTCCCTCTCTGATTCGCTCGACTGAGCGTGGACGCCGCCGTGCGCCGGTTGATCTCGCGGCCACCGTCGTCCCTGCGCCTCGCCAGCTCGTCTGCGAGCTCCGCCGCCCTCCGCTGCGAGACCCGAGCCCAGACCCTGGAGATGACAGGCTCAGCATCGTGTGGATCGAGCCCGTCACCGTCTTCTCTGTCGCCGATGACCGCCGTCGTCTCCGTCGACCTCTGCAGCTCCTAAGCCGCCGAGGGCTTTTCTTGGCCGCCCGGTGAGCCTTCCCCTCCATTTCCCCTCACCCTGCGCTGCCCTACGCCGTCCGTAGCCGTCTCGCCGCC
The DNA here is from genome assembly GCA_011799875.1 of Thinopyrum elongatum. Classification (NCBI taxonomy): domain Eukaryota; kingdom Viridiplantae; phylum Streptophyta; class Magnoliopsida; order Poales; family Poaceae; genus Thinopyrum; species Thinopyrum elongatum. Next base: position 41,397,979 of record CM022300.1, read on the forward strand.
GCGCTATGTTTCTGCCGCCGCCTGAGCTCGCCGTAGCTGTCATCGATGATCACCGTAGCCCGCTCTAGCAGCTTAGATCGACGCGGTGCTGACCCCGCGTTTGAACGGGCCCGAATGCGCGCGCGAATCCGCACTGCAGCCGCCTCCCCGCAGCACGCCCGTGAGCTCCTCCGCCACCCGTCGTCGCCGGCGTCGCTCCGGCCACTTCCGCGTCCAGCCACTCACCCCGCACGACGCGCGCTGCTCTGCTCGTTCGGTAGAGCCCTAGAACGCCCGAAACGGGGCACCACAGAGGATTTCCGGGCTCGCCGGAGTTCGTCGCCGTCGCGCGCGCGCCGGAGCTCTTCGGTGGCCGGTGCTGACTCAGCACAGACGTGGCATCGCGGGCCCCGCCACCCAGTCACTGCCACTGGGACCCACTGGGCCCAGTTGACCGGGTCAACGCGGGCACTGTTCACCCCTGTAGCTGACATGTGGACCCCTCTACTAATTAGATTAATTAAAACGTTTTAATAATTAAAATCAATTAGTTAATCTAAATGTCTCAATGACAGATGGGGCCCACTCCCTAATTAACCCTGCTAATTAAACTAATCCACTGTTAGTCTAAACAGAGGCTGACATGTGGGTCCCACTAGACCCACATGTCAGGTTTGACTGGTCAGCCAACTGTTGACTTGCTGATGTCAGCATTACATCATGCTGACATCATAAATCAATTCTGTTAAATAGAAATAATTCCAGAAAATCAATTAATCTTTGAAAATTAATAACTTTTAAACCGTAGCTCAGATCGAAAAACTTAAAACATGAAAGTTGCTCAGAACGACGAGACGAGTCTGATCGTGTCGTCTGTTTCCTTGTTGGAACCTCCTACGTAGGAGAACTCGTAACTCCGAGCTCGATTCCTGTAGATGAATAGTGCACATACACCGGTTAATAAATCCCAGATTAATTCTAAAAGTAACTAAAAATGACTTAGAGGCATATTTAGGCAACCCTGCACTGCATCATAGTCGTAGCATGCCCTGTGTTGCATCGTTGCTGTGTATTTACTTGTTTCCTCCCCCTCTTCTCTCTCGATTAGACCCCGACATTGACGTAGCTCCCGAGGCAGACGCCGCTCCGGAGTATGACTACGTCCCTGACGACCCTGCCCTTGCCGTCGAGCAGACAGGCAAGCACCCCCATTTTGAGCATTCCGATATCGCCCACTTTCTTCTCTCTTATGGTTGCATTAGAAGTACTGCTGCTACTGTTGTCCTATATCTACTGCATAGCCTGTTTTATTGTAGCCTACTTTTGATACCTACCTGTTCTCCTAAACTGTTTAGTATAGGATGGGCAGAGCCTTATCGGAGACCCACTTGTCTCGACTGCCCCGCTGGACTCTCAGAAGACCCGAGCAACGGGATCGAAGATCAGACCCTGGCACCGCACGTCACTTCCCCTTAAATTGCGCGACACTACTGGGTTACTATCGAGTGCCGAGGGTGATACCTCGTCAGCACTTCTGATGATAACCTTGTAGGTTAGTTAATCGGTCGTGGTAAGCGAGGGTGATTCCTCCTACACCACCCCCGATAACGACATCGTCGTGCAACTGTTCAAGTGTGGACCTCGAGGGTGATACCTCCTTCGTTCACCTTGACGAGAACATCAGGTGGGACTCCTTCGAGGGCGATTCCTAAGGGTTCCCCCTTGGTGTCAGACACACGGAGACTTTGGATACTATGACTGATTACTGAACTTTGATACTAAAGACGGGTCGGCCCTGAGGGGTACCCGCGCGAGCATAAATGCGAAGTGATGTGGAGTCGGGTTGACCTAAGAGGTGCCCACGAGATAACTACGAGGCGTGGCCGGGCATTCTTAGCCCTTGCTGCAAGTCCTCGAGACGGGGCGACGGGGTCACATCGATCGTGAGTCTCTGCTCGTTTCCGCGTGCTCCTAATCCACTAACGGTTTGGATATTTCATCCGAGGGGCCTCTGGCCTGATAGCACTAACCATCACGTGGGCATAGTATGGGCATTCTGCGTCGTATACTTCAGCCGAAGCTTAATAGACGTCAGCGACTGAGCGGCGCGCGTTGGATTGGACTGGTTATGCAACCGCACTTGTATTAAGGGGTTGCTAGGTCTGCTTTCGGCCGCCCACGCAACACGCAGGAGTTCCCAGGGCGAAGGCCCAAGACCCCTGGGGGCATAGGTTAGTCCGGCGTGCTGACCTCTCTGTTAAGTATTTGGTCGGGTTGCGGCGTGTTGCTTAGCCGAGGCCGGGCATGACCCAGAAAAGTGTGTCCGGCCGGAGTTAAGCGAGCGTGGTGGGTAAGTTGGTGCACCCCTGCAGGGAAGAAACTTCTATCGATAGCCTGTCCTACGGTAACGGACACTCGGAGTTGTATCCCGATCGGTACAACTAGAACATGACTTGAGATGAGAACTGGATAGTATGGCTCTGGGATTGCTTTCTCGCAGGGAGACGAGGAAGAATCTCTGGCCGAGGTTGATGACATTACTGCTATACTTTACAATATGTTATTCTGCTCTCTTCTAATGCTGCGAGACTGTTGAAGATGCTGAAGATGCTAGTCTTCGATAGGACTAGGCTTTTCCCCTCTATTCTGGCATTTCTGCAGCCCAGTCCACATATACAGCCCCCTTTGAAAATGTTGCATATGTAGTGTAGATCCTTGTTTACTGAGTACTTCGGATGAGTACTCACGTTTGCTTTATTTTCCTTTTCCCCCCTTTATTCCTTTGTCGCATCCAGACGACGGAGCCCCGGAGCCAGATGTCCCCGTCGACGACCACTACTACTACCAGCCCGGAGAGTACTACTACTACTACTACGAGGAGCCGTCTGACGACCAGGAGTAGGATCGGAGGGTCCAGGGCAGGAGGCCCACGCCTTTTCGATCGTAGTTTTTATTTTGCCCCGCCTCTGTGAAGGCTTATCTCAATGTTCTGTAATATATCTGTACCCAGATATCTGACGCTTCCGCTGACACTTGTATGCCATCGAGCTATGTATTCGAGCCCTCGAGGCCCTGGCTTGTAATATTAAGCTTGTATGAATTTATTATGTTTTAGAGTTGTGTTGTGATATCTTCAAGTGAGTCCTTAGGATTGATCGTGTGCATTTGCGTGTATGATTAGTGCACGATTAAGCCGGGGTCGTCACATCATGAACATATAGGGCTAGTCAAAATCAAACAAAGCGCCCATTTAGATGTTCCCGATGTCTATATTACGGCTCAACAGGCGACCCAAGTTTCCTATCTACCGTGGGCCTGCCAAACTGATCCAAATCTGAATGGTTGGGATTTCATTTATGAAGTGCCGCCACATGTTAGACCACCTCCCCCCAATGAAGAGGATTATGAACCTCACATTAACCCAGACACATATGAAGGTGAATTCTTCCAAGAAACACGTCTTTCCAAAAAATGCTTCAAGAAACGCTCTACTTCACACCAGAACATTGAAGTAGACAACGACAGTGAACCCGACTTCACCCCTGAGCTGGAACAAGAAGAGCCTGAACAAGAAGAGGTTGCTGCTGCGGATGACTTGTCAATGCTTGACCGATTACGTAAAGGTGGCCTTCCACATGTTGATGCCGCTGAACCCGATGAGCACTTCATTCATGATAGTGATGATGATGATGCATTTATTGATCCCAGAGCATTTATTGAACCCGATGATCCAGATTATTATTAGGTATTCAATTTTTTATGTTGTACTTGATTTATATAGTTACTTGTATGATTGTATGATTTATATAGTTACTTGTATAATTTTCTTACTTTGTATGATTGTTTGTTATACATAGTGCCATGGTCTTGATATCCGTCCCCGTCGGCCCTCGCCCTCTTTATGATTCGGATGTGGTATATTCTCTTTTATAACTATTTGTTGCATTTCGCATTTATGACAATTATGGCCATCAAGTTGACTTAGAGATATTTTTATCTAGGAGGTATGTGAACCAGAAATTGCAACCGACCCTCTTGTCGAGAAGTTAAATTTAGTTGGAAAAGAATATGAGTATTTGAAAGAAAAAATTAAAAGAATTGAAGAAGAGAAGATGAAATTGGAGTTGTATGCTGCCGATGTCGTTGATGATCACAAGATGAAGATGAATGCAATGCGCTTGAAGATGGATGCAATGCGCTTGAAGATTAAGAAGATTAGAAATATGCCATTGATAATGAGGCTTGGTATCATTATGCCGTTGGATCAATTGTTACCTTAGTTGCGATCTTCATCGCATTTGTTCTGATGAGGGTAAGTTTTCTCTAGTGTTTTGCTTAACAAATGCATACTTACTTATTTTCCTCCTAAATGGCATAATTACCTAAGTTAGATAAAAAATGAGCTATACTTACGTAAGTTGGCTCAAAAATGGCATCATCACCTAGGTTAGCACAAAAATGACCTATACTTACCTTATTTTCCTCCAAATTGACATAATAAGCTTAGTTGGCTAAAAAATGGCATAATTACCTATGTTAGCTCTAAAATGACACAAATAAGGAATAACAAGAAGAAAAACAAGAAAGAGGAGAAAAAGAAAGAATAGAAGAAGAAAAAGAAAGAATAAAAGAAGAAGAATGAGAATGAGGAGGAAAGGGATAAAAAGATAGAAGAGAAGAAGAAAGATGAGAAAAGAAGAAGAAGAAGAAAATCCTTCTTCTTTCTTCTTCTAGTCTCCTTCTAGTCTTCTAGTCTTCTTCTTCTTCTTCTTCTTCTTCTTCTAGTCTTCTTCTTCTTCTAACTTTCTTACTCCCATTTTTGCAGGTTTGATTCACTTCATGGAAGCAGCATTGATGGACTGCTAGTGTTTAGTTCTTGTTTTCATTTGTATTGATGAACAATGTGAAACTATGTATGTATATATGGATGAACTCCGTGAAACTATGTATGTATTGTATCTTTTAAAACCCTATGTGTTCTATTGCATTGATGGACTGCTAAATGTTTGATACATGGGCTATGTTTTGATGTTGAAACTATATATATCATATATATCTTTTGAAAATGTAGGGATATAAAAGAAAACAGAAAAAATAGCAACAATATAGGCACTTTGCCATCGGCTACCAACGGCAAAGGGACCTTTGCCGTCTGCCGTCGACGGTAAAGAAGCCACGTGGCAGCAACCTGTGCAACCTGGGAGCTGACCCATTTGGTCAGTTTGCCGTCCGTGGCAGACGACAAAGGGCTGGGTCTGCTGATGCGTCTGCTGATGTCACAAAGCAAACGGCAAAGGGCTGTGCAGCTTTGCCGTCTGCTGATGGACGGAAAAGGTTGCCGTTAGCCACCTAACGTGGCTAACGAATGTTTTTTGCCGTCCATGTTATTTGCCGTCCGCCGCTGATGGCAAAAGGCCTTTGCCGTCCGCTTTGAGGAAGCTGACGGCAAAGACCCTGTTTACCGTCACTCTCTTTGCCGGGCAGGTTTGCCGTCGGTGGCAGACGGCAAAGAGATTTGCCGTCGGCTTTTGGTGCCTTTGCCGTCTGCCATGGCAGACGGCAAATAAGCTGACTCCTGTAGTGATAGATGAAGTAGTTGTGAGCCGATTGAGTGACCCATCACAGATCGACAAGGCCAAAACTCTGTGAATCATCGGCCCAAGATCATCCCCGTGCTCGCCTAACTGCAAACTGGAAGTCTTCGCCCAACGCCGTCGAAGAAGAGAGTCGGACCTGCTCACCATCTTCCACAAAACCTAGACCGAACCACCATGCCCCGAATGTCCCCAGCGCCATCACCAAATGAGGAGGCAACCACAACCGGTCGAATCACCACTATACAACCTCCCGGATCCTTGAGCGGCAACATAGGGAACACCGCCAAGATGGAGGCGGACTCGGAGGAAAAAAGCTAGGCACAAGTTTGGTGGCCACTACCAAGCTGACCATTCCCACAAACACCAAGACCTTGCCGGCCACACATGACCCGCGAGAAGACCGCGGCTCCTCGCTTTGTCGTTCACCGATGTAGATGCCTTTTTGTGGACACACCAATTATCTCTTTCGTTGCAATGCACGTGCATATGTGCTAGTTACTATCCAATGATATGTTGCCATCCTATGATGTCTGAGTAGATTTTTGTTGTCCTATCGGTAATTGGTGAATTGCTATGGTTGGTTTAATTTGCTTGTGGTTATGTTGATGTCCTTTGGTGCCCATCATATGAGCGCGCGTGTGGATCACAACATAGGGTTAGTTGTACGTTGATAGAACTATGCATTGGAGGGCAAGGGTGACAGCGGCTTCAGCCTAAACATAGAAATTGATACGTACGGGATTGAAGGGGGACCAATATATATCTTAATGCTATGGTTGGGTGTTTTACCTTAATGAATGTTAGTAGTTGCGGATCTTGCTAATAGTTACAATCATAAGTGCATAGAGTTCCAAGTAAGGGATGACATGCTAGCAGTGGCCTCTCCCACATAAAAACTTGATGTTTGTCTAGCAACGTAGTCAATTACTAAGGGACAATTCTGCAAATCCTACCACCACTAAACCACACTCGTTTTACTAAGTTATTTATTTCTTTATTTAAACCACACCTAACTTTTATTTTCACGTTCTTTATTATCTTGCAAACCTTTCCATACCTACAAAGTACTTCTAGTTTTATTCTTGTTCTAGGTAAAGCAAACGTTAAGCGTGCGTAGAGTTGTATCGGTGGTCGATAGAACTTGAGGGAATATTTGTTCTACCTTTAGCTCCTCGTTGGGTTCAACACTCTTATTTATCGAAAAAGGCTACAAACGATCCCCTATACTTGTGATTTATCACTCCACAATCAAAACAAACATAGCCTCGCGAGGGAGACTTGCTCATAATGCTCCCAAATAGTGAAGCTGCAAAAGTAGTATCGAGGTTGTCTTTGAAACAATCGAGGAACTCCCAAGTGAGCTCCTCGTACGTGTTAATGTGTAGCTCGGTGAATGCACGCATGCACACATTGTTGGCCATACACTCGAAGTCGGTGGCCAACTCATTCACCGCCATAAATTGCTCATAACACCATATGTTTGGGGCAACCGTACACTTTCTTAGCTTTGCATACACCTCATTGACCTAAGCTCGGAGAGAGACCGCTTGCCTCATGCGCTTGGTATTGCGGGAAAGGCTCGATGAACCACCATCACCGGTGGCCTTCTTACTCTTAAAAAGCTTGTTCATCTTTCCCAATGGAATTTGTAAAAAATTTCATGGATAGAGTGTTCCACCAACATATACAAATGATTACACGCAAGAACTTTGAATCCTAAGGTCTAGAATCAACAGGAATCTTAAAAATTGTGAACTCATCTACAATGCAAGAAAAATACCCATGGGTTGGATGAAATAAACCAATGATCGGGAGAGAAACTTACCAAGATGAAGATTTCCCAGCTCAAGCGAACGGAATTGATGGAGAATCAGAAGTTCTAGGGGGTACGGTTTGAAGTTTGAGGGAGAGGAAGGTGCGGGGCAATGGATGGTTTGAGCCTCTGCACCGCCACCAACCCATTTTAGTCTAAACACGGAGTGGTACGACCATGGGTTCGCCCACTCGTACAACCAGCCCGGAATCTCCTCAACTAGGAAGTTGTATTTTTCCCTCTTATCACCAAATTATGGCTTCATATCCTTCCTAAAGTGTGTAAACCTGAAAGTCATACATGAATACGATGTTTCTTTGTTTTTGATAAACATTCGTTAGTAAAGAGGTGAAAACCATCAAAAACCAAAGTGAAACCATTAAAAATCCCTGGGAAATTTTTTGTAATAATTTTGCCTCTTTTTGAGTTGATCTTGTGCATAGGACTTTTTTAACATTCATGATGATGAGTGTGCTTTAAAATTACTAGCTATGTAAAAATATTTATTTACCATTTTACTAGAGGTGTTTAACAGGGGAAAATGAAATGATACCTAAAACATGTTAAAAATTATTATCTTTGTATGGATCCATATTTTGAGTATATAAGCTTAGCATAAATAGGATAAGTGAAACACAAATTTAATTTTTTACATACTTCACAAATAGGATTATCTCCTAGAAAGTTTCTTCAATTAGAGTGCAAACCTACTACTATGAAGCACCCAAACCAAGGTTTCTAATAATTTAACCAATGAGATTGTACGTAGATCTTCCTTTAGCATTACTAATAAGAAATGTGCATTAAAATGAACACTTGTTATGTAATTTTTTTTACTATTTTCTAGAGTTTGAAACAGGAAAAAAATGAAATAATATGTGATGACCCACAAGTACAGGGGATCAATCATAGTCCTTTTGATAAGTCAGAGTGTCGAACCCAACGAGGAGCAGAAGGAAATGACAAGCAGTTTTCAGCAAGGTAATTTCTGTAAGCACTGAAATTGTCGGTAACACGTAGTTTGGTAGCAAGATAATTTGTAACGAGCAAGTAACGGTAACGGTAAATAAAGTGCAGCAAGGTAGCCCAATCCTTTGTGGCAAAGGACATGCCAAAACGGTCTCTTATAATAAGCAAAGCGTTCTTGAGAGCACACGAGAATTTCATCTAGACACTTTCATCATGTTGGTTTAATTCGCGTTCGCTACTTTGATAATATGGTATGTGGGTGGACCGGTGCTTGGGTGCTGTTCTTACTTGAACAAGCCTCCCACTTATGATTAACACCCTCGCAAGCATCCGCAACTACGAGAAAAGTATTAAGATAAAATCTAACCATAGCATTAAACATATGGATCCAAATCAGTCCCTTACGAAATAGCGCATAAACTAGGGTTTAAGCTTCTGTCACTCTAGCAACCCATCATCTAATAACTGCTCCACAATGCATTCCCTTAGGCCCAAAGATGGTGAAGTGTCATGTAGTCGATGTTCACATAATACAACTAAGGGAATCACAACATACATACCATCAAAATATTGAACGAATACCAAATTCACATGATTACTTGCAACATGACTTCTCCCGTGGCCTCAAGAACAAAAGTAACTACTCACAAATGATATTCATGCTCAAGATCAGAGGGGTATTAAATAGCATAATGGATCTGAACATATAATCTTCCACCAAATAAACCATATAGCAATCAACTACAAGATGTAATCAACACTACTAGTCACCCACAGGCACCAATCTAAGGTTCTGGTACAAAGATTGAACACAAGAGATGAACTAGGGTTTGAGATGAGATGGTGCCGTTGAAGATGTTGATGAAGATTGTCCTCCCAAAGATGAGAGGGTTGTTGGTGATGACGATGGCTTTGATTTCCCCCTCTGGGAGGGAAGTTCCCCCGACGGAATCGCTCTGCCGGAGGGCAAAAGTGCTCCTTCCCAAGTTCCACCTCGAGACGGCGGCGCTCCATCCCGAAAGTCCTCTCCTTATTTTTTCTAGGTCAAAAGACCTTATATACTAGAAGATGGGCACCGGAGGTGGGCTGGGCTACCCACCACCCACCAGGGCGCGCCTGGGGGGTCTGTCGCGCCTTGGTGTCTTGCGGGTACCAGGCAGCCCCCCTCTCGTACTTATTTCCTCCAATATTTATTATATATGCCAAAATAATTCTTCGTAAAATTTTAGCTCATTTGGAGATGTGCAGAATAGGTATCTCTGTAATAGCTTTTTCAGGTCCAGAATTCCATGTGTCGGTATTCTCCCTCTTTGTGTAAACCTTGCATATTATGAGAGAAAAGGCATTAGAATTACTCCATAAAGTGTTATTATGCATAAAAACATTATAAATAACAGTAAGAAAACATGATGCATAATGGACGTATCAACTCCCCCTAGCTTAGACCTCGCTTGTTCTCAAGTGAAAGCCGATATCGAAAATCATGTCCACATGTTTGGATAGAGAGGAATTGATAAAAACAAAATACGGATATAGTAGCATCATGGTTATTATTATAACAGGAACAAACTTTATCATGAAACTTTATCATATAACTTCTCATGAATAAGTAATGATTCATCACAACATCGAAGTATAAAGCATAAACCTTATTGAAAAACAACAAACTATGTTCTCAGTCAACTTTGCAACTACAATTCATCATATTTCCAGGAAGGGTCTCGTATCGAAGCCTTTTGGCAAGTCCACATACTCAACCATCATTTAATCTTCTATGATTGCTAACACTCACATCATACATATGAGCAAAAAGTTTCAACCAGACACAGAGAAAGATAGGGGTTTATAGTTTCGCCTCCCAACTTATTCACCTCGAGGGTGATGTCAACAATAATAACTCATGATCACTCACATTCCACTGGATATATGTGCCTAGATCTCTCCTCACCACATGATGCTTGTCAATGAGAAAATAAAAAGGAATAGAGGAGAATACTTTAACTCTTGCATGAAAAGTAAATACATAAAAGTAAAAGATAGGCCCTTCGCAGAGGGAAGCAGAGGTTGTCATGCACTTTTTGGTTTTGTATGCACAATCTCTTAATGCAAAAGAACGTCACATTATATTGCCCCTTTTGATAGCAACCTTTATTATGCAGTCCGTCGCTTTTATTACTCTGCCATCACAAGTTCGTACAACGCTTATTTTCCCTTACACTAAAGGATCAAACACATTCAGGAGCAATTTTTTTTGCCCTTTTTGCACCGATGACAACTTACTTGAAGGATCTTACTCAATCCATAGGTAGGTATGGTGGACTCTCAAAACATGGATTTGGGTTCAAGGTTTTTGGATGCACAAGTAGTATCTCTACTTAGTGCGGATTTTTGGCTAGCAAAGATATTGGGCAAGCACCACATGTTGAAGGATCTATGACAATATAACTTCTATGTGAATATGAACAAACATAAATCATTATGTTGTCTTCCTTGTCCAACGTCAACAATTTTGGCATATAATATTTAATGGGGCCTGACAATCATAAAAGATGTCCAAGATAGTGTATTTGCATGTGAATCTTCTCTTCCCTTATTAATTCTTTCATGAATTGCATCATTGACCAATACTATGTTTGTCATCCTTCAATAAATTTTACCACTTGTACTTTTCCTTATGTGATGTCATTACTTACCATAAGATTAGCATATGATCTTTTTCATTTATTTCCTTTATTTTGATTGCAACATAAAAGTAAAGAAGCAAAAACTCAAACTAAACTTTATTATATAGCTCTCACTCGATTACATAGATAGATAGATCACGAAACTAGCACTCGAAAATAGATCATACTAAACTTTTATTCAACTAAATCATGAAGTAACTAAGGATCGAACTAAAATAGGTAAAGGTAATGAAAGTGATGGTGATACGATCCCAGCGCATCTCCCCCAAGCTTGGCACAAGCCAAGGGGAGTGCCCATACCCGTGTACTCAAGTCTCCTTTGGTGGGGATGATGATGAAGGTGGTGGTGATGAGGTAGCAATCTTGTCCTCCGGCTTCCAAGGAAGGGATTCACCATCATAAGAGGATGTGCGAGTCTCCTGGGTCCTAAAACCGGTAGCTAAACTCATACCTTTAAATCTTGCTTCATACTCAAAAACTTGATTTTGAAGATCATAGATTTGGCTTTGCAGAAAATTGATTTGCTCGTTGAAGTTGAAAACGATGTCCTTCATAGACCGGCCTTCCACCTTGTGATCACTGGTGAATTCCGTAATCATGGAGTGATTGGCACTAAGTCCACGCTCCACCATCCCTTGGCACTTGAAGATCTCCTGCTCCACCGCCTCGAGCCTGGCCTCCACGGTTCCTGTCTTCTTGGGCCCTTGAACATCCCGGATGTGGAGCACCCCCTCACGCATCTCAATGGCATGAGGGTTGATGACCCACAAGTATAGGGGATCAATCATAGTCCTTTCTAGAAGTAAGAGTGTCGAACCCAACGAGGAGCAGAAGGAAATGACAAGTGGTTTTCAGCAAGGTATTCTCTGCAAGCACTGAAATTGTCGGTAACATGTAGTTTGATAGCAAGATAATTTGTAACAAGCAAGTAATAGTAACGGTAAATAAGGTGCAGCAAGGTAGCCCAATCCTTTTGTGGCAAAGGACAGGCCAAAACGGTCTCTTATGATAAGCAAAGCGTTCTTGAGGGTACACGGGAATTTCATCATATCACTTTCATCATGTTGGTTCGATTTGTGTTCGCTACTTTGATAATTTGACATGTGGGTGGACCGATGCTTAGGTGTTGTTCTTACTTGAACAAACCCCCTACTTATGATTAACCCCCTCACAAGCATCCACAACTACAAGAGAAGTATTAAGATAAAATCTAACCATAGCATTAAACTTTTGGATCCAAATCAGTCCCATACGGAATAGTGCATAAACTAGGGTTTAAGCTTCTGTCACTCTAGCAACCCATCATCTAATTACTACTCCACAATGCATTCCCTTAGGCCCAAATATGGTGAAGTGCCATGTAGTCGACATTCACATGACACCACTAAGGGAATCACAACATACATATCATCAAAATATCGAACACATATCAAGTCCACATGATTACTTGCAACATGACTTCTCCCGTGACCTCAAGAACAAAAGTAACTATTCACAAATAATAATCATGCTCAAGATCAGAGGGGTATTAAATGGCATAATGGATCTGAACATATAATCTTCCACCAAATAAACCATATAGTAATCAACTACAAGATGTAATCAACACTACTAGTCACCCACAAGTATCAATCTAAGGTTCCGGTACAAAGATTGAACAGAAGAGATGAACTAGTGTTTGAGAGGAGATGGTGCTGTTGAAGACATTGATGGAGATGCCCCTCCCAAAGATGTGAGAGTTGTTGGTGATGACGATGACGATGATTTCCTCCTCTGGGAGGGAAGTTCCCCCGGCGGAATCGCTCTGCCGGAGGCTAAAAGTGCTCCTGCCCAAGTTCCGCCTCGAGACGGCGGTGCTTCATCCCGAAAGTCCTCTCCTTATTTTTTCTAGGTCAAAATGACTTATATACTAGAAGAGGGGCACCGGAGGTGCGCCGAGGAGGACACAACCCACCAGGGCGCGCCTGGGGGCCCTGGCGCGCCCAGGTGGGTTGTGCCCACCTGGTGGGCACCCTCTGGTAGTTATTTGCTCCAATAATTCTTAAATAATCCATAAAAAATCTCCGTGAAGTTTTAGCTTATTTGGAGTTGTGCAGAATAGGTAGCTCTGACGTGCTTTTTCAGGTCCAGAATTCCAGCTGCTGGTATTCTCCCTCTTTGTGTAAACCTTGCAAATTATGAGAGAAAAGGCATTAGAATTACTCCCAAAAGCATTATTATGCAAAAAAACATTATAAATAACAGAAAGTAAACATGATGCAAAATGGACGTATCAACTCCCCCAGGCTTAGACCTCGCTTGTCCTCAGGCGAAAAACCGATATCGAAAAACATGTCCACATGCTGAGAGAGAGAGGTGTCGATAAAAATAAAATACGGACATAGCAGCATCATGTATATTATTATAACAGCAAAAAACTTTATCATAAAACTTTCATCACATAACTCTTATCATAAACTTCTCATGAACAAGTAACAATTCATCACAACATCTAAGTATAAAGTATAAACTCTATTGAAAACCAACAAACTATGTTCTTAGTCAACTTTGCAACTACAATTCATCATCTTTTTAGGAAGGGTCATGTATCGGAGCCTTTAGGCAAGTCCACATACTCAACCATCATTTAATCTTCTATGATTGCTAACACTCACAGTGTACCCATGCACAAAAAGTTTCAACCGGACACATAGAAAGATAGGGGCTTATAGTTTCGCCTCCCAATGTATTCACCTCAAGGGTGATGTCAACAATAATAACTCATGCCTACTCATATTCAACTAGATATATGTTCCTAGGTCTTTCCTCAACACATGATGCTTGCAAAAAGATAAAATAAAAAGGAATAGGGAAGAAAACTTTGACTCATCATAAAAGTTAATGCATAAAAGTAAAAGATAGGCCTTTCGCAGAGGGAAGCAGAGGTTGTCATGCGCTTATTTTTTTGTATGTCAAATCCCTTAGTGCAAAAGAACGTCATGTTACATTGTCCCTTATGATGGCAACCTTTATTATGGAGTCTGTCGCTTTTATTATTTTGCCATCACAAGTTCGTGCAACGCTCAATTTTCTCTTACACTAAATGATCCAACACATTTACAAGCAATTTTTATTGCCTTTTTGCACCGATGACAACTTACTTGAAGGATCTTACTCAATCCATAGGTAGGTATGGTGGACTATCAAAGTAAGATTTGGGTTAAGGGTTTTGGATGCACAAGTAGTATCTCTACTTAGTGCGGAATTTTTGGCTAGAAAAGATATTGGGCAAGCACCACATGTTAAAGGACCTATGACAATATAACTTCTATGTGAATATGAACAAACATAAATCATTACGTTGTCTTCCTTGTCCAACATCAACTATTTTGACACAAAATATTTAATGGGGGCTCACAATCATACAAGATGCCCAAGATAGTGTATTTGCATGTGAATCTTCTCTTCCCCTATTAATTCTTTCATGAATTGCATCATTGACCAATGCTATGTTTGTCAATCTCCAATTAATTTTACTACTTATACTCTTCCTTATGTGATGTCATTACTTACCATAAGATTAGCATATGATATTTTTCATTTATTTTCCTTTCTTTTTATTGCAACATTAAAGTAAAGTGACAAAACTCAAACTACTCTTTATTATATATCTCGAACACGATTACATTGATAGAAGGATCACTATGCAAACACTCGAAAAGAAAGGATCGAACTAAACTTTTATTCAACTAAATCATAGGAAAACTAAGGATCGAACTAAAATAGATGAAAGCAAAGATTGTGGTGGTGATACAATACCGGGACACCTCCCCCAAGCTTGGCTCAAGCCAAGGGGAGTGTCCATACCATGAACTTAAGTCTCCTTTAGTGGTGAAGAAGGTGGTGGTGGTGACGAGGTAGTAGCGATCTTATCCTTCAGGCTAAAAAGATACTCCAATCTTCGAATGACGCCACGAAGGGCAATGAAGGGCAATAAAATATTTTCACGGGTGAGATATTTGTTTTGAACACAAACCGTTTCAATGATCCTAAAGGCTTCAATATCAGTAGGAGTGAGATATTCACAGTATGGTTGAAGGATATCTTCTTCTTCTTCTTCTTCCTCCGGGGGCAAGGTCTGCTCTGCAACTGGGGCTTGATTTCCAGTAGCTTCCTTGCTCTTGTCCCCCTTGAAGGCTTCTTGGGATTCTTCTCTCTTCAATTCAATCTTCATCAACCAAGCATCCTCTTCTACGTTGTTGGAGGAGGGAGAAGACATGATGCCTGGCTTAACAGATCTGACGGAAAACATCAAGAAAGAAGAATAGAAGATTTCTCCGCGATACGGTGGTCAATAGGTTCGGGGGGTATATAAAGATTTTTTACCTTGGGAAACAAGCAAACGAGAGAAAAACGGAGTGCGGAAGGTACCCGAGGTGGGTAGCGCCAGGGGGCCTTGGCACACCCTGGTGTCTTGTGCCCACCAGGGTTGCCTTCCTGGTTATTTCTTATTTTCCTAATTTTTGTTATATTCCAAAACTGACAAAAAATATTTTTGTGGATTTTTCGGAGTCCGTTTACTTACCGTATCATGTACCTCCTCTTTTTAGTTATTCTGGAGTGTTCCGGAAGGTTTCTTTTATGTGTTCCTCCGATGTCATGGTTTGAATAATATTGCTTTCAACATTAATAGGCGTACTTGAGATATAGTGTTTAATTCTTTGCCCATTTACCACCTTCGGGTTAGTAGCTTCGGCATTATTTATTTTGATAGCTCCAGAGCGATAAACTTGTTCGATGACATAAGGTCCTTCCCATTTAGAGAGAATCTTTCCTGCAAAGAATCTAAAATGAGAGTTGTACAAAAGAACATATTCTCACACTTTGAATTCCCGCTTTTGGATCCTTTTATCATGCCATCTTTTAACTTTTTCTTTAAATAACTTGGCATTTTCATAAGCTTGGGTTCTCCATTCATCTAACGAGCTAATATCAAATAACCTCTTTTCACCGGCAAGTTTGAAATCATAGTTGAGTTCTTTGATTGCCCAATATGCTTTATGTTCTAACTCAAGAGGCAAATGACAAGCCTTTCCATAAACCATTTTATAAGGAGACATACCCATAGGATATTTATATGTTGTTCTGTAGGCCCAAAGTGCATCATCCAATTTCTTAGATCAATTCTTTCGGGACCTATTAACAGTTTTTTACAGAATTAATTTTATTTCTCTATTGCTAAGTTCAACTTGGCCACTAGACTGAGGATGATAGGGTGATGCGATTCTATGGTTAACATCATATTTAGCAAGTATTTTACGGAAAGCACTATGAATAAAGTGTGAACCACCATCAGTCATTAAATATCTAGGGACTCCAAACCTTGGGAAAATAACTTCTTTAAGCATTTTAATCGAAGTGTTGTGATCGGCACTACTAGTTGGAATAGCTTCCACCCACTTAGTAACATAATCAACAGCAACCAAAATATGTGTATACCCATTAGAGGAAGGAAAAGGTCCCATCTAATCAAAACCCCAAACATCAAATGGTTCAACAGCAAGTGAATAATTCATAGGCATTTCTTGACGCTTACCAATATTACCTATTCTTTGACATTCATCACAAGATAAAACAAACTTACGGGAATCCTTGAAGAGAGTAGGCCAATAAAAACCAGATTACAATACCTTGTGAGCAGTTCTATCTCCCGCATGATGTCCTCCATAAGCTTCAGAGTGACATTTCTGTAGGATTTGTTCCTGTTCATGCTCAGGTACACAACGTCTAATAATACCATCTACTCCTTCTTTATATAGGTGTGGGTCATCCCAAAAGTAATGTCTTAAATCATAGAAGAATTTTTGGTATGTGAAACTAGGTGGTATATATTTAGCAACAATATAATTAGCATAGTCAGCATACCAAGGAGTGTTATGAGAAACATTTATTGCGGCTAATTGCTCATCAGGAAAACTACCATTAATAGGTTGGGGGTCATCAAGAATATTTTCTAACCTAGACAAGTTATCAGCTACGGGGTTCTCAGCTCCTTTCTATCAGTTATATGTAAATCAAATTCTTGTAACAAGAGAACCCACCTAATTAGTCTAGGTTTAGCATATTTATTTTCCATAAGATATTTTATAGCAGCATGATCAGTGTGAACAGTAACTTTGGTGTCAACAATATAAGATCGGAATTTGTCACAAGCAAACACAACTGCTAAAAATTCTTTTTCAGTAGTAGCATAATTTCGTTGAGCACTGTCTAGAGTTTTACTAGCATAATGGATAACATTTAGTTTCTTATCAACTCTTTGTCCTAGAACATCACCAACAGCATAATCACTAGCATCACACATAATTTCAAAAGGCAAGTTCCAATCAGGTGGTTGGACAATAGGTGTAGAAGTTAAGGCTTTCTTAAGTGTTTCAAAGGCTTCTACACAATCATCATAAAAAACAAATGGAACATCCTTTTGTAAAAGATTTGTAAGAGGCCTAGAAATTTTAGAGAAGACTTTAATAAACCTCCTATAGAAACCAGCATGACCGAGAAAACTACGAATACCTTTAATATCCTTTGGACATGGCATTTTCTCAATTGCATCAACTTTAGCTTTATCCACTTCAATACCTCGTTCAGAAATTTTATGCCCCAAGACAATACCTTCATTAACCATAAAGTGACACTTCTCCCAATTCAAGACAAGATTAGTTTGCTCACATCTCTGCAAAACTCGATCAAGGTTGCTTAAGCAATCATCAAAAGAAGATCCATATACAGAAAAATCATCCATGAAAAGCTCCACAATCTTTTCGCTGAAATCAGAGAATATAGCAGTCATACATCTTTGAAAGGTAGCAGGTGCATTGCATAAATCAAAAGGCATATGTCTATAAGCATAAGTTCCAAAAGGGCAAGTAAAGGTGGTCTTCTCTTGATCAGGTTGTGAAATAGGTATTTGAGGAAAACAAGAATATCCATCAAGGAAGCAAAAGTGTGTGTGCTTTGATAATCTTTCTAGCATTTGATCAATAAAAGGCAAAGGGTAATGATCCTTTCTCGTTGCTTTATTTAATTTTCTAAAATCAATAACCATTCTATAGCAGTGACAATTCTTTGTGGAATAAGTTCATTTTTATCATTGGGCACAACAGTAATACCTCCTTTCTTAGGGACACAATGAACGAGACTTACCCATCTACTATCAGCTATGGGATAGATTATACCTGCTTCCAGAAGTTTTAATATCTCATTTCTTACCACTTCTTTCATCTTAGGATTCAAACGTCGTTGATGATCAACAACGGGTTTAGCATCAGGTTCCATATTAATCTTGTGCTGACATAGAGTGGGACTAATGCCCTTAAGATCATCAAGAGTATATCCAATAGCAGCTCGGTGCTTCTTCAGAATTTCCAATAATCTTTCTTCTTCATGTTCTGAAAGGTTAGCACTAATAATAATAGGATATATCTTTTTCTCATCAAGATAAGCACATTTCAAAGTGTCAGGCAATTGTTTCAATTCAAACACAGGATCACCTTTAGGTGGAGGAGGACCTCCTAGAGTTTCAATAGGCAAATTATGTTTAAGCAGAGGTCGTTGTTCAAAGAAAATTTTATCTATCTCATTTCTTTCATGCATATGCATATCATTTTTGTGGTCCAGCAAATATTGTTCTAGTGGATCAGTAGCCGGCATAGCAATAGAAGCAAGACCAATTATTTCATCCTTACTAGGTAATTCTTTCTTACGAAGTTTTCTACTAAACTTGGAAAAATTAAACTCATGAGACTCATCACCAAAACTAACACCGACGGTTTGTTTCTTACAATCTATTTTAGCATTAACGGTGTCAAGAAAGGTCTACCAAAAATAATGGGATAAAAGTCATCTTGTGGGGAACCAAGCACTAAAAAATCAGTAGGGTGTTTTATTTTCCCACACAAGACTTCAACATCTCTAACAATCCCAAGTGGTGTGATGGTGTTTCTATTGGCAAGTTTAATAGTAACACCTATGTCTTCTATTTCAGTGGGTGCTATGTCATTCATAATTTCTTGATATAAGGTAAAAGGAATAGCACTCACGCTAGCACCTAAGTCACATAATCCATGATAACTGGATCTCCTATTTTAATTGAGACAACAGGCATGCCAACAACATGTCTATGTTTATCTTTTTCATCGGGTTTGGCAATTCTAGTAGCTTCATCACAGAAGTAAATAACATGCCCATGAACATTTTTGACCAAGAGATCTTTAACCATAGCAACACTAGGTTCTACTTTAATTTGTTCAGAGGGTTTAGGTGCCTTAATATTACTTTTGCGAACCACTATTGATACCTTAGCATGTTCCTTTATCCTAACAGGGAAAGGTGGTTTTTCAATATAAGCAGTAGGCACAACTGGATCAACATTGTAAATAATAGTTTCATCTTTAACCACAACCGGTTCTTTAATTTCTTATTTAATAGGTGGATGATATTTAAACCACTTCTCCTTCGGGAGATCAACATGACAAGCAATTGATTCACAAAAGGAGGCTACTATCTCAGAGTCAAGTCCATATTTAGTGTTAAACTTGTGAAAAGCATCGGTATTCATAAAAGATTTAACACAATCAAACTTAAGCTTAATACCTGACTCTTTACCTTCATCGAGTTCCCAATCTTCAGAGTTGCATTTAATTCTTTCTAAAAGATCCCACCTGAATTCAATAGTCTTCTTCATAAAAGAACCAGTACAAAAAGTATCTAGCATGGATTGATCATCACGAGAAAGCCGAGCATAAAAATTCTGAATAATAATTTCTCTTGAGAGCTCATGGTTGGGGCATGAATATAACATTGACTTAAGCCTACGCCAAGCTAGAGTGATACTTTCTCCTTCACGAGGCCAAAAATTATATATATAATTCCGATCACGATGAACTAGATGCATAGGATATTTTTTTTGGTGAAATTCCAATTTCAATCGATTCCAATTCCAAGATCCAATATCATCGCATAGCCTATACCATGCCAATGCTTTTCCCTTCAAAGATAAAGGAAAAATCTTCTTCTTAGCTTCATCTCCGGGCAAACCTGCAAGCTTAAATAATCCACAAATTTCATCCACATATATCAAGTGCATATCAGTATGTTCGGTCCCATCTCCTGCATAAGGATTAGCTAGCAGTTGTTCTATCATACCCGAAAGAATTTCATAACCAATATTTTCAGTAGGTGTAGTAGGTTGAGGGGTAACTAATTATGGTTCCGATCAAGGTGAAGATACCATGAACAAACCCCTCAAAGGATGATTCTCCATAGTAACAAGTGATAATAAATTTCAGCACATGGTAATAATTTTCCCTTACCAATTTCCACTTACCAAGAGCGCTTCACTCCCTAGCAACGGCGCCAGAAAAGAGCCTTGATGACCCACAAGTATAGGGGATCAATCATAGTCCTTTCGATAAGTAAGAGTGTTGAACCCAACGAGGAGCAGAAGGAAAAGACAAGTGGTTTTCAGCAAGGTATTCTTTGCAAGCACTGAAATTGTCGGTAACAAGTAGTTTGATAACAAGATAATTTGTAACAAGCAAGTAATAGTAATGGTAAATAAGGTGCAGCAAGGTAGCCCAATCCTTTTGTGGCAAAGGACAGGCCAAAACGGTCTCTTATGATAAGCAAAGCATTCTTGAGGGTACACGAGAATTTCATCATATCACTTTCATCATGTTGGTTCGATTTGTGTTCGCTACTTTGATAATTTAACATGTGGGTGGACCGGTGCTTAGGTGCTGTTCTTACTTGAACAAACCTCCTACTTATGATTAACCCCCTCGCAAGCATCCGCAACTACGAGAAAAGTATTAAGATAAAATCTAACCATAGCATTAAACTTTTAGATCCAAATCAGTCCCTTACGGAATATTGCATAAACTAGGGTTTAAGCTTCTATCACTCTAGCAACCCATCATCTAATTACTACTCCACAATGCATTCCCATAGGCCCAAATATGGTGAAGTGCCATGTAGTCGACGTTCACATGACACCACTAAGGGAATCATAACATACATATCATCAAAATATCGAACACATATCAAGTTCACATGATTACTTGCAACATGACTTCTCCCGTGACCTCAAGAACAAAAGTAACTACTCACAAATAATAATCATGCTCAAGATCAAAGGGGTATTAAATGGCATAATGGATCTGAACATATAATCTTCCACCAAATAAACCATATAGTAATCAACTACAAGATGTAATCAACACTACTAGTCACCCACAAGTACCAATCTAAGGTTCCGGTACAAAGATTGAACAGAAGAGATGAACTAGGGTTTGAGAGGAGATGGTGCTGTTGAAGATGTTGATGGACATGGCCCTCCCAAAGATGGGAGAGTTGTTGGTGATGACGATGACGATGATTTCCTCCTCTAGGAGGGAAGTTCCCCGGGCGGAATCGCTCTACCGGAGGGCAAAAGTGCTCCTGCCCAAGTTCCACCTCGAGACGGTGGCGCTTCATCCCGAAAGTCCTCTCCTTATTTTTTCTAGGTCAAAATGACTTATATACTAGAAGAGGGGCACCGGAGGTGTGCCGAGGAGGGCACAACCCACCAGGGCGCGCCTGGGGGCCCTGGCGCGCCCAGGTGGGTTGTGCCCACCTGGTGGCCCCCTCTGGTAGTTATTTGTTCTAATAATTCTTAAATAATCTATAAAAAATCTCCGTAAAGTTTCAGCTTATTTGGAGTTGTGCAGAATAGATAGCTCTGACGTGCTTTTTCAGGTCCAGAATTCCAGCTGCAGGTATTCTCCCTCTTTGTGTAATCCTTGCAAATTATGAGAGAAAAGGCATTAGAATTACTCCCAAAAGCATTATTATGCATACAAACATTATAAATAATAGTAAGTAAACATGATGCAAAATGGACGTATCAAGGGTGCTTCATCACCTCCGACAAGTAGGGGTTGATTACCCTCTCGAAGAACTTGTCCTTGGAGGAGCTTGGTGCGGCCATGGCGATCTAGATCTGACAGAAAAACAACACGAAACAAGGGATTTCTCCGCGATACGGAGGTCAAATCGTCCGAGGGTATATATAAAGATTTTTATCTTGGGAAACAAGCATCTGGAAGGAAAACGGAGTCGGGAAGGTGCCCGAGGGGCCCACCACCCACCAGGGCGCGCCTGGGGCATGCGCGCCCTGATGTCTTGTGGGCACCAGGGTCGCCTTCCTGGTTGTTTCTTATTTTCCTAATTTTTCTAATATTCCAAAACTGACAAAAAATATTTTTGCGGATTTTTCGGTGTTCGTTTACTTACCGTATCACGTACCTCTTCCTTTTTAGGGTTCTGGAGTGTTCTGGAAGGTTTCTTCTATGTGTTCCTCCGGTGTCATGGTTTGAATAAAATTGGTTTCAACATTAATGGGCGTACCTGAGATATAGTGCTTAATTCTTTGTCCATTGACCACCTTCGGGTTAGTACCTTCTGCATTATTAATCTTAATAGGTCCAGAGCGATAAACTTCTTCGATAATGTATGGCCCTTCCCATTTGGAAAGAATTTCCTGCAAAAAATCTAAAATGAGAGTTGTACAATAGAACATGTTCACCAACTTTGAATTCCCACTTTTGGCTTCTTTTGTCATGACATCTTTTAACTTTTTTCTTTGAATAGTTTGGCATTTTCATAAGCTTGGGTTCTCCATTCATCTAGTGAGCTAATATCAAATAACCTCTTTTCACTGGCAAGTTTGAAGTCATAATTGAGTTCTTTAATTTCCCAATATGCTTTATGTTCTAACTCAAGAGGCAAATGACAAGCTTTTCCATAAACCATTTTGTATGGAGACATACCCATAGGATTTTTATAGGCTGTTCTATAGTCCCAAAGTGCATCATCTAGTTTCTTAGACCAATTCTTTCGAGACCTATTGACAGTTTTTTGTAGTATTAATTTTATTTCTCTATTGCTAAGTTCAACTTGACCACTAGATTGAGGATGATAGGGTGATGCAATTCTATGGTTAACATCATATTTAGCAAGCATTTTACGGAAAACACCATGAATAAAGTGTGAACCACCATCAGTCATTAAATATCTAGGGACTCCAAACCTAGGGAAAATGACTTCCTTAAGCATTTTAATGGAGGTGTTATGATCAGCACTGCTAGTTGGAATAGCTTCTACCCACTTAGTGACATAATCAACAACAACCAAAATGTGAGTATACCCATTAGAGGAAGGAAAAGGTCCCATATAATCAAAACCTCAAACATCAAATGGTTCAACGACAAGTGAATAATTCATAGGCATTTCCTAACGCTTGCCGATATTACCAATTCTTTGACATTCATCACACGACAAGACAAACTTACGGGCATTTTTGAAAAGAGTAGGCCAGTAAAAACCAGATTGTAATACCTTGTGTGCAGTTCTATCTCCCGCATGATGTCCTCCATAGGCTTCGGAGTGACACTTCCATAGGATTTGTTCCTGTTCATGCTCAGGTACACAACGTCTAATAATACCTTCTACTCCTTCTTTATAAAGATGTGGGTCATCCCAAAAGTAATGTCTTAAGTCATAGAAGAATTGTTTCTTTTGTTTATATGTGAAACTAGGTGGTATAAATTTAGCAACGATGTAATTGGCATACTCAGCATACAAGGAGTGTTATGAGAAGCATTTATTAGAGCTAGTTGTTCATCAGGAAAACTATCATCAATAGGTAGTGGGTCATCAAGAATATTTTCTAACCTAGACAAGTTATCAGCTACGGGGTTCTTAGCTCCTTTCCTATCAGTGATATGTTAGTCAAATTCTTGTAGCAAGAGAATCCACCTAATGAGTCTAGGTTTAGCATCTTTCTTTTCCATAAGATATTTTATAGCAGCATGATCGGTGTGAACAATTACTTTCGAGTCAACAATGTAAGATCTGAATTTATCACAAGCAAACACAACTCCTAAAAACTCATTTTCAGTAGTAGCATAATTTCTCTGGGCACTGTCTAGAGTTTTGCTAGCATAATGGATAACATTTAATTTCTTATCAACTCTTTGTCCTAGAACAACACCAACAACATAATCACTAGCATCACACATAATTTGAAAAGGCAAGTTCCAATCAGGTGGTTGAACAATAGGTGCAGAAGTTAAGGCTTTCTTAAGTGTTTCAAAGGCTTCTACACAATCATCATCAAAAACAAATGGAACATCCTTTTGTAAAAGATTAGTGAGAGGCCTAGAAATTTTAGAGAAGTCTTTAATAAACCTCCTATAGAAACCAGCATGACCAAGGAAACTACGAATACCTTTAATATCTTTAGGGCATGGCATTTTCTCAATTGCATCAACTTTAGCTTTATCCACCTCAATACCTCGCTCAGAAATTTTATGCCCCAAAACAATGCTTTCATTAACCATAAAGTGACACTTCTCCCAATTCAAGACAAGATCAGTTTGCTCACATCTCTGCAAAACTCGATCAAGGTTGCTTAAGCAATCATCAAAATAAGTTCTGTAAACGGAAAAATCATCCATGAAAACCTCAACAATCTTTTCACAAAAAACAGAGAACATAGCAGTCATACATTTTTGAAAGGTAGCAGGTGCATTGCATAAACCAAAAGGCATACATCTGTAAGCATAAGTTCCAAAAGGACAAGTAAAGGTGGTTTTCTCTTGATCAGGTTGTGATACAGGTATTTGAGAGAAACCAGAATATCAATCAAGAAAACAAAAGTGTGTATGCTTAGATAATCTTTCCAACATTTGATCAATGAAAGGCAAAGGGTAATGATCTTTTCTAGTAGCTTTATTTAATTTTCTAAAATCAATTACCATTCTATAGCTAGTTACTATTCTTTATGGGATAAGTTCATTTTTATCATTAGGAACAACAGTAATACCTCCCTTTTTAGGAACACAATGAATAGGGCTTACCCATCTACTATCAGCTATGGGATAGATTATACCTGCTTCCAGAAGCTTTAGTATTTCAGTTCTTACCACTTCTTTATCTTAGGATTCAATCATCGTTGGTGATCAACAACGGGTTTAGCATCAGGTTCCATATTAATCTTGTGCTGACAAAGAGTGGGACTAATGCCCTTAAGATCATCAAGAGTATATCCAATAGCAGCACGGTGCTTCCTTAGAATTTTTAATAATCTCTCTTCTTCATGTTCTAAAAGGTTAGCACTAATAATATCAGGATATATCTTTTTCTCATCAAGATAAGCATACTTCAGAGTGTCAGGCAATTGCTTTAATTCAAACACAGGATCACATTTAGGTGGAGGAGGACCTCCTAGAGTTTCAATAGGCAAATTCTGTTTAAGGAGAGGTTGTTGTTCAAAGAAAATTTTATCTAATTCATTTCGTTCACGCAAGTGCATATCATTTTCATGGTCTAGCAAATATTTTCTAGTGGATCAGTAGGAGGCAAGGCAATAGAAGAAAGACCAATTATTTCATCCATACTAGGTGATTCTTTATTATGAGGTTGTCTACGAAACTTAGAGAAATTAAATTCATGAGACACATCACCAAAACTAACACTAACAATTTCTTTTTCACAATCTATCTTAGCATTGACATTGTTCTAGAAAGGTCTACCAAAGATAATGGGACAAAAGTCATCTTGTGGGGAACCAAGAACTAGAAAATCACTAGGGTATTTTATTTTCCCACACAAGACTTCAACATCTCTAACAATCCCAAGTGGTCTGATGGTATCTCTATTAGCAAGTTTAATAGTAACATCTATGTCTTCTATTTCAGCGGGTGCTATATCATTCATAATTTCTTGGTATAAATTAAAGGAATAGCACTCACACTAGCACCTAAGTCACATAAATCATGATAACAGTGATCTCCTATTTTGACTGAGACAACAGGCATGCCAACAACTAGTCTATATTTATCTTTTTCATCGGGTTTGGCAATTCTAGCTGCTTCATCACAGAAGTAAATAACATGCCCATCAACATTTTCGACCAAGAGATCTTTAACCATAGCAACACTAGGTTCTACTTTAATTTGATCAGAGGGTTTAGGTGCCTTAATATTACTATTGCGAACCACTGTTGATACCTTAGTATGTTCCTTTATCCTAACAGGGAAATGTGGTTTTTCAATATAAGCAGTAGAAACAACTGGATCAACATTGTAAATGATAGTTTCATCTTTAACTATAACCGGTTTTTAAATTCTTCTTTGATAGGGGGATGATACTTAAACCACTTCTCCTTAGGGAGATCAACATGAGTAGCAAATGATTCGAGGCTATTATCTCAGAATCAAGTCCATATTTAGTGCTAAACTTGTGAAAAGCATCGGTATTCATAAAAGATTGAACACAATCAAACTCAAGCTTAATACCTAACTCTTTACCTTAGTCGAGTTCCCAATCTTCAGAGTTTCATTTAATTCCTTCTAAAAGATCCCACCTGAATTCAATAGTCTTCTTCATAAAAGAACCAACACAAGAAGTATCGAGCATGGATTGATCATTACGAGAAAGTTGAGCGTAAAAATTCTGAATGATAATTTCCCTCGAGAGCTCATGATTGGGGCATGAATATAACATTGACTTAAGCCTCCCCCAAGCTAGAGCGATACATTCTCCTTCACGAGGCCAAAAATTATATATATAATTCTGATCACGATGAACTAGATGCATAGGATTAATTTTTTGGTGAAATTCCAATTTCAATCGATTCCAGTTCCAAGATCCAATATCATCGCATAGCCTATACCATGTCAATGATTTTCCCTCCAAAGATAAAGGGAAAACCTTCTTCTTAACTTCATCTCTGGGTAAACCTGCAAGCTTAAATAATCCATAAATTTCATCCACATATATAAGGTGCAAGTCGGGATGTTTCGTTCCATCTCCTGCATAAGGATTACCTAGCAGTTTCTCTATCATACCCAAAGGAATTTCATAACTAATATTTTCAGTAGGTGTAGTAGGTTGAGGGGCAACTCTTTGTGTTTCCGGTCAAGGTGAAGATACCCCGAACAAGCCCCTCAAAGGATTGTTTTCCATAGTGACAAGTGACAATAAATTTCAGCACGTAATATAAATTTTTCCTTACCGATTTCCACTTACCAAGAGCGCTTCACTCCCCGGCAGCGGCACCAGAAAAGAGTCTTGATGACCCACAAGTATAGTGGATCAATCGTAGTCCTTTTGATAAGTAAGAGTGTCGAACCCAACGAGGAGCAGAAGGAAATGACAAGCGGTTTTCAGCAAGGTAATTTCTGCAAGCACTGAAATTGTCGGTAACAGGTAGGTTGATAGCAAGATAATTTGTAACGAGCAAGTAACGGTAACTGTAAATAACGTGCAGCAAGGTAGTCCAATCCTTTTGTGGCAAAGGGCAGGCCAAAATGGTCTCTTATAATAAGCAAAGCGTTCTTGAGAGCACACGGGAATTTCATCTAGTTACTTTCATCATGTTGGTTTGATTCGCGTTCGCTACTTTGATAATATGGTATGTGGGTGGACCGGTGCTTGGGTGTTGTTCTTACTTGAACAAGCCTCCCACTTATGATTAACCCCCTCGTAAGCATCTGCAACTACGAGAAAAGTATTAAGATAAACTCTAACCATAGCATTAAACATATGGATCCAAATCAGTCCCTTACGAAATAGCGCATAAACTAGGGTTTAAGCTTTTGTCACTCTAGCAACCCATCATCTAATAACTACTCCACAATGCATTCCCTTAGGCCCAAAGATGGTGAAGTGTCATGTAGTCGACGTTCACATGACACCACTAAGGGAATCACAACATACATACCATCAAATATCGAACGAATACTAAATTCACATGATTACTTGCAACATGACTTCTCCCGTGGCCTCAAGGACAAAAGTAACTACTCACAAATGATATTTATGCTCAAGATCAGAGGCGTATTAAATAGCATAATGGATCTGAACATATAATCTTCCACCAAATAAACCATAGAGCAAGCAACTACAAGATGTAATCAACACTACTTGTCACCCACAGGTACCAATCTGAGGTTCTGGTACAAAGAATGAACACAAGAGATGAACTAGGGTTTGAGATGAGATGGTGCTGTTGAAGATGTTGATGAAGATTGGCCTCCCAAAGATGAGAGGGTTATTGGTGATGACGTTGGCTTCGATTTCCCCCTCCGGGAGGGAAGTTCCCCCGGCGGAATCACTCCGCCGGAGGGCAAAAGTGCTCCTGCCCAAGTTCCGCCTCGAGACGGTGGCGCTCCGTCCTGAAAGTCCTCTCCTTATTTTTTCTAGGTCAAAAGACCTTATATACCAGAAGATGGGCACCGGAGGTGGGCTGTGCTGCCCACCACCCACCAGGGCGCGCCCTGGTGTCTTGTGGCCACCAGGCAGCCCCTCTCTGGTAGTTATTTCCTTCAATATTTATTATATATTCCAAAATAATTCTCCGTGAAATTTCAGCTCATTTGGAGATGTGCAGAATAGGTATCTCTGACATAGCTTTTTCAGGTCCAGAATTCCATCTGCCGGCATTCTCCCTCTTTGTGTAAACCTTGCATATTATGAGAGAAAATGCATTAGAATTACTCCATAAAGTGTTATTATGCATAAAAACATTATAAATAACAGTAGGAAAACATGATGCAAAATGGACGTATCAATATGTAAACTTGTTAGAAATTCTAAATTTTGCATGGAGCTGTATTTTGGGTATATAATCTTGGATAAATAGGAGATGCCAGTACCTAAATTTGAAATGGCACTTGGATGAAGTTTATTCACATTCAGTAGAACCCTTGATTTGGGAGCACCCAAACAAAGTTTTGTAGTATGGTTTGCCTCTTTTTGTGTTGATCTTGTGTGTATGCATTTCTTTAGCATTCATGACAAGGAGTGTGAAATAAATTGACCATGTTTTATGTTAAAAAATTATTACCGCATTCTAGGGCTGTTTAATAGGAAAGAATGAAACACTACCTAAAACTTATCAGAAATACAAACTTTTTGGCATGGTCCTCCTCAAGTATTTTAATTTTTGATAGTGGTCGATCCTCGACACTCATGCACATGAGGCAAAAACCTGGCCATAACCTTAATGACATCATTAATCCCTTTAACTTTTTTCATCAACACCAAAATATAGTTAAGGGATATTACACTTTCAGTTTAGAAAATTGCCGATGCAGTATAGCTGATTAACCCGATGACAGAGGTTGATGTCGCATGCCTTGGATAAAATTTATGAGGTTTGCCTCGTACTAGCAACCGAGGACATTAATACCTCATGCATGCATGCGGAGGTGAGAAGGTTGGTTTAATGCACCTCATTAATCAACCAACAAGGAGTGAGAGTGTTGTCTTGTTGTGCGTTGGAGAGAAAAATACACATTAATTAACACGTCAAGCGAGGAGAAAAGACTAGTTTGCAACATTGGCTTAAGTGGCCATTAGTTTCTACCTTGGTACCTGTAATATGGGTTTGTGGCCTTGTATACAAAAATGGAGGTAGTATTATATTTCCATATTCATAATTGTGAGTTTATATTCAACTAGTAGAACGTGCATTGTTCTTCGATCCCTAATTCTTTTTAGTATGAAAAAAGTGGCTTATTCAAACGCTGCTCACATTGCTAGTTTATTTGAAATACAAAAACGTCTTATAATTTGGTACAAAGGGAGTAGTATGCATGCCTTTAAGTGTTAAATTCTGTCGAAGTGTCAAGTTGCTGCGTTCGAATGTGTGGTGGATACAAACATTTCAGTGCTTTGATTTGTATAAAAGCTATAGTTTTTTACCCATTTTTGAGAAAGCTATAGTCTATCATTGTTGTTTGCCGGATCTTCTAAGCCTCTAGCCATTGAGCATTGAAGTTCTAAACATCCACAAAATATCTAAGTACTTCAGCACCAGCACGTGTGTGAGTCAGTTTGAAGCATTCTAGAAAGCTGATGGAGTCGCTTTGGCACTTGTCCGTACATAGCGAATCCAAGAATTATCAACCGTTGGATCTATTGAGCTGGGTAATGATAAACGGCGGATGTTCAGCTTCTCGAACAAATCTATGGCTCGTAATTGCAATTGGGTCTTGCCAGATAGCTAATCCAAATTCAAAAAATTGTGTACTATATTAGTAGAGATATGTTATAACTGCTATAATACTGGAATATGCAATTCAATGGAAAACTCATATGCATGTGTAGAATGATAAAAAGTAAAATAAGATTCTTAGTCTCGTCTCTAAGACTGTATGAAGTGTTGTTGGTGATCATGTTTTTCGGCTCTTAGAATATCGTTAAGTGTCATGATAGTCCTAAAACAACATTGAGAGTATGACGTTATAAGAACGATCATATTAGATCGACACAAACTTGTTTGTTATACTTTGAGATTATATCGTCTAAAGTCAATTGTTGCAATACAGAGTGTTAACATGTGTTTTAATTCCTTAGACCATGAGAGTACCGTAGTCATACTTACCGTACGATGGACTTTGGGGTTGCTGAAACGTCATCTATAACACGATGATCATAACGACAACTTACAGGTTCATCGCAAAGTTTGACAAGGGATTAGATAGCTCAATAGTGGAATTTGCTCCTCTGACGATGGAGAGATATTCTTAGGGCCCTCTCGGTGTGATGACATCCATCATCGTCTGGTCAGACACCGGTGACTATGTCATGGGGATGCCCAAACATGTCAACCAGAAAGAAGAACAAAACCGGTAATGAGGAGAACGGTAAACTGAGCATGTGTATGACTCAAGAGGATACCGATACATATCACCTCAGGTTTTGTAAAGTATCGCGAAGCAAAGGAAATAGCATATGATAACCAAAGGTTCACTTTAATCTCATTCGTGTACTCATAGGGATCGATATAGACGTCCACGGTTTCGCTATCGGTCATTGAACAAAATGTTTTTGTTCATGTCTACTTTTTATCGAACCTACAGGGTCATAAGCTTAAGGTAATCATGATCTGCTGAGTGTTAGTACGACGGGAGTAACAAGGAAATATTTGTGAAATAGTTTCGTCAATATTTGAAATAGTTCATGAGGAACCGAAAGCGTTTCGGGGTCACCGAAAAGGTTTCAGTGTTTATCGGGCAATACCAGGTATTACGATAAAAAATATCTAGGTGGAAAATATTTCTGAAGATGTTAAATTAATAATAAAAGGCTTTAATAATAGTTACGAGGCTTTTATATTTAATTAAATATCAAGGGAGATGGGGCTCGCGACGACACGAGCCATCGTACTGCCAGGATCCGGCCACTCGATTCAGCCAGCGAGCGTGCGTATGATTAAGTAATTGGGAAATGCGAATGAGCTCTAAACGAAGTCGAGAATTCTTGTTCCTGATACTAGCTCAAGAAGCCCCACTCCCCGCTCCTGAGCCCCCCGCTCCCGAGCTCCCTCCGCCGGCGGCCACTCCGGCCCCGGCGTCCACCGCATCGCCTTCGGCTCGCGCCATGGCTTCTCCCTCCCCGACACCCTCGTCCGGCCGCCCATGCGCCCTGCGCTGGCAGGAGTCGAGCCCGTCCTCTGCGGGTTCTGGTCGGGAGTGCTCTCCTCCCCCCTCCTACCGTGAGGTGCTCTGCGGTGCGGGCCGCACGGCCGCATCGCCCGCCTCGCCGACGCCCGGCCCGTCCCCCACCCCTTCCTCCCGCGGCGAACCCGCGGTCCGGCATGGCCAGCGGTCTGAGATCCACCGTGTTGGCCCCCCGGCGCCTATGGAGGTGCCGCCCCAGGGTGATGGCTGGCAGGTCGTCTCCGGCCACCCGCGCTCTCTGCGCCCGCGCTGTCATCCCCGCTCCAGGCCTCGCTCGCCTCCCGCCCCGCCCGCGGCTCCGCCGGCGGGTGCCGTCTGTCCCCGCTGCCTGAACCCTGGTCATCCCCGCGCCGACTGTCGCAAGGACGTCCGCTGCAAGCGCTGCAGGTTCTTCGGCCACATCGCCAGGAACTGCACCGTGCCGCGCCCCTCCTCATCGGACGGCGCTCAAGCCCCCACTGTAAAGCGGCCGCGTGTTCTCCCTCCGCGGCCAACAAGCTCCTCTGCGTCCAGCGTCGATGGCCCCTGCCGCCCCGTGTCTTCCGGGCCGGCTTCGTCGCCGTCCTCGCCCTCGGCCATGCCGGTCCCCTCTCCCGCGCCCTCCTCCCCGCCCGTGTCCTCCAGGCTGCTTGGCTCCTCCTCGCGCGCCTCCTCGTCAGCCACGGTGCCTCCCCTCTCCGGCCACCCGTCGCTGCGTTCGGCCGGGGCGGTATGTTACCTGCCCCGCTCCGGCGACATCATCGCGGCGGAGATGTCTCTCCGCAAGGCGCTCGTTGCCACGATTCCAGGCCCCCCTCGCCCTGGGGTTTCCTGTGCGGACGTTGCGGAGCTTCTCCAACGTCAGTTCTGCCTGCAGGCCTCCGCCTTCTCCGTTCATCACCGCCACCCGGAGTGGTTCCTCATCCGCTTCGTTGATGCCGACACGCGCGCCAGGGTGGCGGCCACCCCCGTCCGATCGCCCAAGTTCCGTTTTCTGCTCCGCCCCTGGAGCAGCCTCGCCGGCGGCGAGCCGGTGCGCGTCGTCTTCCGGGTCGAGGTAGAGATTGTGGGCATCCCCGAGCATGGCTGGCACCGCTCTTTGGCGGACACCCTGCTGTCCCCGTTCTGCCTGATCGATCACCTGACGCATGAGACGCACGATGGGCGCGACTTGTCTGTCTTCCGCCTCAGCGCCTGGACGGCGAACCCCGACACCATCCCTCGTGCCTCCAAGCTGATGTTGCCTGAGCCCGGCGCTTTCGCCGCCGACGCCGACCCTGACCGCCTTCTGGTCGTGCCGCCTCCTCCACGCTCTCCCGACGGGGCGGGCGGCGCCTCGCCTGGGTCGCCGCCTCTGCCTCCCTCCTGGCCGCAGATGCATGACTTCGCCGCGTGAGATGGGCGTTCTGGAGGTCGTCGCACGGGCGGTGGCGCCGGCGACCGGCGCCAGCGGCGCTCCTCGCCGCCGTTCCGTGGCTGGCATGGGGTGCTTGGGGCGCACCCGTCCGCGGTCTCCAGACAGCCCATCCTTCCCGTGCGTCAGCGCGTGGCCCAACCCATCCTTCCCGTGCGTCAGCACGTGGCTCCCTCTGCAGATAAAGAGGCTTTTTTGTTCCGAAACATAGTATGTAATTTCAAAAAAAATTCTACGCTCACGCAAGATCTATCTAAGAGATGCATAGCAACAAGGAGGAAGAGTGTGTCTACGTACCCTCGTAGACCGAAAGCGGAAGCGTTTGACAACGCGGTTGATGTAGTCGAACTTCTTCTAGCTCCGACCGGTCAAGTACCGAACGTACGGCACCTCCGAGTTCTGCACACATTCAGCTCGATGACGTCCCTCGTCCTCTTGATCCAGCAAGGTGTCGAGGAAGTAGATGAGTTCCGTCAGCACGACGGCATAGTGACGATGATGGTGAAGTGATCCGCGCAGGGCTTCGCCTAAGCACTACGAAGATATGACCGGAGGAGTAAACGGTGGAAGGGGGCGCCGCACACGGCTATCAGTTGATGTTGTGTTGTCTAGGCGCCCCCCTCCCCACATATATATAGGTGGGAGGGGAGGAGAGGCAGCCAGGGGGCGCCCCAAGTAGGATCCGAATCCTACTTGGGGTTTCCCAAGTGGTGCGCCCCTCCCTTCCTTATTTGCCGGAGGTGGAAGGAAAGAGAGGGAGAGGGGGAAGGAAGGGGGAATCCTATTCCCTCTCTTTCCTTTTCCTTCCCCTCTTTCCATCTCCTTCTTGGCCGGCCCATATGGGGGGCGCAGCAGCCCCTGCTGGCTGTTGCGTTTCCCCTCTTGGCCCATTAGGCCCTTATCTTTTGCCGGGGGTGCCCGGAACCCCTTTCGGTGACCCGATATGTACCCGGTACCCTTCGGAACACTTCCGGTGTTCGAATACCATCGTCCTATATATCAACCTTTACCTCTCGACCATTCCGAGACACCTCGTCATGTCCGTGATCTCATCCGAGACTCCGAACAACATTCGGTCACCAAATCACATAACTCATATAATACTAAATCGTCATCGAACGTTAAGCGTGCGGACCCTAAGGGTTCGAGAACTATGTAGACATGACCGAGACACCTCTCCGGTCAATAACCAATAGCGGAACATGGATGCTCATATTGGCTCCTACATATTCTACGAAGATCTTTATCGGTCGAACCGTTATGATAACATACGTTATTCCCTTTGTCCATCGATATGTTACTTGCCCGAGATTCGATCGTCGGTATCTTCATACCTAGTTCAATATCGTTACCGGCAAGTCTCTTTACTCGTTCCGTAATACATCATCCTGTAACTAACTAATTAGTCACTTTGCTTGCAAGGCTTCTTATGATGTGCGTTACCGAGAGGGCCCAGAGATACCTCTCCGATACTCGGAGTGACAAATCCTAATCTCGATCTATGCCAACCCAACAAACACCTTCGGAGATACCTATAGAGCATCTTTATGATCACCCAGTTACATTGTGACGTTTGATAGCACACAAGGTATTCCTTCGGTATTTAGGAGTTGCATAACCTCATAGTCGAAGGAATATGTATTTGACATGAAGAAAGCAATAGCAATAAAACTGAACGATCAATATGCTAAGCTAACGGATGGGTCTTGTCCATCACATCATTCTCCTAATGATGTGATCCCGTTATCAAATGACAACTCATATCCATGGTCAGGAAACCTTAACCATCTTTGATCAACGAGCTAGTCAAGTAGAGGCTCACTAGGGACATAGTGTTTGTCTATGTATTCACACATGTATTTAGGTTTCCGATCAATACAATTCTAGCATGAATAATAAACATTTATCATGAATAAGGAAATATAAAATAACAACTTTATTGTTGCCTCTAGGGCATATTTCCTTCAGTCTCCCACTTGCACTAGAGTCAATAATCTAGTTCACATTGTCATGTGATTAACACCCATAGTTCACATCACCATGTGACCAATACCCAAAGAGTTTACTAGAGTCAATAATCTAGTTCACATCGCTATGTGATTAACACCCAAAGAGTACTAAGGTGTGATCATCTTTTGCTTGTGAGAGAGGCTTAGTCAATGGGTCTGCCACATTCAGATCCGCATGTATTTTGCAAATTTCTATGTCTACAATACTCTGCATGGAGCTACTCTAGCTAATTGCTCCCACTTTCAATATGTATCCAGATTGAGACTCAGAGTCATCCGAATTGGTGTCAAAGCTTGCATTGGCGTAACCCTTTACGATGAACTCTTTATCACCTCCATAACCAAGAAATATCTCCTTAGTCTTCTTAGGTAACTAAGGATAATTTTGACCGTTGTCTAGTGATCTACTCCTGGATCACTATTGTACCCCCTTGCCAAACTTATGGCAAGGTACTCAACAGGTCTGGTACATAGCATGGCATACTTTATAGAACCTATGGCTGAGGCATAGGGAATGATTTTTCATTCTCTTTCTATCTTCTGCCGTGGTCGGGCTTTGAGTCTTACTCAACTTCACACTTTACAATACAGGCTAGAACTCCTTCTTTGACTGATCCATTTTGAACTCCTTCAAAATCTTGTCAAGGTGTGTGCTTTGTGAAAGTCCTATTAAGCGTCTCGATCTATCCCTTTAGATCTTGATGCTCAATACGTAAGCAGCTTCACCGAGGTCTTTTATTGAAAAATTCTTATTCAAGTATCCTTTTATGCTATCCAGAAATTCTATATCATTTCCAATCAGCAATATGTCATCCACATATAATATCAG
The DNA here is from genome assembly GCA_011799875.1 of Thinopyrum elongatum. NCBI lineage: Eukaryota > Viridiplantae > Streptophyta > Magnoliopsida > Poales > Poaceae > Thinopyrum > Thinopyrum elongatum. Next base: position 41,433,801 of record CM022300.1, read on the forward strand.
AAATGCTACAGAGCTCCCACTCACTTTCTTGTAAATACAGGCTTCACTATAAGTCTGTATAAAACCATATGCTTTGATCACCTTATCAAAGCGTATATTCCAACTCCGAGATGCTTGCACCAGTCCATAGATGGATTGCTGGAGCTTGCACACTTTGTTAGCATCTTTAGGATCGACAAAACTTCCTGGTTGCATCATATACAACTCTTCTTTAAGAAATCCATTAAGGAATGCAGTTTTGACGTACATTTGACAGATTTCATAATCATAAAATATGGCAATTGCTAACATGATTCGGACGGACTTAAGCATCGCTACGTGTGAGAAAGTCTCATCGTAGTCAACCCCTTGAACTTGTCAAAAACCTTTTGTGACAAGTCGAGCTTTATAGACAGTAATATTACCATCAGCGTCAGTCTTCTTCTTGAAGATCCATTTATTTTCTATGGCTTTCCGATCATCGGGCAAATCCACCAAAAGTCCACACTTTGTTCTCATACATGGATCCTATCTCAGATTTCATGGCCTCAAGCCATCTGTCAGAATCTGGGCTCATCATAGCTTCTTCATAGTTCATAGGTTCTCCTTGGTCTAGTAACATGACTTCCAGTAAAGGATTCCCGTACCACTCTGGTGCGGATCGTGTTCTGGTTGACCAACGAGGTTCTGTAGTAACTTGATCTGAAGGTTCATGATCATCATCATTAGCTTCTTCTTTAGTTGGTGTAGGCATCACGGGAATGGTTTTCTGTGATGAGCTACTTTCCAATTCGAGAGAAGGTACAATTACCTCATCAAGTTCTACTTTCCTCCCACTCACTTCTTTCGAGAGAAAACTCCTTCTCTAGAAAGTATCCATTCTTAGCAACAAAGATTTTGCCTTCGGAACTGTGGTAGAAGGTGTACCCCATTGTTTCCTTAGGGTATCCTATGAAGACGCACTTCTCCGATTTTGGTTCGAGCTTATCATGCTGAAGCCTTTTGACGTAAGTATCGCATCCCCAAACTTTAAGAAACGACAGCTTAGGTTTCTTGCCAAACCACAGTTCATACGGTGTCGTCTCATCGGATTTAGATGGTGCCCTATTTAACGTGAATGCAGCTGTCTCTAATGCATAACCCCAAAACGATAGTGGTAAATCGGTAAGAGACATCATAGATCACACCATATCTAATAAAGTACGGTTACGACGTTTGGACACACCATTACGCTGTGGTGTTCCAGGTGGCGTGAGTTGTGAAACTATGCCACATTGTTTTAAATGAAAGCCAAACTCGTAACTCAAATATTCACCTCCACGATCAGATCGTACAAACTTTATTTTCTTGTTACGATGATTCTCCACTTCACTCTGAAATTCTTTGAACTTTTCAAATGTTTCAGATTTGTGTTTCATTAAGTAGATATACCCGTATCTGCTCAAATCATCTGTGAAGGTCAGAAAATAACGATACCCGCCGCGTGCTTCAACACTCATAGGATCGCATACATCGGTATGTATTATTTCCAATAAGTCATTAGCTCGCTCCATTGTTCTGGAGAACGGAGTTTTAGTCATCTTGCCCATGAGGCATGGTTCGCAAGTATCAAATGATTCATAATCAAGTGATTCCAAAAGCACATCTGCATAGAGTTTCTTCATGCGCTTTACACCAATATGACCTAAACGGCAGTGCCACAAATATGTTGCACTATCATTATCAACTTTGCATCTTTTAGCATCAATATTATGAATATGTGTATCACTACGATCGAGATTCAATAAACCATTTACATTGGGTGTATGACCATAGAATGTTTTATTCATGTAAACAGAACAACAATTATTCTCTGACTTAAATGAATAACCGTATCGCAATAAACATGATCCAATCATATTCATGCTCAATGCAAACACCAAATAACATTTATTTAGGTCCAACACTAATCCCGAAGGTAGAGGGAGTGTGCTATGGTGATCTTATCAACCTTGGAATCACATCCAACACACATCGTCACCTCGTCCTTAACTAGTCTCTGTTCATTTTGCAACTCCTGTTTCGAGTTACTAATCTTAGCAACTGAACCGGTATCAAAGACCCAGGGGCTACTATGAACACTAGTAAAGTACACATCAATAACATGTATATCAAATATACCTTTGTTCACTTTGCCATCCTTCTTATCCGCCAAGTATTTGGGGTAGTTCCGCTTCCAGTGACCATTTCCTTTGCAGTAGAGGCACTCAATTTCAGGCTTGGGTCCAGCTTTGGGCTTCTTCATGGGAGTGACAACTTGCTTGCCATTCTTCTTGAAGTTCACTTTCTTTCCCTTGCCCTTTTTCTTGAAACTAGTGGTCTTGTTAACCATCAACACTTGATGCTCTTTCTTGATTTCTACCATCGCTGATTTTAGCATCGCGAAGAGCTCGGGAATCATTTTTGTCATCCGTTGCATATTATAGTTCATCACGAAGTTCTAGTAGCTTGGTGATAGTGACTAGAGAACTATGTCAATCACTATCTTATCTGGAAGATTAACTCCCACTTGATTCAAGCGATTGTACTACCCAAACAATCTGAGCATATGCTCACTAGCTGAGCTATTCTCCTCCATCTTGTAGGCAAAGTACTTGTCAGAGGTCTCATACCTCTCGACACGGGCATGAGTCTGAAATACCAATTTCAGCTCTTGGAGCATCTCATATGCTCTGTGGCGTTCAAAACGTCTTTGCAGCCCCGATTCTAAGCCGTAAAGTATGGCGCACTAAGCTATCAAGTAGTCATCATACCGAGCTTGCCAAACGTTCATAACGTCTGCATCCGCTCCTGCAATAGGTCTATCACCTAGCGGTGCATCAGGGACATAATTCTTCTTTGCAGCAATGAGGTTAATCCTCAGATCACGGACCCAGTCCGCATCATTGCTACTATCATCTTTCAACTTATTTTTCTCTAGGAACATATCAAAAATAAACGGGGAGGTACATCGCGAGCTATTGATCTACAACAAAATTTGCAAATACTATCAGGACTAAGTTCATGATAAATTAAGTTCAATTAATCAAATTACTTAAGAACTCCCACTTAGATAGACATCCCTCAAGTCATCTAAATGATACGTGATCCAAATCAACTAAACCATGTCCGATCATCACGTGAGATGGAGTAGTCATCAATGGTGAACATCTCTATGTTGATCATATCTACTATATGATTCACGTTCGACCTTTCGGTCTCCAGTGTTCCGAGGCCATGTCTGTACATGCCAGGCTCGTCAAGTTTAACCCGAGTATTCCGCATGTGCAAAACCGTCTTGCACCCATTGTATTTGAATGTAGAGTCTATCACACCCGATCATCACGTGGTGTCTCAACATGACTAACTGTCGCAACGGTGCATACTCAGGGAGAACACTTATACCTTGAAATTTAGTGAAGGGATCATCTTATAATGCTACCGCCGTACTAAGCAAAATAAGATGCATAAAAGATAAACATCACATGCAATCAAAATATGTGACATGATATGGCCATCATCATCTTGTGCTTTTGATCTCCATCTCCAAAGCATCGTCATGATCTCCATCGTCACCGGCTCGACACCTTGATCTCCATCGTTGCGTCGTGGTCGTCTCACCAACTATTGCTTCTACAACTATCGCTAATGCATAGTGATAAAATAAAGCAATTACATGGCGTTTGCATTTCATACAATAAAGAGACAACCATAAGGCTCCTGCCGGTTGCCGATAACTTTTACAAAACATGATCATCTCATACAACAATGTATATCGCATCATGTCTTGACCATATCACATCACAACATGCCCTGCAAAAACAAGTTAGACGTCATCTACTTTGTTGTTGCAAGTTTTACGTGGCTGCTACGGGCTTCTAGCAAGAACCGTTCTTACCTACGCATTAAAACCACAACGGTGATTCATCAAGTTTGCTGTTTTAACCTTCAACAAGGACCGGCCACAGTCAAATTTGATTCAACTAAAGTAGGAGAGACAAACACCCGCTAGCCACCTTTATGCAAAACTAGTTGCATGTTTGTCGGTGGAACCGGTCTCATGAACGTGGTCATGTAAGGTTGGTCATGGCCACTTCATCCAACAATACCGCCGAATCAAAATAAGACATTGGTGGTAAGCAGTATGACGATCACAGCCCATAACTCTTTGTGTTCTACTCGTGCATATCATCTACGCATAGACCTGGCTCTGATACCACTGTTGGGAAACGTAGTATGCAATTTCAAAAAAATTCCTACACTCACGCAAGATCTATCTCGGAGATGAATAGCAACGAGGGGGAAGAGTGTGTCTACATACCCTCGTAGACCAAAAGTGGAAGCGTTTGACAACGCGGTTGATGTAGTCGAACTTCTTCTAGCTCCAACCGATCAAGTACCGAACGTACGACACCTCCGAGTTCTGCACACGTTCAGCTCGATGACGTCCCTCGTCCTCTTGATCCAGCAAGGTGTCAAGGAAGTAGATGAGTTTCGTCAGCACGACGGCGTGGTGATGGTGATGGTGAAGTGATCCGCGCAGGGCTTCGCCTAAGCACTACGAAGATATGACCGGAGGAGTAAACGGTGGAGGGGGACGCCGCACACGGCTATCAGTTGATGTTGTCTGGTCTAGGCGCCCCCCTCCCCACATATATATAGGTGGGAGGGGAGGAGAGGCAGCCAGGGGGCGCCTCAAGTAGGATCCGAATCCTACTTGGGGTTTCCCAAGTGGTGCGCCCCTCCCTTCCTTATTTATCGGAGGGGGAAGGAAAGAGAGGGGGAGAGGGAAGGAAGGGGGAATCCTATTCCCTCTCTTTCCTTTCCCTTCCCCTCTTTCCTTCTCCTTCTTGGCCGGCCCATATGGGGGGCGCAGCAGCCCCTGCTGGCTGCTGCGTTTCTCCTCTTGGCCCATTAGGCCCATATCTTTTGCCGGGGGTGCCCGGAACACCTTCCGGTGACCCAATATGTACCCGGTACCCTCCGGAACACTTCCGGTGTCCGAATACCATCGTCCTATATATCAATCTTTACCTCTCGACCATTTCGAGACTCCTCGTCATGTTAGTGATCTCATCCGGGACTCCGAACAACATTCGGTCACCAAATCACATAACTCATATAATACTAAATCGTCATCGAACGTTAAGCGTGCGGACCCTACGGGTTTGAGAACTATGTAGACATGACCGAGACACCTCTCTGGTCAATAAACAATAGCGGAACCTGGATGCTCATATTGGCTCCTACATATTCTACGAAGATCTTTATCGATCGAACCGTTATGACCACATACGTTATTCCCTTTGTCCATCGGTATGTTACTTGCCCGAGATTCGATCGTCGGTATCTTCATACCTAGTTCAATCTCGTTACCGGCAAGTCTCTTTACTAGTTCCGTAATACATCATCCTGTAACTAACTCATTGGTCACTTTGCTTGCAAGGCTTCTTATGATGTGCATTACCGAGAGGGCCCAAAGATACCTCTCCGATACTCGTAGTGACAAATCCTAATCTCGATCTATGCCAACCCAACAAACACCTTCGGAGATACCTGTAGAGCATCTTTATCATCACCCAGTTACGTTGTGACGTTTGATAGCACACAAGGTATTCCTCCGGTATTCGGGAGTTGCATAACCTCATAGTCGAAGGAATATGTATTTGACATGAAGAAAGCAATAGAAATAAAACTGAACGATCAATATGCTAAGCTAACGGATGGGTCTTGTCCATCACATCATTCTCCTAATGATGTGATCCTGTTATCAAATGACAACTCATGTCCATGGTCAGGAAACCTTAACCATCTTTGTTCAACGAGCTAGTCAAGTAGAGGCTCCACTTGACTAGCTCGTTGATCAAAGATGGTTATGGTTTCCTAACCATGGACTTGAGTTGTCATTTGATAACGGGATCACATCATTAGGAGAATGATGTGATGGACAAGACCCATCCGTTAGCTTAGCATAATGATCGTTCAGTTTTATTGCTATTGCTTTCTTCATGTCAAATACATATTCCTTCGACTATGAGATTATGCAACTCCCGAATACCGGAGGAATGCCTTATGTGCTATCAAACGTCACAATGTAACTGGGTGATTATAAAGATGCTCTACAGGTATCTCCAAAGGTGTTTGTTGAGTTGGCATAGATCGAGATTAGGATTTGTCACTCCGAGTTTCGGAGAGGTATCTCTGGGCCCTCTCGGTAATACACATCATAAGCTTGCAAGCAAACGACTAAGGAGTTGGTCACGAGGTGATGTATTACGGAACGACTAAAGAGACTTGCCGGTAACGAGATTGAACTAGGTATGAAGATACCGACGATCGAATCTCGGGCAAGTAACATACCAATGGAGAAAGGGAATTACGTATGTTGTCATAATGGTTTGACCGATAAAGATCTTCGTAGAATATGTAGGAGCCAATATGAGCATCCAGGTTCCGCTATTGGTTATTGACCAGAGAGGTGTCTCGGTCATGTCTACATAGTTCTCGAACCCGTAGGGTCCGCACGCTTAACGTTCGTTGACGATATAGTATTATATGAGTTATGTGATTTGGTGACCGAATGTTGTTCGGAGTGCCGGATGAGATCACGGACATGATGAGGAGTCTCAAAATGGTTGATAGGTAAAGATTGATATATAGGACGATGGTATTCGGACACCGGAAGTGTTTCGGGGGTCACCGGGTACTTATCGGGTCACCGGAAGGGGTTCCGGGCACCCCCGGCAAAAGATATGGGCCTTATGGGCCAAGAGGGGAAACACACCAGCCACAAGGGGCTGGTGCACCCCCCATATGGGCTGGACAAGGTGGAGAAGGAAATGGGAAGGAGGAAAGGAAAGAAAGGGAGTAGGATTCCCCCTTCCTTCCTCCCCCCCTCCTTTCCTTCCCCCTCCGACAAATAAGGCAGGGGGCGCGCCACTTGGGAAGCCCCAAGTAGGATTCGGCCTACTTGGGGCGCCCTCCTGGCTGCTCCCTCCTCCCCTCCACCTATATATATGTGGGAGGGGGCGCCTAGCACACCCAGACAACTGTTTTAGCCGTGTGCGGCGCCCCCCTCCACCGTTTACACCCTGGTCATATTTTCGTAGTGCTTAGGCGAAGCCCTATAGAGATCACTTCACCATCACCGTCACCACGCCATCGTGCTGACGGAACTCATCTACTACCTCGACGTCTTGCTGGATCAAGAAGGTGAGGGACGTCACCGAGCTGAATGTGTGCAGAACACGGAGGTGCCGTACGTTTGGTACTTGATCGGTTGGAGCGCGAAGAAATTCGACTACATCAACCGCGTTGTGAAACACTTCCACTTACGGTCTACGAGGGTGCGTAGACACACTCTCCCCTCTTGTTGCTATGCATCTCCTTGATAGATCTTGCGTGTGCGTAGAATTTTTTTTGTTTTTCCATGCAACGTTTCCCAACAGTGGCATCATGAGCCAGGCCTATGCGTAGATGATATGCACGAGTAGAACACAAAGAGTTGTGGGCGGTGATAGTCATACTGCTTACCACCAACGTCTTATTTTGATTCGGCGTTATTGTGGGATGAAGCGGCCCGGACCAACCTTACATGTCCACGCACATGAGACCGGTTCCACCGACTGACATGCAACTAGTTTTGCATAAAGGTGGCTGGCGGGTGTCTATTTCTCCCACTTTAGTTGAATCGAATTTGACTGCGGCCGGTCCTTGAAGAAGGTTAAAACAACAAACTTGACGAATCACCGTTGTGGTTTTTGCCGTAGGTAAGAACGGTTCTTGCTAGAAACCCGTAGCAGCCACGTAAAACTTGCAACAACAAAGTAGAGGACGTCTGACTTGTTTTTGCAGGGTATGTTGTGATGTGATATACGTTATTGTATGAGATGATCATGTTTTGTAAGTTATCGGCAACTGGCAGGAGCCTTATGGTTGTCACTTTATTGTATGAAATGCAAACACCATGTAATTGCTTTACTTTATCACTATGCGTTAGCGATAGTTGTAGAAGCAATAGTTGGCGAGATGACCACGACGCAACGATGGAGATCAAGGTGTCGAGCCGGTGACAATGGAGATCATGACGATGCTTTGCAGATGGAGATCAAAAGCACAAGATGATGATGGCCATATCATGTCACATATTTTGATTGCATGTGATGTTTATCTTTTATGCATCTTATTTTGCTTAGTACGGCGGTAGCATTATAAGATGATCCCTTCACTAAATTTCAAGGTATAAGTGTTCTCCCTGAGTATGCACCGTTGCGACAGTTCGTCGTGTTGAGACACCACGTGATGATCGGGTGTGATAGACTCTACGTTCACATACAACGGGTGCAAGACAGTTTTGCACATGCGGAATACTCGGGTTAAACTTGACGAGCATAGCATGTACAGACATGGCCTCAGAACACTGGAGACCGAAAGGTCGAACGTGAATCATATAGTAGATATGATCAACATAGAGATGTTCACCATTGATGACTACCCCATCTCACGTGATGATCGGACATGGGTTAGTTGATTTGGATCATGTATCACTTAGATGACTTGAGGGATGTCAATTTAAGTGGGAGTTCTTAAGTAATTTGATTAATTGAACTTAATTTATCATGAACTTAGTCCTGATAGTATTTGCATATCTATGTTGTAGATCAATGGCCCGTGCTACCGTTCCCCTGAATGTTAATGCGTTCCTAGAGAAAGCTAAGTTGAAAGATGATGGTAGCAACTACACGGACTGGGTCCATAACTTGAGGATTATCCTCATTGCTGCACAGAAGAATTATGTCCTTGATGCACCGCTAGGTGACAAGCCCCCTCCAGCTAATGTAGACGCTTTGAACGTCTGGCAGACGCGGTCTGATGACTACTCTATAGTTCAGTGTGCCATGCTTTACGGCTTAGAACCGGGACTTCAAAGATGTTTTGAACGTCATGGAGCATATGCGATGTTCCAAGAGTTGAAGTTAATATTTCAAGCAAATGCCGGGGTTGGGAGATATGAAGTCTCCAACAAGTTCTATAGCTGCAAGATGGAGGAGAACAGTTTTGTCAGTGAACACATACTCAAAATATCTGGGTATTATAATCACTTGACTCAGCTGGGAGTTGATCTTCCAGTTTATTGTGTCATTGACAGAGTTCTTCAATCACTGCCACCAAGCTACAAAGGCTTCGTGATGAACTCTAATATGCAAGGGATGAACAAAACAATTCCCGAGCTCTTTGGAATGCTTAAGGCTGCGGAGGTAGAAATCAAGAAGGAGCATCAAGTGTTGATGGTTAACAAGACCACTAGTTTCAAGAAAAAGGGCAAGGGAAAGAAAGGGAACTTCAAAAAGAATGGCAAACAAGTTGCCACTCCCGGGAAGAAACCCAAAGACGGACCCAAGCCTGAAACTGAGTGCTTCTATTGCAAAGGGACTGGTCACTGGAAGCGGAATTGCCCCAAGTATTTGGCGGATAAGAAGGATGGCAAAGTGAACAAAGGTATATTTGATATACATGTTATTGATGTGTACCTTACTAATGCTCGTAGTAGCGCCTGGGTATTTGATACTGGTTCGGTTGCTCATATTTGTAACTCGAAACAGGAGCTACGGATTAAACGAAGATTTGCTAAGGACGAGGTGACGATACACATCGGGAATGGTTCCAAGGTCGATGTGATCGTCGTCGGCACGCTACCTCTACATCTACCTTCGGGATTAGTTTTAGACCTGAATAATTGTTATTTGGTGCCAGCGTTGAGCATGAACGTTATATCTGGATCTTGTTTAGTGCGAGACGGTTATTCATTTAAATCAGAGAATAATGGTTGTTCTATTTATATGAGTAATATCTTTTATGGTCATGCACCCTTGAAGAGTGGTCTATTTTTGTTGAATCTCGATTGTAGTGATACACATATTCATAATATTGATGCCAAAAGATGCAAAGTTGATAATGATAGTGCAACATATTTGTGGCGCTGCCGTTTAGGTCATATTGGTGTAAAACGCATGAAGAAACTCCATGCAGATGGGCTTTTGGAATCAATTGATTATGAATCATTTGATACTTGTGAACCATGCCTCATAGGTAAGATGACTAAAACTCCGTTTTCCGGAACAATGGAGCGAGCTAACGACTTATTGGAAATAATACATACCGATGTATGCGGTCCGATGAGTGTTGAGGCACGCGGCGGGTATCGTTATTTTCTGACCTTCACAGATGATTTGAGCAGATATGGGTATATCTACTTAATGAAACACAAGTCTGAAACATTTGAAAAGTTCAAAGAATTTCAGAGTGAAGTGGAGAATCATCATAACAAGAAAATAAAGTTTCTACGATCTGATCGCGGAGGCGAATATTTGAGTTACGAGTTTGGCCTTCATTTAAAACAATGTGGAATGGTTTCACAACTCACGCCACCTGGAACACCACAGCGTAATGGTGTGTCCGAACGTCGTAACCGTACTTTATTACATATGCTGCGATCTATGATGTCTCTTACCGATTTACCACTATTGTTTTGGGGTTATGCATTAGAGACAGCTGCATTCACGTTAAATAGGACACTGTCTAAATCCGTTGAGATGACACCGTATGAACTATGGTTTGGCAAGAAATCTAAGCTGTCGTTTCTTAAAGTTTGGGGTTGTGACACTTATGTCAAAAGGCTTCAGCCTGATAAGCTCGAACCCAAATCGGAGAAGTGTGTCTTCATAGGATACCCTAAGGAAACAATTGGGTACACCTTCTACCACAGATCCGAAGGCAAGATCTTTGTTGCCAAGAATGGAACCTTTCTAGAGAAGGAGTTTCTCTCGAAAGAAGTGAGTGGGAGGAAAGTAGAACTTGATGAGGTAATCGTACCTTCTCTCGAATTGGAAAGTAGTTCATCAGAGAAAACCGTTCCCGTGATGCCTACACCAACTAGAGAGGAAGCTAATGATGATGATCATGAAACTTCGGATCAAGTTACTACAGAACCTCGTAGGTCAACCAGAACATGATCCGCACTAGAGTGGTACGGGAATCATGTACTGGAAGTCATGTTACTAGACCAAGGCAAACCTACGAACTATGAAGAAGCTATGATGAGCCCAGATTCCGACAGATGGCTTGAGGCCATGAAATCTGAGATAGGATCCATGTATGAGAACAAAGTGTGGACTTTGGTGGATTTGCCCGATGATCGGCAAGCCATAGAAAATAAATGGATCTTCAAGAAGAAGACTGACGCTGATGGTAATGTTACTGTCTATAAAGCTCGACTTGTCGCAAAAGGTTTTCGACAAGTTCAAGGAGTTGACTACGATGAGACTTTCTCACCCGTAGCGATGCTTAAGTCCGTCCGAATCATGTTAGCAATTGCCGCATTTTATGATTATGAAATCTGGCAAATGGACGTCAAAACTGCATTCCTTAATGGATTTCTTAAAGAAGAATTGTATATGATGCAACCAGAAAGGTTTTGTCGATCCTAAAGGTGCTAACAAAGTGTGCAAGCTCCAGCGATCCATCTATGGACTGGTGCAAGCATCTCGGAGTTGGAATACATGATTTGATGAGGTGATCAAAGCATATGGTTTTATACAGACTTATGGTGAAGCCTGTATTTACAAAAAAGTGAGTGGGAGCTCTGTAGCATTTCTGATATTATATGTGGATGACATATTGTTGATTAGAAATGATATAGAATTTCTAGATAGCATAAAAGGATACTTGAATAAGAATTTTTCAATGAAGACCTCGGTGAAGCTACTTATATATTGGGCATCCAGATCTATAGGGATAGATCGAGACGCTTAATAGGACTTTCACAAAGCACATACCTTGACAAGATTTTGAAGAAGTTCAAAATGGATCAGTCAAAGAAAGAGTTCTTACCTGTGTTGCAAGGTGTGAAGTTGAGTAAGACTCAAAACCCGACCACGGCAGAAGATAGAGAGAGAATGAAAGTCATTCCCTATGCCTCAGCCATAGGATCTATAAAGTATGCTATGCTATGTACCAGACCTATTGTGTACCTTGCCATGAGTTTGGCAAGGGGGTACAATAGTGATCCAGGAGTAGATCACTGAACAACGGTCAAAATTATCCTTAGTTACCTAAGAGGACTAAGGAAATATTTCTCGGTTATGGAGGTGATAAAGAGTTCGTCGTAAAGGGTTACGTCGATGCAAGCTTTAACACTGATCCAGATGACTCCGAGTCTCAATCAGGATGCGTATTGAAAGTGGGAGAAATTAGCTAAAGTAGCTCCATGCAGAGCATTGTAGACATAGAAATTTGCAAAATACATACGGATCTGAATGTGGCAGACCCATTGACTAAACTTCTCTCACAAGCAAAACATGATCACACCTTAGTACTCTTTGGGTGTTGGTCACATGGCGATGTGAACTATGGGTGTTAAATCACATGGTGATGTGATCTAGATTATTGACTCTAGTTCAAGTGGGAGACTGAAGGAAATATGCCCTAGAGGCAATAATAAAGTTGTTATTTTATATTTCCTTATTCAAGATAAAGGTTTATTATTCATGCTAGAATTGTATTGATCGGAAACCTAAATACATGTGTGAATACATAAACAAACACCGTGTCCCTAGCGATCCTCTACTTGACTAGCTCGTTGATCAAAGATGGTTATGGTTTCCTAACCATGGACATGAGTTGTCATTTGATAACGGGATCACATCATTAGGAGAATGATGTGATGGACAAGACCCATCCGTTAGCTTAGCATAATGATCGTTCAGTTTTATTGCTATTGCTTTCTTCATGTCAAATACATATTCCTTGGACTATGAGATTATGCAACTCTTGAATACCGGAGGAATGCCTTGTGTGCTATCAAACGTCACAACTTAACTGGGTGATTATAAAAATGCTCTACAGGTATCTCCAAAGGTGTTTGTTGAGTTGGCATAGATCGAGATTACGATTTGTCACTCCGAGTTTCGGAGAGGTATCTCTGGGCCCTCTCGATAATACACATCATAAGCTTGCAAGCAAACGCCTAAGGAGTTGGTCACGAGGTGATGTATTACGGAACGAGTAAAGAGACATGCTGGTAACGAGATTGAACTAGGTATGAAGATACCGACGGTCGAATCTCGGGCAAGTAACATACCGATGGACAAAGGGAATTACGTATGTTGTCATAACGGTTCGAACGATAAAGATCTTTGTAGAATATGTGGGAGCCAATATGAGCATCCAGGTTCCGCTATTGGTTATTGACCGGAGAGGTGTCTCGGTCATGTCTACATAGTTCTCGAACCCGTAGGGTCCGCACGCTTAACATCCGTTGACGATATAGTATTATATGAGTTATGTGATTTGGTGACCGAATGTTGTTCGGAGTCCCGGATGAGATCACGGACATGACGAAGAGTCTCGAAATGGTCGAGAGGTAAAGATTGATATATAGGACGATGGTATTCGGACACCGGAAGTGTTTCGGGGGTCACCAGAAGGGGTTCCGGACATCCCCGCAAAAGATATGGGCCTTACGGGCCAAGAGGGGAAACACACCAGCCACAAGGGGCTGGTGCGCCCCCCCATATGGGCCGGCCATGGTGGAGAAGGAAAGGGGAAGGAGGAAAGGAAATAAAGGGAATAGGATTCCCCCTTCCTTCCTCCCCCCCCTTTCCTTCCCCCTCCGACAAATAATGCAGGGGGGCGCGCCACTTGGGAAGACCCCGAGTAGGATTCGGCCTACTTGGGGCGCCCTCCTGGCTGCTCCCTCCTCCCCTCCACCTATATATATGTGGGAGGGGGGCGCCTAGCACACCCAGACAATTGTTTTAGCCGTGTGCGGCGCCCCCCTCCACCGTTTACACCCCCGGTCATATTTTCGTAGTGCTTAGGCGAAGCCCTGCGGAGATCACTTCACCATCACCGTCACCACGCCGTCGTGCTGACGGAACTCATCTACTACCTCGACGTCTTGCTAGATCAAGAAGGCGAGGGACATCACCGAGCTGAACGTGTGCAGAACACGGAGGTGCCGTACGTTCGGTACTTGATCGGTTGGAGCGCGAAGAAGTTTGACTACATCAACCGCGTTGTTAAACGCTTCTGCTTACGGTCTACGAGGGTACGTAGACACACTCTCCCCTCTCGTTGCTATCCATCTCCTTGATAGATCTTGCGTGTGCGTAGAATTTTTTTTGTTTTTCCATGCAACGTTTCCCAACATCTTCTGCCACCTGGATGCCAGTGACCTCAACGCGGTGCGCGAGATCCTCCGGATATTTGGGGTGGCATCGGGCCTCCACACCAACTACGCCAAGTGTTCCGTCTCTCCCATCCGTTGCTCTGACGCTTAGACGGTGGAGGTGAGCGCCGCCCTTGCTTGCCCCATCGCCCAATTCCCGATCACTTACTTGGGGCTACCATTGTCGCTCCGGAGGCCGCATTCCTCCGCCTTCGACCCCCTCATCGTTCGGCTTCAGAAGAAGCTGCCCACCTTGCGCGCCGCCCTGCTATCTAGAGGCGAGAGGCTTGCCCTAGTCCACCATGTTCTCTCTGCCATGCCTATGCACATCCTCTCGGCGATTGCTATGAACGCCGCCACCCTCAAGCGTGCCAACCGGGTGATCCGGGACTTCTTGTGGCACGGGCAGAAGGACGCGGCGGCCGGTTGCTGCCCCATCAACTAGCGCAAGGTGTGTATGCCGCTCCACCTTGGCGGCCTCGGCGTGCGGGATCTCTACCGCGCGGGCATTGCTCTTCGAGTTCGCTGGCTTTGGCTTCAATACACAGACCACGATCGCCCATGGAAGCTTCTCCAACTCCCCCATGACGCGGATGTGCGCGCGATCTTCCGGGCTTCTACCACTTGGGTCCTTGGCGATGGCCGCACTTGTCGTTTTTGGACAGATCATTGGATCTAAGGGTAGTGCGTGGCCGAATTCGCGCCGGCGGTTCTTGCCCTTGTGCCCAAGCGGCGTTGGAAGTCCCGTTCCGTGGCCGACGGCCTCCAACTCCGGTCCTGGACGCAGGACATCCAAGGGGCACTCGGGCCCCTTGCGGTGCTTCAATACATGGAACTCTGGTGACGTGTCCGCCACATCACCCTCTCCGCCGATTCTGATGCCATCCGCTAGCGATGGACGGCCTCGGGCCTGTACACTGCCAAGTCCTGCTACGACGCCCTCTTCCAGGGCTCCATCTCGTCGCCGCACGCCAGGCTGACCTGGAAGACTTGGGCCCCGCTTTGCTACAAGATCTTCATCTGGCTTGTCACCCAAGACTGGTGCTGGACCGCGGAGCGCCGTGCTCCCCATGGGCTCCCTCACAGCCGGGTTTGCGTCTTCTGCGACCAGACTTTGGAGACGATCGACCATCTCTTGGTCGGTTGCCCGTTTTCCCGTGAAATATGGCACCGTGTTCTCGCCACCTTCAGGCTCACGGTGGCTATCCCGACTCCGAACGACAGGTTCGTCGACTGGTGGAGCTCTGCAACTCTCACCTCCCCCTCATCGCTACGGAAAGGTTTTGCCTCCCTTGGCATTCTTGTTGCTTGGAGCATCTGGAGACATCGCAACTCCGTGGTCTTCGATTCTGCCCGCCCCTCCACTGATCTGGTGATTCAGAACATCCTCGACGAGTCACGGTCATGGGCCCTCGCCGGGGCCAAAGGTCTAGCGGCGATCACACAATTTGAGCCACCTTAGGCGTGCACCTGCTCTGTTTTCCGGGCTGAGCACCCCTGTCTTCCATGCTCGTCGTAGATACACGCTCACCCGCTTGTGTATGAGATTGTATCTATGCCCCTGTAACTCTTGCCTGCTTTTCTACCTATCAATGAAATGATACGCAACTCGCGTATTCGCGAAAAAAAAATGCGAATGAGCTCCTCGCGTCAATACTTGAGGAGAAGGATGCATCAGTGGCAGAGAAAAAATATTTTAATTTTATGTTGCAATGTTAGCCTTATACCCCCTGTTTGGGAGGATCGGGATCATGTGGTCTTTTGCCTTGCCTGTGTTTGGTGAGTCATGTGTGTTATGTAAGCAAAGTGACGGCGCATCTCTTGATTTCTGAATGTTTTGTTGGCTAATTTAAGCGTGTGTTTGCCCCTGGAGCAGGTCACAGGCAAATGTATTTGGCACGCTCTACGATGCCTCGAGTCAAGACGGCGGCGAGCTCAAGGCGATGGTGAAGGATGGGTACGAGCTGCATAGATTGTGTTGGAAATGAACGCGGATATTCATTAGATTAAGAAGGTTAAGCTTCGTTTTGAATCACATGACTAAGATTGCGAACCCATTGCATAAAACATAAAGGTGTGATCCAAAATAGGAGTAAAACTCAAAGGTATAAATCAAACAACCTCATGATCAAATACAACAAGATACTTAGTAAAGGGAATAATAATCAGAGAATATAGATTATACTCAAATACCATATACATGTGAAATATTCAGCAACGGCTGAACAGCTAATCAAAAACCAAAGAGAAAAGTATACTTTTCGTCCCGCAACTCTTGGCGGAGTCTTGATTTGGTCCCTCAACTTTAAAACCGCACAACTTGCACCCCCAACTACTGAAACCGGACAAGGTTCGTCCGTGGACTCGATTTTGACCGGTTTTGCTCCTGACTCACCCGGTTTTGATTGAGCTGACTCAGGTTCCTGTAATTTTTCCAAACCCACGTATTTTTTCCAAGTTTGCGTATTTTCTTAAATTCATGTATTTTTCCAAATGAATGTACTTTCTTCAAATCCACGTACTTTCGTCAAGTTCGCGTATTTTTTTTCAAATTCACATACTTTTTCCAAATCGGCATAATATTTTTTGGAAAAAAATCATGAATTTAAATAAGTACGCGAACTAGAATAAAAGTATGCGAATTTGAAACAAAAGCAAATTTAAAAAATGCACGCGGTATCGTAGAAAAATACGTGAATTTAAAAAATGTACGCGAACATGAAAACATTACACAAAATATTGAAAAATACGCGAACCTGGAAAAGGTACATGGATTTTTTAAAAGAACATGAATTTTAAGAAAGTTATTGGATTTGAAACAGTACAAGAATTTGAAAAAATACGTGAATTTGAAACAATTACACGAACTGAAAAAAAGTACACGAAATTCAAAAAGGTTTACGAATTAAAAAAAATTGTGAATAAAGTACACGGATTTGGAAAGGTAAACGGATATGAAAAAAATACGTGAATTTCACAAAAAGTTCACGGATTTCAAAAAACAATGCGAATTTGAGTCAGCACCGGTCAAAACCGGGGTGAGTCATCACCAAAACTGTTCAAAACCAAAACCAGGGACAAACTTTGTCCGGTTTCAGTAGTTGATGGTGCAAGTTGTCCGGTTTCGAAGAAGAGGGACCAAATTTAGACCCGGCCAAGGGTCGAGGGACGAAAAATATACTTTTCTCAAAACCAAATTAACATGAAAAGGAAAAGCCAGAAAAATGCTTAATCCTAATCTAGATGGAGAACTGAACAAAATCTCTTGTAACTAGCTTTTTACATGAGAACACCTAGATAGAAAGGCTTCTAGATGAACAAAGCGAGACAAGGTCCATGCTAAACAGATCTTGGCAAGAAATTGCTAGGCATAACATAAACTAATACCTATATATGGTTCAGCTAGGCACCATATATACAACAACATGAGAAGGTACAAACAATTACGGCTGTGAAAATATTAAGCACTGTGACCTCCAAAGATTACAGGAAGAAACCTCCTCAAAACTAGTATACACATTCATGCATCGCCATGTACAGGTTGAACCATATCACAAAAGGAAATGCAAAGCACATATACTAGTTATGATGGAATTTGAAGCTGCTGCTGCTAGGACCTAGGAGGAGGACTACTTGACTGAAACTAGAGCCTAGCTACTACTTACTGTGTACGATCCAGCAGACCAAATTAAGAGCCTACTACTGGCATGCAGGCTCCATCACACCGGTTTCACAAACATAGCAGCGAGCGACCTATAGCTTGATTTACTTACACGCAAATTTAACAAGGCCAAGCAATAAGCAAATTATTAAGGCATGCACACACATAACAGTAGTAGCTAGCTCAAGGAAACCAAACATGACGGTGCAATTTCTGGCATCCAGTTTCTGATCACAGAATGTGCATTAATTAGGACGACACATCCCCCTCCTCGTCCTCTTCATCTTCTTCCTCTTTTCTTCTTCTTCTTCACTGTGCAACACGTTCAGATTCTCAGCAATCTCCACGTCCAACTTGGGACTGAAGTAGACCAGGTCCATCACTAGCATGCCATCCACGCTGCGGGTTCCGCGGAAGGTGATATCGTCCGGGATGTACTTGGCCTCATCTGGATACACGATTTTCCTCGCACTAAGCACGCCGTAGTAGCAACGGCCTATTAACAAGAAAATAAAGCCCGACATTCAGTAAGAGACAGAGCACACGTTAATAAGCCAATTCCAATTCAAATCTATCACTAGTGCATGCAATGCAAGCATGACAAGGTCCTGCGGTGACCCAAAGTACTAACCAAGTGCTATCAGGTACTACTTACCCGCATTCGCATAGGTTAGAGGGCAGCAGAATTCTGGCTCTGGTTCACATGAGGATGACGAGAATTCAGCGTAGAAAAGCGTCCTCTGAAGCCTCAAATCACATGTGGCCGTGAAGTTCACATGGTAGCGAATATAACCGCCGGGGCGGTAGCCTTTGTTTCTTTCCTCCACACCCAAGATAGTATCAAGTTTATACCCTGATCCCTACATACAGCAAGCAAGAGTGTTGGTCAAAATTAATCAAGCTATAAAGGGAATATACTATACGTAGCAGCTAGCTAATGATGCATGGAAACCAAATTTAATACCTACCAAAAACTGCTGGGCCGTGTATTCCTTGAGCAACTGTTCAATCTTTGAACGGAACCAGCTCCTCTCATCCTCATAATCTGATCTCTCGCTTGACACCGCCCTCAATGCCCCCACACAAAGTTCAGGAGCTTGCACAGTTTGAGCCCCGGATCTGTTTCTGTTCCATATGAGCGAAATACTTTGTGTCATGTCGTCGATGCGCAACACGGTACCACTAGTTTGAGCCTCGGTTATAAATGAGAGCAGCTCGCTTCGCGTATCGGGCATCAGCAGCAGCTGCTGGTGCAGTTCACCCAGCCCAAGGGGCCGAGTGTGTCCAGCGGCCTTGGCAGACTCATGGAAGGGGTTCTTTTCAGAACTCTCTGTCGATGATGGCAACATGTTAGCAATGTCGCATTTTGTACTGCAGAGGAGCTCCAGAGCACAAGCCGGCACCGAGAATTGGGGGTCGGCGAATGTGGCGAGCTCCATAAGGCCCTTGAGGGAGTGAACCTGTGCGCGAAGCAGACATAGGGGGTCTAGGACATCATTTCCCCCTACCATGTCCCTGCCTTCAGAAACTGGCAGATTGCAGCCACAGCTGTTGTACCAGATGGAGTTGACGATGATGTTGGAGACAGGGTCCATACAACCGTAGCAGTGGCCGGCCTTGAGGATGCTGCGCATGAGCGAGCCGGAGGGTGTGGGCAGCAACTTGAGCGCCTTGATGTACAAGTTGTGAATTATACCATGGAGGTACATCTTGAGAGACTGCAGGTAATCGCATGCGTCGCCGGCGCCACATGGTGTCTTGAGATTGTGTTTCTGGCCATCTGCTATTGCTATTCCCAGGCAATCTTGCAGCTTGTCAGGCAGGACTCCGGACTGCAACGACGAGATGGGGTTTCCATCCCAGCCCAAGGTGGTGGTGGCGGTCCTGGCGTCCGCTGTAGTAGAGAACGATATAGTTTCGGAGCACCTGGCCTCCAGCATGTGACGAACATGGACAACAAGCCCTCTTTTGGTATGGATAATGCTGGCAGTACAAACCGGGCTCATCATCATGTGTAGGATGCGGTGGGTCGCCCAGACATCCTCAACTGTGAGAGGGATACCTTGAGCATCAGCTGAAAACAGCTTCTTCAGAAGGGCAAAGTTGCCGTCTTGGAGCCGGATTGTGTCAGCGCCCCATCAGCAGAGGACCCAGCCCAAGACCGTGCACGGCCCAGCCGTGCACGTAAGCCCAGCAGCCGCGTCACCGGGCCGGAGTGGGTGACCGCTACGAGCACCCGTACTTAAGGCCAAGATTCAACCAGATCAAGGCATCCAGTGGATCAGACGGCTACCGACGGCGGCAACCCTAGTTCTTTGTTCTTCCTTCCCTGAACACCAGCTTCCCCCAATTCTTGTAATCGATCTGTATCGCTACTACTTCGGAGAGTGTAATAGATCGATTCTACTGCTGCCACCACCACTACTCTTACAGATTGACATCAGGAGAGCTAAGGTGGTGGGCGAAGGGTGACCTGCTATGGTGGCTGCCGACTCGAGGGCGACTTGGGTCCTATGAGATTCAGGGTCCAATGCTTCCTCCGCATATAGATCATGTTGGATGAGCATGACGGCGAGGGGGAGATTGGCGTCGGCCCTGTAGAGGTAGCTGATGGCCTGCTCCTTTTTTAGGCATCCGAAATACACCATGAGGAAGGCGAGAAGGATGTGGTAGGATCCTGATACGACGTGGTGCAAGCCGCCCATACCGGGGATGGATCGTCTGGTGGTGTTGAGCACCCGTCGTTTGGATCTTCTTGTGGCGGGCGGAGACGGAGAGGTGGCGGGGGCGGGGGCGGCGTCTTTGGGGAGGAGGGCGAGGCGGGGGTGTTGAGGATGATGTTGGAGACGGGGTCGAGGAGGCCGAGGCAGGAGCCGCCGCCGTCGGTGGTGAGTAGGCCGAGGAGGTCCGGCATGGCGTCGCAGGGCAGCCGGCTGAACGCCTCCTCGTAGAAGCCGACGATGAGCTTGTCGATGGCTAGGGGCAAATCCTGGTCGGAGAGAAGAGGCGTGTCCTCGGTGCGACAGCTGCGGCTGTGCAAGCACGAGATCAGGCCCCTCCCAAGGGGACCAGGGCCGGCGGTAGAAGTGGATCCAGACGCCATCAACGGCGATCTGCGAGCAGAGACGGCGAGACTTGGTGGCGGCGGGTCGATGAAGGCCTTCTCCCGACGAATAACGTAAGGTACGTACGAGTCGGTCAGTGGCTGGATCGATTTGAAATCCTGGCTACGGGACTTAATCCGTATTGTGTTTGGAAACCGACCCATACTATCACTACCGGAACAGGGGCCGGTGCCGACGGCCAAATATATGCCGACGGCCATCGTCGGCCTACTCCTGAACATGCCGACAGCCGAAACAAGGCCGTCGGCGTAGGGTGGCCGTCGGGCTATCCAGAGCTATGCCGACGGCGACCGTCGGCACAGGTCAGCCGTCGGCTTATCCCCAGCCTATGCCTACAGCAGCCGTCGGCATACATAGGCCGTCGGCATAGATGCGGGCCCAGCGGCCCCGCTCGTGACGTGCGGCTAACGGCATCCGATCTATGCCGACGGCCTAGACGGGCGGCCGTCGGCACAGATGCGCGTGCCATGTCATCAATCTGAGGCGCACCGACCACCACCTATGCCGACGGCGGCCGTCGGCATAGATGCCATGTCATCGATCCGGGACGCGCCGTTCATCTTTCCCTGGCCTGGGCTATGCCGACGGCATAGTTTTTTTTTGCATTTATTATAGATTTTTTTGTTCTTTTACGTATTATTATTTAATTTACTTACATGTAGCATGTGTTAATATAAGCAAAAATACCTTACTTTTTGAATCTATAGGGAGGGGTGTTACCCCCCTCACGGACGGCGGCGGCGGCGGCGGCCGACACCTGGAGGGGGGAAACAGCCGCATCGGGTCTATACGGAGGGGACGTTGCTCCCAAGTGTTTATATGGGATGACCTACCACAACCGTGTGGTGTGGTGGCATGTCTGAAGAGGCGGCACGCGTCTCCGGGGTGTGGCCCCCCTCACGGACGGCTCCGCCGTCGGCACCTGGAGGGGGGAAACGGACGCGTTGGGTCTACACGGAGGGGATGTAGCTGTGGGTTTGGCCCGGATGTTGCTCCCAGGTGTCCCTCTGGGCTGACCTAACACAACCGGGTGGAGAGGTCCACTGGTCAAAGCCCGTCTGTGGGAAGTCAAAGGGCTAGATCTCGTGGTCAACCGCTCCAGGGTTAGGCGGGACGGGGGCCCTGGGGGGGTAGCAATGCCACCGGAGCGTCGCACCGGCCCCTCATACATGTGGGGTGGTGTTGTGGCATGTCTGAAGAGGCGGCACGCGTCTCCGGGGTGTGGCCCTCCCTCACGGGATGGCGCCGCCGCCGGCACCTGGAGGGGGGAAACGGACGCGTCGGGTCTACACGGAGGGGATGTAGCCCCCCTCAACCCACCAGCACCCCCCGTCCGCCCTGCCACCTCTCCAGGCCAGTCCACGCCGCCCCGACCCCGCGCCCTCCGGCCTCTCCTGCTCGGCCTCAGCGCCGTCCCGACCCCGCCTCCTCCGGCACCCCCTCACGGACGGCGCCGTTGCCGGCACCCCCTTCACGGAAGGTATAGGAAGGCTAGTCTGTAATTAACATAGTGGAAACATAACTTTTTTTAGAAAAAGAACAAAGTTGATGCATTAAAAAAAAGAAATATACCTATGCCTACGGCTTAGCCGTCGGCATATATGACATGTGGCATGATTTCATATTTGCCGACGGCTAAGCCGTCGGCATAGTGTGCCTTATCCACTCGCGGGCATCCCTCCTCCGCTCATTCTCACCCACACACCCGCATCCTCTCCCCTACCCCTCCTCGACCCGCGCCGTCCGCCGCCCGCCGCCGCTCCACCCACCCCGCGTCGACCCGCGCCCACCCCGCCTCGACCGCACGCGCCGACGTCCCACCCGCACCCGCGCACACCCCGCCTGACCAACGCCGCCGCCGTCCACCCGCCCGCAACCGACCCGCATCACCCCGACCTCTCGCACAACCCCACCCCCGCGCGCGCAGCCGCGGGCAGCAGGGCTCCCCACCCCGGCTCGGCCTCCTATCCGCCCCCGGCCGCCCCGACGAGCACGCTTGGCCGCGGCTTCGGCGGCCTGCTCGTCCACCGCCCCCCCCCCCCGCCCCAGTGAGCACCCCCCTTCCCCGCGACGCCGCCGTCCCCCCCACCAGCCCCAGAGCACCCCCCTTCCACAAACCCTTGTTGCCGCTGCTCATGTTCATGGTGGCCGGATGAATAGATAGTTGCTAGATAGATGGATGGATGCTAGATGAATAGATAGATGGATGCTAGATAGATGAATAAAATGTATTTTTTTGTTTGTTTTGTGTAGTTTTATTAGGTATTTAGATACATACTAGATAGTTTTTACTAAGTTTGTGAATATAGATGAATAGATGTTGGGCAAGTTTGTGATAGATGGATGGATATTGGTCATGTTAGTGTTTTGGTCATGTTGATTCATATATAAGAAGCAAATCGAGGCACTTGGTTTCTAAAATACTTAATAAAGCTTTTTTTTGCAATTTGACATGTTGTTTCATGTCGATTCATAATGTTGTGCCAAATGGTTAATGTGAGGTGATGACCTAATTTTTTTTCACTCGGTGGAATTAACAGGATTTGTGGTGTTCCATCTTCGTGGAGTGATCGTCGACGTTGGAGGTGTTGGTCCACGATTGTCTCTCCTTTGATCGACTACATCGTCTACATCGGAGGGTGAGCAACAATTCCATGACCTCGTCCACTTTTTTTCCATGTCAGTAGATTAAATTTTCACATCAAGTCACGTAACCTAGGCGTCTCCCGTCCGAAAGGGTTGCATCGATAAATATGCATTCAATTGCATATTTATCACCGCAGCTCTTTCGGATTGTCCAGCGCTTTCCACGGACAGCCCGAGGATGTGTAGATTGGGTACGTTGTTCATGCTCTACCCCGTTCCGAGACAGGATTTCGGCGGCGCCTCCCTGTTGTTCTCCGGATGCACATTCTCTCGACATTTTGCCAAGATGTGTATTTGGAGAACAGCGGGGAGGTGCTGCCGAAATTTTGTCTCGGAATGGGGTAGAGCATGGACAACGTACTCAATCTACACATTCTCGGGTGGGATTAGGACCCATCTTTACCTATTAGAGATTTAGGTGGATTAAATGTCGTTTCTCGTCAACCCTGTAAAAAATAAAATATTGATGTGAGTAATTTAAATGAATCCTTAATTTTGTTGTGTGTAGATAATCAGTGGATGTATAGTGGGTTTTTCCGTCAGAATCAAGTAACAACAGAGTGGGTCGAGAAAACTGATGTGTTTTTGAAAGAGATATTCCGTAGTCCAATGAGGATTGTGCCAGAATGCCCGTGTGCCAAATGTAAGAGACGTATGCGCAGAGATAAGAGTGAGATGACTAAGCACCTTCGCACGCATGGATTTATGCCCAACTTTAATATGCCGATAAACTTTGCCCAGCGGGACCGTGGTAGAGAGAAGGTGATACGACAACGCGTCGCTGGTTATGAGGATGATGGGGTTAGAGACATGCTAGATGATGTCTTTGCTGCACAGCCGACACCTCCGTCACATTCAGCGAATGAACTGGAGGAGCTGGACGAAACCGCAAAGGTCTTCCTGGATATCTTGGCCTCGTCAAAGAAACCTCTTTATGAGGGTGCCAAGCTCTCTGTGCTGGATGCCATCTCACAACTGATGGCAGTCAAGGCTGAGTACGGCTGTAGCCGAGGTTGCTTTGAAGCATTTCTGGGAGTATGGGCTAACAGCCTGCCTGAGGGCCATGAACTGCCGAAAACCATGTACGCTACGAAGAAAATCATGAAGGCGCTCTCCATGGATTATGAGAAAATACATGTTTGTCCAAAGAATTGCCTTTTGTTTAGGCATGAGTATGCGAATGACAACTACTGTAGGAAGTGCGGTTCCTCTCGGTATATTGAGGTGGTCGATGAGCAGGGTCAGAAGCAGCAGCTAAAAATCCCTGTGAAGGTTCTTCGGTATCTTGATTTTATAAAAATACTGCAGCGCCTTTTCATCACCGAGGAGTCTGCCAAAATGATGAAGTGGCACAAGGAAGGGAAAAGGTACAATCCAAATAAAATTGTACATCCATCAGAAGGTGAAGCATGGAAGTCATTCGATATAGAATACCCGGAGGAAGCAGCCGAGGCTGGGAATGTCAGAATTGCTATATCAGATGATGGGTTCAATCCATATGGTATGTCGTCTAATCCATACAGCTGCTGGCCCGTATTTGTTATTCCGCTCAATCTCCCTCCTGGCGCCATAATGCAACGCAAGACCATGTTCCTGTCGCTTATAATTCCGGGGCCTGAATATCCGGGGAAGAATTTGAGTGTGTTTATGCAGCCGTTGGTGGATGATTTGCACCATTCTTGGTACTTCCCGAGGTTGACATACGACCGGCATCTGCAGAAAAATTTCTTGATGAAAGTTTGGCTACAGTATTGCATGCATGACTTTCCCGGCTATGCCCTATTCTGCGGATGGTGTACAAGTGGGAAGATGCCTTGCCCAGTGTGCATGCAGGCCTTGATTTTCATTTGGCTGAAAAAGGGTGGCAAGTATGTTGCCTTTGACCTGCATCGACAGTTCCTCCCTCCAGACCATCCTGATAGGGAAGACAAGAAGAACTTCACAAAAGGCAAAGTTGTCCATGAAGTAAATGAGATTCCAACGTTTTCTGGTGCGGATGTGCTTGCTCAGCTGAAAGCTCTTAAGCCTGCCGGCGAAGGGAAAGGCAAAGGCAAAGGCAAAGCCACAGGCGAAGACGAGGGCGAGGGCAAAGGAAAAGGTAAAGGGAAAAAATGTTTTGAAGGATATGGTGAGACGCACAACTGGACTCACATTACCCCCTTCACGCAGCTTCCCTATTTTAAGGACCTCAAACTTCCATACAACATCGACGTGATGCACACCGAAAAGAATGTCGCAGAGTCCCTTTTTCGCACGATCCTCAACATTCCTGATAAGACAAAGGATAATGTTAATGCTAGAGTCGATCAACAGAATATTTGTGATAGACCACGTCTACACATGCAGCCTCCCACAGGCAGTCGAAAATCTTGGTTCAAGCCAGATGCTGACTTCGTACTTAAAAAGGATCATAAGATGGAGGCATACAAGTGGCTGAAACACGTCGTGAAGTTCACTGATGGTTATGCGTCGAATATAAGTAAGGGGGTCAATCTTTCGACGGGCAAAGTGACCGGGCTCAAGAGTCATGACTACCATGTATGGATTGAGCGGATTATGCCGGTGATGGTTCGGGGCTATGTTCCCGAGCGTGTCTGGCGTGTGCTTGCGGAGTTAAGCCATTTCTTCCGCACGCTTTGTGCTAAAGAAGTATGTCCTGAGATGATAAAAGAAATGCATAAGAAGGCGCCGGAGTTGATATGCAAGCTAGAGAAGATCTTCCCGCCAGGCTTCTTTACTCCGATGACACATCTCATTTTGCACCTCGCGAACGAGGTATTGTTGGGGGGCCCTGTGCAGAATCGTTGGCAGTACGGCCCTGAGAGACAGAACAAGCATCTGAGACAGAAATGTGGAAACAAAGCTAAGATTGAAGCTTCCATAGCTGAGGCAGTTATCCTAGAGGAGGTGGCAGACCTCAGGACAGCATACTATCCGAACCATGTTCCCATGCTGCACAATAAGGTGTCTCGATACAATACAGAAGAACCCAAGTATAAACCCAAGCTGCCTCTATTCATCGGGCAAGGTGGCAGGGCTGGATGCTCGACACCTTATATCATGCCACGAGATGAGTGGGAGAATGTCATGTTCTATATCTTGCACAACATCAAGGAAGTTGAGGATGAGTGGATGAGGTAATACCTTTGCACCATTCTTTTAGTCAATTCGTTATGTTCACTTTGCCTAGTTCTTATACCGCTTTTCTTATTGTAGTCGATTCGTTGATGAAGAGTGGACGGGAATGCTGCCTCCTACTGAAGCGGAGGCACTTGCTCTTCTGAGAAAGGGTGCTGATGGAAGGAAAAATTTCGTTGCATGGTTCATGGAGAAAGTAAATTTTCACACTTCCCTATTATCTATTTCACCCTACAATTCCAATTAAACTCATGCACCCTATAATTTCAATTAAACTTGTAGGGAAATGATCCGAACGAATCAATAGATGAAGAATTGAGATGGGTTTCCATGGGTTTTGACCCTGCCGTCATGACATGCGAAAAGTATGATGTGAATGGGCATCGCTTCCATACAGAGGAGCACCAGAACAGTCGGCCTGATCCCAAAACTATAAATACCGGAGTCTTCACCGAAGGAGATAATAAAGTAGATTACTACGGAAGGGTAGGAAAAATATACGAGCTTACATTCAAACGTGGCCACGAACCCCTAAGTCTCACTGTGTTCAAATGCCAATGGTTCGACCCCAAAAAGGGTCTGAGACATACGCCTTCTGTTGGTTTAGTTGAAGTTAAACCATCAACCGTCTATGCCGGAGCTGATCTCTTTATCGCCGCTACCCAGGCCACACAAGTATATTATCTGCCTTTCCCATGCTAGAAAGAGTACCTAAAGGGTTGGGAAGTTGTGTTCAAGGTGTCGCCACATGGTAAGCTACCGGACCCGAACGATGATGATTACTACAACATAAACCCCATGACATACGAGGGAGTGTTCTTTCAAGAGGAACATGATGACGTGGTCCGAAACAAGGAGGATGATGACTTGGGTTATGCTGACCTGGACCCAAACGACGACGACGCACGGATTGATGGTGAGGCAGTTGTGAATCAAAGAGACATAATTATGCTTGAAAAGTTAAATGAAGACGTTGACGATGAGGAAGAGCCTCCACCTCCGTCAGACAACGAAGAAGATATGCGTGATAGTGATGATGAGACCGGTCGACAAATAGATTACAATAGTGATGATTCATATGGGTTCTAGAAAATGTAAGTTCTTAATGTGCTTAATGTGCTCTTCTGTTATTAATGTTCTTTTCTGTATGCTTAATGTGCTCTTCTGTTATTAATGTTCTTTTCCGTATGCTTGTTTATTTGATATCCTTACTAATTGTTTATTCTCTTGTTAATGCAGGTTTGCTAATCATGGGCAAGTCCAGCGGCGCCGGTTTCCTCAACAAATTCAAATCACTTACTCGGAGTGGACGAGCCCACGAGGTTCCCCCCCCCCCGGCTACGCGATGATGACACCTCACAGGGAGGTCGAGGGATCGGGGGAGGAGACCCTAGAGGAGGAGGGGGTGGGGGAGAGCCCCTAGAGGAGGAGGAGGAGGTGGGGGGAGAGGCACCCGGGCCAAAAAACTCTGGGCCGTGTCCGAAATAGGAGGGTCTTCTTCGATGCCCTCCTATACTGAGGCACCTTCTAAGTCTGAGGAGGAGGAGTATGGTCCTGATGGCGAGGAGGAGGAGGGCGAGGAGGAGGAGGGCGAGGAGGAGGAGGCCGAGGAGGAGGAGGCCGAGGAGGGTGAGGAGGAGGAGGGCGAGGAGGGTGGTGGAGGGAAGGTTGACCCCGAGTTGTGGGGTGACTTGCCGCCGGGTGCTTCGAAGGGGTGGCTGCGTGGTACTGCCGGAGTACCTACACCACCTTCTATCGAGGCGCACAAGTGGCTCATTGAACCTGCAGGGACAGAGTAAGTGCCTCTCAATCATATTTTCAACACATGACAACATTTTCTTATTGTACACATGGCAATCCTTTGATTCTTTTGCAGGAACTGGATCCTTCACGGAAAGGGCCGTAAACCGAACGGCCTTATCACTGTCCTGTTGAAGGAGTTTTGGCCGGGCCATTTCTCCCTGCGGCTAGACAGGGACCCGGAGCTGCGGGTTTTGGCCACGAGCTGGGCCCACTACGAGGCTTACAGCCACGTAGAGTACGGGACGGCCGCTAAGGCCGTGATCACCAAATTTTGGGTAAGTTCTCTTCTGAATCACTTGTCTTCAGTTTCGTTCATAGTTTATCATTGAATCACTCAACTCATGCCTTGTTTGCTTCTGGTTTTATGCATGATTGCAGCAACTCTATAGAGTTCTTGACGAGCACAAGGCCAGAGCCGACGTGGTCTTGCTGGCGGCTGCGAAGAAGAAAGCTCGTCAGTTGCAGTACCTAACTTCATCAAAAGATGACCAAAACTCAAGCGCAGAGGCAACGACTTACCTTGAACAGGGAGCAGTTCATGAAGGTAACTATTACTGACTTTTCATTGTTTCAAGCAGTCAATTATATGTTTCGTGCTCACATGTCATGCTTCCAAAATTTGCATAGGTTATTCCTCGTTGGTGCTATGGAAAGGATGACGGATGGGCGAGTTTGGTGGATAGGTGGCTTGGCGACGATGCAGAGTTTGCTGCCAAGAGCAGCAAGGCCCGGGCTAACCGTGGAAAAGACGGGACACACGGCCAAGGAAACAGGAACCACTGGGGCTTCAAGGCCATGAAGGTATATCTATATGCATGATGCATTTTTGTTCTTGTTTACCGTCATGTTCTTATGTATGGCTAACTTCTGTTTGACATTGCAGGAGGACAAGTTGAAGAGGCCGCTCTCAGACATTGAGTCGTGGAAGCTGGCCCGCGAGCGGAGTGATCGCAAGGATGGCGAGAGCCAGTACTACGGCAAGGCCGAGGAGCACCTGAAGTCTTACACTCAGCAGTTTCAGAGGTTGCATCCGGATGTTCCTGACGTCGCCCAGTCTCAGATCGACGACACGGCGGTGGTGGCCATCCAGGGGAAGTCCCATGGCCGGTATCCGTGTTTCGATGGCTTGATCACTCCTTCGGTCTCGTACACACGGCTTCGGGCTACCAACCCGAGCCAGTTAGAGAGTACGGGGCGTTCGCAGCCTCCCTTAGCCGGCCAGCATGCTGTAAGTACTTCCCCTTTATCTTCTTTCTCTCTAACTTTCTCAGTTTATTTTCAGCATTGCTCACTTAGAAACAACCTAAATTTTGTAGGCATATAAGGCCTTTGTCGAGCATAGGAATCTAGAGGTGCGGGAGTACTTGCAACGAGTGAAGGCAAACGATGATTACAACCGTCAGATGATGACGGTTAGTTTTGCCCTCTTAAAACCAAGCTAAATTTTTAGACTTTCATTCCTTCTGACCTTCTAGTTTGCTTGTTTAACTAACATCCAGGCTATGTTGGCGTCTTGGAGTAACCGCACGGATCCACCACAAATGGGACCCCCACCACCACCTGCGGGAGAACCCCCACACGTGCCCACGTTCGATGAATGGGTGGCACTAGGCAGTGATAGTCCGGTTAGTACATTTGCCTAACTACTGACAAACTAGTTCTCGTTCATTCAACACTATCATATCATATTTACCGTTAGAATCTTCTCTCAAACATGTAGGGGACCGGTGGCTCGACTCCTGCTTCGTCGACCCCACCAGTCACTCCGATCTGGCAGAGTGGTGCTGGTCTTGGCGGTGGCGGTTTTGGCGGAGGTGGTCTTGGCGGCGGTGGTCTTTCTTGATGTCGATGATGATACCCGTGCATGTGGCCGTCGTGCCATACCTTTCATGTTCCTACTTGTTAGTTTCTTTAGATGACGATGATGATATTCCATGTCTTGCACTACTTATGTTCATGAAGTTTCGCCGATGATGAACTTGAGTATGTTTAAATGATGATGATGATCTTGAGTATGTTTAGATGATGAACTGTCATATTTCTGCATAATCCCATATTTTCTGGTTTGAAATGCTGTCAAAATGAATTGAAACAGAGAAAACAGGGAAAATAAAAAAAACAGCACAGATCTATGCCGACGGCAAAGCCGCCGGCATAGATATGCCCAGGACTGCCCAGTGGCTGCCATGTGGCAGGGGTATGCCGACGGCCAAGCCGTCGGCATATCCCTGCTGCCAGGAGCTCCCAGAGGCTGCCACGTGCTTGTCCGTCGGCATATCTCTGCCACGTGGCCGCCCGTGGTTTGTCAGCGCGTTTGACGGCGCCGTCCGTTGCCGTCAGGTGAAAATCACTGCCGACGGCGATGATATGCCGACGGCCGTACGGAAGCCGTCGGCATATGTGCCTATGCCGACGGCTTTTCTATGCCGACGGTCTGACACATCTACGCTGACGTAATCTATGCCGACGGGGATATGCCTACGGCTGTCGTCGGCATAGACCTAAGCCGACGGCAAGTGGCCTATGCCGACGGCCTAGGGCCGTCGGCTTAGAGGGCGAGCCCGGTAGTGTATTATTCTCTTTTTTTTAGGAAACCGATCCGTATTTACCAGGGTTTTTTTTAGGGACCAGGTTTTCTTTTAATAGTAGAAGTAGATGATAGGTTCTTACCTTTGGCCAGTAAAGTCCACGCGTGTGCTACTTGTCAAAAAAAAACCTCTATAAAGTTTATCCTCTGTCCAACAGAGAGCATGGCTATTTTTCTCTACTTTTTATTATTATATATGTATGTATGCAAAATTCAAAATCTCGATGTGTGTTATCAGCACGAAGAATCTCTGCTAGGTTGCACGTCAAAAAGAAGATGCGGAGCTTGGTGCCACAATCCCGCCACTTTTTGTTTAAGTGGTCACCGGGAGGGGTAGCACGCACTTCCCTATATATATGCCTATTTTTGTCTATTTCCACTCTATTTGTGTTGCACAAAAATTTCAATGTGTTATCAAATACGGAACTCTGACGGATTGCATGATGAAGAAAAGACACGGAGTTTGGCACCGCAATCTCGCGCAAACGATCTCTACCTCGGCACGAAGACAATGCACCAACCCCCACTACCTCAACCCAAGGACATGCGACGTCAACCTATGTCATCGGGTCAATCAACTATACTGCACCGACAATTTTCTAAACTG
Organism: Thinopyrum elongatum; assembly: GCA_011799875.1. Classification (NCBI taxonomy): domain Eukaryota; kingdom Viridiplantae; phylum Streptophyta; class Magnoliopsida; order Poales; family Poaceae; genus Thinopyrum; species Thinopyrum elongatum. Next base: position 41,465,592 of record CM022300.1, read on the forward strand.
AAAGTGCAATATCCCCTTAACTATATTTTGATGCTGACGAAAAAAGTTAAAGGGATTAATGATGTCATTAAGGTTATGGCCAGGTTTTTGTCTCATGTGCATGAGTGTCGAGGATCGACCACTATCAAAAATTAAAATACTTGAGGAGGACGCATGCCAAAAAGTTTGTATTTCTGATAAGTTTTAGGTATTGTTTCATTCTTTCCTATTAAACAGCCCTAGAATGCGGCAATAATTTTTTAACATAAAATGTGGTCATTTTATTCACATTCCTCGCCATGAATGCTAAAGAAAGGCATACACACAAGATCAACGAAAAAGAGGCAAACCTTACTACAAAACTTTGTTTGGGTGCTCCCAAATCAAGGGTTCTACTGAATGTGAGTAAACTTCATCCGAGTGCCATTTCATTTATGTATTGACATCTCCTATTTATTCCAAGATTATATACCCAAAATATGGCTCCATGCAAAATTTAGAATTTCTAACAAGTTTTACATATTATTTCATTTTTTTCCTATTTAAAACTCTAGAAAATAGTAAATGATTTTTTTTACATAACAAGTGATCATTTTAATGCACATTTCTTATTAGTAATGCTAAAGGAAGATCTAGGTACAACCTCATTGGTTAAATTATTAGAAACCTTGGTTTGGGTGCTGCAAAGTAGTAGGTTTGCACTCCAATTGAAGAAACTTTCTGGGAGATAATCCATTTTGTGAAGTATGTAAAATTTTAAATTTGTGTTTTGACTTATCCTATTTATGCTAAGCTTATATACTCAAAATATGGATCCATACAAAAATAATAATTTTTAACATGTTTTAGGTATCATTTCATTTCCCCCTATTAAACACCTCTAGTAAAATGGTAAATAAGTATTTTACATAGCCGGTAATTTTGAGTCACTTATTTTGGGACGGAGGGAGTATTTTACATAGCCGGTAATTTTAATTCACACTCATCATCATGAATGTTAAAGAAGTCTTGCACACAAGATCAACTCAAAAAGAGGCAAAATTATTACAAAAATTTTCCATGGGATTTTTAATGGTTTCACTTTGGTTTTTGATGGTTTTCACCTCTTTACTAACGAATGTTTATCGAAAACAAAGAAACACTGTATTCTTATATGACTTTCAGGTTTACACACTTAGGAAGCATATGAAGCCATAATTTGGTTATTAGAGGGAAAAAATGCAACTTCCTAGTTGAGGAGATTCCGGACTCGTTGTACGAGTGGGCGAACCCATGGTCATACCACTCCGTGTTTGGACTAAAATGGGTTGGTGATGGTGCAGAGGCTCAAACCATCCATTACCCCGCACCTCCCTCTCCCTCTCCCTCAAACTTCAAACCCTGCCCCCTAGAACTTTTGATTCTCCACCAATTTCGTTCGTTTGAGTTGGGAAATCTTTATCTTGGTAAGTTTCTCTCCCGATCATTGGTTTATTTCATCCAACCCATGGGTATTTTTCTTGCATTGTTTAGATGAGTTCACAATTTTTAAGATTCCCGTTGATTCTAGACCTTAGGATTCAAAGTTCTTGCGTGGAATCGTTTGTATATGTTGGTGGAACACTCTACCCATGAAAATTTTGACAAATTCCATTGGGGAAGATGAACAAGCTTTTTAAGGGTAAGAAGGCCGCCGATGATGGCAGTTCATCGAGCCTTTCCCGCAATACCAAGCGCATGAGGCAAGCGGTCTCTCTCCGAGCTTAGGTCAATGAGGGGTATGCGGAGCTAAGAAAGTGCACGGTTGCCCCAAACAGATGGTGTTATAAGCAATTTATGGTGGCGAATGAGTTGGCCGTCGACTTCAAGTGGATGACCAACAATGCGCGCATGCGTGCATTCACCGAGCTACACATCGACACGTACGAGGAGCTCACTTGGGAGTTCCTCGCTAGTTTCAAAGACAACCTCGATACTACTTTTGCAGCTTCACTATCAGGGAGCATTATAAGCAAGTCTCCCTCGCGAGGCTATGTTTGTTTTGATTGTCGAGCGGTGAACAACCTCAATGAATATCACTTTGTCGAGATCAGTAGCACTTGTTAGCCCAGAAGCCTGAGCGGCAGCCATGGCATTAACGCCGACGTGCCGACTTGACGCAACGTGGAAGCTCGTGTGAGGAAGTGGCAGGGGGCGTCTCCTCGGTCTCCGGCGCAAGAGGTGACTGTGCGGTATTAATGCTTGTGCACCATTCCACTCAATGAGAGACTGTCGAGTGGGCCATCCAACCCTGTGCGCCCACGCGTCGGCGCGATGAGAGACTGGCGTCACCTTCATAAAAGTGTGTGTCATTTCAATGGCATGCGGAGACCAATGCTCGCCAACAACAACCAGCGTCTGGAGTGTGCAAAATTGGTGTGCTGCAGATACAAACAGTTAGAGGCGCACCCGCAGCAACGCCACCTACAAGTTTTGGCCCAAAAGGATCACGGGTCCGTGTTCCAGTGGCGTGTAAATCTTGTGCGCACACCACTGGTATACGATTAGACGTGGCGTGCGTGCAACGGGCACGCCACAGGTAATACCAGTGGCACGTTAAAACTGGAAATGCAACTGATGCTTGGTCACTTGTAAGGGTATTTCCTACTAGTGTTATGAGCAAGTCTCCCTCGTCAGGCTATGTTTGTTTTGATCGTGAAGCGGTGAACAACCTCAATGAATATCACTTTGACGAGATCAGTATCACTTGGGGGCAGATTTCTGTCCATAGGAATTCTAGCTTCCACAACAAAAATATTTCCACCATCCAGAACCCAACGTTACGTATACGCTACTTCACCACATTCTTGGCCAACACTATCTTTGGCCGGGAAAATATTGTGGCCACGGAAGTCCCTGAGATGAGAGTGCTTTGTACCATGCTCCACACTAACCCGGGATTATGGCCCAATCTTTGTTGCCCTTATGATCACACACTTCCGCCGTCAAAAGATAAATATTGGGAACAAATCCACTGCGGAGGTTTGATTACTCTCATTGCTCTTGCGCAAGGATGCAGTTTACAAAGTATGGGGCCTCTTTCTCGGCCTAATAGATTTGATATTTTTTTCATTTTATTAGTGCTGGTTGTATGGGTGTCGACAAGACTAACCCCTTGTACACTCTTATCTTGTTGGATTACTATTGCGAAGGTGGAGAATTGGTACGCCTCCCCCTTCCACAAGATCTTAGTTTGTAGGGGTGAGACGATTGGGTCCTAACAATGAATGAGATTCACAATGCACAAGCCCAAATGGGGCACAATGGAGAAGAGGATGAACAAGATAATCTTTGGGAAGGCGAAGGAGGTGTAGCTGGAGGAGAAGAACGAGCAGGTTGGGATCAATGGAACTACCACGGACCTACAAGTCAAGATCACTATGGGGGCTTGAACGACTACGCCCCTCGTCCTCAGTTCCAGCAGTTCGTGCAGCTTGTTGATAGTGTCGAGAAGGCGCCCCAGCACGTTAACACCAACGTTGAAACATTCTCTGGGAATTTCTCCGCATTCATGACCTCGTTGAACCCCCCCTCCCCCCCAAGCTATGTACCACTCTACACCCTACTTTCTGAACATCTATGGACCATCATATACTTCATACCAGCAGCCGTCGCCTCATAAAAACAACGATGATGGCGACGAGTAGACCCAACTGGTCCAAAATCCTAAGCTCGGGAGAGTTTAAAATCATCCATTATCTTTGCATGCATGTTTTTATATATCTTTCTTATTTTTATTTGTTTTCTCCTGGCTTTGGATTGATGGATGTTTTTTCGTAAGGGTTGTGAATCTATACTACTTATAAAAGAGCAAGCATCACTTTCGCTAGACGCACCCCACATATCGTACAGACCAACCACAACAGCATGATTAGGCCCACAACCTCAATCTAACAGTCAGCGGTCACCTAATCATTTTATGGTGTGCATTTAGTAATCAATATTGACAGAGTGTACTCCACCTCGGAGGAAAAACCGAAGTCCCCACTCCGCGTCTGCAACCTCTCCAATCGCACAGATCATCCCCCAAAAAGGAAACTGATCCCACGCAGTTGCGCTCGCACCTCCCCCGATCCCTCTATCGTTGGATCTCCCTCCTCCACCCCTCCATCACTCCTCTTTTGCACGGGCGGCGGAGAGAGAGACGGGCACAGAGGGCGGCATCAAGATGTGAGAACCCACAGTTCTAGGAGTCCGAGAGGGTAGAATTAGAACTTTTGCATCTTTGCATTCATGCATTTGGAAAATTGGAATATTTTTCGCGCTTTTAAGCAAAGTGAGTTGAGGTGATCCCCATTCTAGGAGTCTGAGGCTGGTTCGCGGCCTGACGCCCATGCCATCCCCGTCGCCATCCCCCCCTCCCCCCGCCACCCACATTGATGACCGCCGAGTAGGAGGAAGAGCTGGTTAGGCGGGTGCTGGAGGACTCCATCCACACCCACGACGAGGCCCAGTGGCAGGGCCTCGAAGAAATGATGGCACTCTCCGCGGTCGATGATGTCACCATCCCGAAGCTCTACGCCGTGGTCAAGGAGGAGGCCATAGAGGAGGTGAAGGAGTAGGAGCCTGCAGCATGGAAACCGGCACTGGTCGGCCAGAGATGGTCATGGACAGAGACGGTGCCGTGCACGCGCAAACGTTGTCACCGTCTCCGCCACGCCCAGAGGTCGTGCATTCGTAGCCGCCCCCCGATTGGCAGGGGCCGCCAGCCCACCTTTGTATGCCGTCGGCCTACATCGACCTCATTGGCGACGAGGACGAGGACGGCGGCAACTGAAGACGACGGCGACGGGCTTATCTAGCTTTTTTTAATTTCATTTAAATTTTAAGTTTAGTTAAGAATGTGGTGGAATGGACTTTTGTGGACGTTAATGTTTTTAAATTATGTGCAATGTCTATTTGAGTTTGTTTTCGATCAAATTTGCAAGTCCATAAAAGGACAATTTCTGATGCAGCGGGCCGGTTGGGCGCACTGACGGCCGAACGACCGCATTCGGACACCCGTGTCCGTTTTTCCGACCCAAATAGACAAAATCCGGATAAAAGGGACGTCCCTTTGGGGTGGACAGTTGGAGTTGGCCTAAGAGCATCTTCAATAGAAGATGCAAATTTGAAGATGTAAAATAAAAGTGCATTTTGCATCTCCAAAAAAGAGGCAATTCCAACAGATGATGTATATTTGTGATGTAAAAGTGCAACTCCAACACATGATGCAAAAGAAGATGTAAACTAGTTCAATGGCGGCATGGCGTTGGTGCGGTTGCGGACTGAGCAGCAGCGACCAAGCTTCAAGAGGAGCGCCGGCGGGCGAGCGATGAGAAGCGACGCGGCGCCTGAGCCTCTGCCTTCAAATGCGACGGCAGGAGCTCGAATTGGTCCTTGAACTAACGACGACATGGCCTCAAATTGGGCGGCAGATTAACGGCGGCGCAACAGCGCAAGAAGCTCGAATCGAGCGACAGAAAAGTGACGGCAGTGAGGGCGGGTGTGCGGCTCGAATCCGGAAGCGGCGGGGTGGCAGGGAGCTCGAATCAGGCGGCGGCGGGGCGGCGAAAAACGAGCGACGCAGCCGATTTTCTAGCAGAGGGCGGCGGAAAAACAGTGGCGGCCGATGTGTGGCTCGAATCCGGCGTTGGCGGTGTGGCGGGGGAAGCTCAAACCTGGCGGCGGCGGCGCGGCGAGGAAAAAACGGGTGATGCGGTCGATTTTTAGGTGGAGGGCGGCGGAAAAGCGGCGACACCGGCGACGGGGGGAGTCGGGAGGCCGGATCTGCCGGCGGCGGGGTGCAGCAGGCCGGCAGCGTGGTGGCGGATCGAGGTAGGCGGCCGGTCGGGAGGTGGGAGGGGAAATTTCATGGCGGTTGGGTTGCCACGCGGTTGGCAATTTTGCATCTGGGTTTACATCTCCGGCGGTTGGAGATGTAAATTTACAACACGAGATATTGTATAAATTTACAACACGAGGTGTTGTATTTTACATCTCCAGGAGGTGGTGATATAATATTTTTTGCATCTACATCATCTGTTGAAGAGGGGGTTTTGGGTCTCGAAGATGCAAAATTTACTACATCATCTAATAGACATGCTCTAAGGATCCAATTCTGTAGAACTCCTCTGAGTCAAAGGAGCTAGCCTGTACTTCGATAAGAGATCATTGCAGTGACGCAGTAACACAGATTAGACTTGTTTGCTGAACTTGTATTTTGATGCGGTCTTTTCACGTCAGTGGACCGCATCATATCTAACACAGCAGCAGCATCGCAGATTAGGCCTTGGATAATAAAATGATCAAAACGGCGCAGGTGCCATGGGCATGCCATGGCGTGCTGAGGTACTACGTTCTAACGAGTGAGACGCCTGATGGCACACGTCGCACATCATCTTTTAATTAACTAAGCCCTAATAGCAGCCATTAGTTGTCCCGCGGGAGCTGCATACTTGACTCTCGCTTATTGTTTTCTCTCTTATTTTTCATGATATTTAGGCTCGCGGTAAGAAAAAAATATATGTCTCTTTTTCTTTTATTTTTATAATAACAAACGAATACTATGTCTCTTTCCTTGGGATTCTGACTCGCGGGTGTTGACAATGGGCATTCGGACTGAGCTGTCGCACATGCTCCTCCACGTCACTCGATTAAGAATGCCTTGTTGATCTCCGACGGCCGGCAAGCAGCGTGTGAACCGGTAATTTAATCACCAGCACTCCAGCAGGCGGCTTTATTCTATCCTGGGAAATGCTTGAGCAGGATAGCTTCAGCTAACCAGAACAGAATAGGGAACAGAGTCTAGAAATGACACCACGTTCGTGAACCGTGGCATGCCAGCGGCCAGCTTATTGTCTTCACCTCTGGCTGACCTGTCTGGTCCAGCAAGTACAAAGTGCAGGGCAAGACTTGCTGTAGAAGTAGAATGTACTCCAGAAAGTGAGAAGAAAACTTGGGGTAAGTGCGCAGGTCGCAATCCGGTCGAGTATGATTTGCTGAAAGCAACAGAGTCAGAGGCAGAGCATTAGAGCAACACGTATAAGTGAGCGGCCAGTTTGCTTCATCTTCACAAGCCAAACTGCCAAAGCAAAGCAGCAGCTCAGATCACTCGGCTTACGGTGGTGATCATCGGCCGACGGCGGTGACTGACACATGGCTCTGATCAGGGAGAAGAGGCTTCCGCAGCTGCACCTCTCGCTGCCCGTCCCGTCCCGCGCCGCCGCCCAGGAGCTCGGCGTCCTCGCCCGGCGCCCCAACCCCACGGCCACCAAGGCCACGACCCCGTCGGCGCTGTCCAGCCAGTTCCGCCTCGCCGACTTCGACAAGCTCGCCGTCCTGGGCCGCGGGAACGGCGGCACCGTGTACAAGGTCCGCCACCGGGAGACGTGCGCGCTCTACGCGCTCAAGGTCCAGCACTACGGCGACCCCGCCGCGGCCGCCGAGGCCGACGTCCTCAGCCGCACCGCCTCGCCCTTCCTCGTCCGGTGCCACTCCGTGCTCCCCGCCGCGGCATCCGGCGACGTCGCCCTGCTCCTCGAGCTGGCGGACGGCGGGTCGTTCGTCTCCATCAGGAGCCGCCGCGGCGCGTTCACGGAGGCCGCGCTCGCGGAGGTGGCCACGCAGGCGCTGTCGGGGCTGGCGTACCTCCACGCCCGGCGCATCGTGCACCTCGACATCAAGCCGGCGAACCTCCTCGTCAGCACGGCCGGGGAGGTCAAGGTCGCCGACTTCGGCATCGCCAAGGTGCTCGCCCGCGCCGGCGACCACTGCACGTCGTACGCCGGCACCTCCGCGTACATGAGCCCCGAGCGTTTCGACCCGGAGGCGCACGGGGGGCACTACGACCCGTACGCCGCCGACGTGTGGAGTCTCGGGGTCACACTCCTGGAGCTCTTCATGGGCAGATACCCACTCCTCCCCGCCGGGCAGCAACCGACCTGGGCCGCGCTCATGTGCGCCGTCTGCTTCGGCGAGCCGCCCGTGCTGCCCGACAGCGCGGCCTCGCCGGAACTCCGGGGATTCGTCGCCTCGTGCCTACAAAAGGACTACCGCAACAGGGCGTCCGTCGCGGAGCTGCTTGCTCATCCATTCGTCGCCGGGAGGGACGTGGCAGTGTCGAAACGCGCGCTCCGGAAGCTGGTCGCCGACGCCTCGTCGTCGTTGTAGTGCCGGCATGCGTGATCCCGCTGGGCGGCAGAGCCATGCACATACACATAGGATCAGTTTTGGTGGCCATGTACAGTGCCATGTATGCAGGGCATAACACATGAGTACTAGAGTAGTTAGTTTAGTGATGACCTAGGAATACTTAGTCACTTATTCAGACATAGGTGATGTTTTAGCTTTTGGGACTAGATGCATTTTGCATCACGGTGGAAACGGATAAACACAGGTTTTGGTTCCACACCACTGTAAAATAAGAAAAGATTACCTTTTGTCCCTCAACTATCGACTAATAACATAGTAAACTTCAATATGAGACTGTTAAACCCTCGATCAAGTCACACCGGTAGAGCTGTGGCAGTCTTGTAGCACAAGTGGGAACCCACTTTTTGCATAAATAAATAAAGGACAATACATCGCAAAATAAGAGAACTCATGAAAATACGAAACATGTAAAAAAACTAAAAAGTCAGAGGGAAGCCAAAAAAAGAAAAGAAATTAAGAAGAAATATTCTAAAATACAAAGAAAAACATACAAACATTATAAAAGTAAACATTCTAGTAAACTTAGAAAAATATGGAATTACTCCCTCGGTCCCATAATATAAGAGCATTTTTGACACTAGTGTAGTGTTAAAAACGCTCTTATATTATGGGACGGAGGGAGTATTAAATTTTACTCCCTCTGTAATGAAATATAAGACTTTTTTGGTGTAGTTGCTACAAAAAAAGTTCTACATTTTGTTATAGAGGGAGTAATTTGTAGATAGCAAAATTAAAAGTAAAACAAAAACTGAAAGAAAATTTACATCATATGTTTATTTATAATATACAATCTTCTCTTGGATTTCAAAATACATTTTTTAGGAAATATGTTTAATTCTTGATTTAATTCATAAAATTATATTTTATTTCTTGTTATCTTTTCTTGTTTGTTGCCTGATTTTTTGAACTGGGTTGTTGACCAGGCTACCACGTGTACAATATCCCAACAATAATGTAATTGGGTATACCTCTTTTACTAAGATTAAGGCCTTGTGCTGTGTGGTTTCAAAAATAATTAAGAATCCAAGATGTCATTCGTCACTCATACCTCACTATGTATTCTCACAATTTATAATAGTAATGGTGCGGACGTCAGCTTAACTCTTGTGGATCGGTGTAAGGACTAATAAGTACGAGTTAAAAACCAACTCAAGATTGGTAGACCAACATCAACCAACGAAAAATGAAGTTTGTGGACATTTTTCAACAAATGCGGTAGACATTTGTAAAGATGCATGTACAAGATAACTAATAAAAACATAACACCATTCATGTAGTACACAATTGTTAAATGTGCTCAATACAACTAATACATTTTCATTGGACAAGTATGCTAAACACAACTAATAAAAGTGCACCATACAACTAAAATAAACTGCAGCAAACAAATATGCGATACACAACTGCTAGCACATGCAATGAGAAGTTGTCAATAATTAAATGCAATAACCAGGAAAAAATGTGCCAGATGAATTAGACAACTAATAAAATTGTATTGTTCAAATATGGTACAGACAACCGTCAACAAGTGTTGTAGACAATGGACAATTGTTCCTAACAACTAACATCAAATGCAACATATAAACATACACCATAGAGAACCATAAAATTATGGTGGAGAAATACTACAGTAGAAAACAAATATATACAGTTAAAAACTAAAACTCTTCATTACAAATATAATAGGGCATACATTCGAGATCACTGTAGCACCAAAAATACGCTAGCCAGAATAGACTGTAGAATGTAGTATAAAACACTCATCAAAACATATCCAGTCAGGATCTAGCTTAGTCCAAACAAAGATAACTGGAGCGAGCTTTGAGTTGGGTGTGTAATTTATAATTTGACAACATCAAAGTTTCCCAATTAGTTTTAAAAGGCTTGCATCCTCTTTCTCGGAAGTTAGATGTCAAACCGAAAAAGGAAGTAACCCAAATGTTTGTTGTGTTTTTAATATCATAGTATAATTTCCTACCAATGAAACAATGTGTACTACCACATAACTTGTAGCGTGCTCTGAAAAAACACCGTTGGCGGAATTAGTGATTCCAAGGGTCTAAATACAAAAAAGAACAATTGTTTAATATAATTAGAATAAAAACAAACTCCTCTGCATTTCCCTTTTTAGGTACTTCTACATTTCACATTGTATAATCGGCGCTGACCTTTTATTTGGAGCAACCTTTTCCCAACAGCGAAGTGTGGCATCGCATACAACTTCCTTCACTGAATTAGGCATCAATGAAAAGTAATCAACATGTTCAATCCGGTCAAAACAGAATCCAGTTAATAAAAGAACAATCATTTTATTTAATCCAACGACTAGACCAAAAGTGACCGAGATTGAAAAAATGGCGATGTACCAATAGACAGCCCCAAAGAAGATACAAATACAAATACAATTAATCTTCTCAAAGAGTTTATAATTACACTTCTCATGGACCGAATGTTAACAATAACATCACTTGTGCTACACATTGCGGTTGGTTCTCAAAACGACAAGCGAGTGAATGTTAACTCTTTAGCAATTCACATAACTGCATTCTAAAATTAATGCCGAACTTTTAATTTGAAGTACGTGCTCTTTCCCACAAAATAGTTCTCCCAAGCTTTTTCACAAGTCAATATTTCTTAAGTTTGACCAAATATTATAGATACAAATAACAATATTTTCTATACCGTATAAATGAACTATCAATACATATTTCATAATGAATCTGTTAGTATTGATTTGGTGTTTTCCTCAAAAAAAATTGTTAATTTGGTATTGTAGATGTTAATATATTTTTTCTATAAACTTGATCAAACTTAAAAAGTTTTGTTTACGAAAAGGTTTGACCTAGGAAAAAACAGGGAATTTATCTTTTGGGAACAATAGACTTTTTCAGTCAGCAGAAAGCAGGATAGCACAGAACTGCTTCTGAACATTAGGCGTTAAAAAAGAAAATCAAAATGGCGCAGATGGGCGGGCCATGGTGTGCTGTGTTGTGTTCTAACAATGGAGGCGCCTGATGACACACGTCGTGCAACACGTTTAACCAAAGCACCAAACTCTAATACTTAATAATGTTGATTGCTTGATCGTCATGGCCACTTTTGCACGGATCGACTGAGCTCTCGTCCCTCTCGCTTTCGTTCCAGTTAATTAACAATAGCATGCCAATTAACCACTACGGGATCTGGCTACGTATTGCATTATAGATACCTGGCTGCCTTTGAATTTCAAGGTCACATTCGCCCACGTCGCTCAATTAAAAAGTGCCCCATAATCTCTGAGGGGCGAGAGTAACCTTTTTTTTTAAGGAAGGCCATCATGGCAGGCTTTATTAAATTATAGAACACTTACATCGTCCACGAGCTTACTGACAATGACATCAGGTGGCTCGTTTAACCAACTGAGATTCGACTTATTACAAAAAGAGAAGTTAGCTAGCACATGCGCCGCTTGATTACAAGAACGAATACAATGCTTAAAAATGACCTTCCCAATCGACGTACTAATATCAACGCATTCCGCGAAGAGAGCCGCAGCTTCATCCCACCGTCTTTCTTGGCCATTGCAGAAGTTAATTACCTGAAGAGAATCTAATTCCGCTTCAATCTGGTTTAGTCCTAGAGAGTTGGCAAAGAATAGCCCATCCCTCATGGCCATCGCCTCCATTGTAATCGCATCCGCCGCCACCGGTACAAAATTGCATTGCGCGGCAATGAAGTTTCCATGAATATCCCTTATAACAGCCGCAGTTGCCCCAGTCCCTTCATCTGAAAAGAAGGCTGCATCAACATTTAGTTTTGTGTATCCTGGGTCCGACTTACACCATTTAGTCTCTGGCATTACATGTGATCTTGTCAATGAATTCTGGGAATTTGAAGCAATCGATAGAATGGATATGGGCCATCTCCGAGAAGGTGGCACCGGCTCATCATGTGTCATTCGCCTACGTATCCACCACAAGTACCATGCTCCCACCATTTGTCAAATTGGATACGGGTTTTATTCTATTCTATTAAACAGTCCCCTAGAACCTTGTGACCAAACACAATCTACCACCTCATGATCTGAGAGTGGTATGAATAAGAAACGGATATGATTTGTGGAAGAAAAGAAAAAGGGTATGATTTGGAGAAGAAGGTTGAAAAGGAATGAAACCACATGATAGTGACGGGAACTAGTCACAATCTGACCGAGTACGACCTGTTGAAAGCAATACAGACAAAGATATAATCATGTATGCCAGTATGTCACGAGTGCGCATGTATGGATACGCTAGCAACAACCCGCTAGCGATTTGGTTATACAATGATGTTTCATATGCAATTGGAATTTTTTTCATGGCATTTATTGTTTTGAGAACACCATTGGTACCAAATATTGCCAATACACACTACTACTACTACTACTACTACTACTCCAATAACAAAAAAATATATGCCTTGCTTGTAGATTCATGTCGAACTTCAACAAAATGTGCATTTACACTCTTTGTCAACGCAACTAATTTCAGGTTTGCCGTGCACCGGAGACAAGGAGTTGCAGGTATCGATGCATCTCTTGATTTCATCACAAGGCATAGGGGTTTTGACTAAGCAATTTGTTCCAGTTAGAGATCCGCCCGTTGTCGATGCCGTCGCCGTACCTTCACATTAGATCAATGTTCCCCACAAAAAATGATCAAAACATCAAAGACCATTGGGTAGGTTGTTCATATCAAACTGTATATGAAATAAAACACATCACTACATACAGTACCTGAGGCTAACACCAGAAGAACAAGACAAACGATGATCATGTGGCTACCCCTCATCCTTGTTCGAAGAACGTTAGTAGTAGTTGGTTGAATATGGGTTGTGTCTTCCAGTTACCCAGTATTCCTTTTAGTCCAATTTGTGTCAATCTAACGGATTGACTGTTTTTATAGAAGTTGTGTCATATCATTTCTGGCATCAAATTAATAATTATATGCACATTTACTGTATATTTAGACTCTTCTTTTGTATGGATTTGCATTTATTTTATTATTGTGTACGCATATCTATATCAATGTAAAAAGAGCGAGTTGCGGAGATCAACAAATCCCACCCGTCAACCGCATCTATCCAATGGTCCACATTACCCCAGTATTTAGCGTTTAAAATATTTAGCACCCTTAATTAATTAAAATAACGCCTAATATCAATGTGAGCATTAACCAAATAATTATATCCTACCTAATATTAGCATGAAATTTATATCTTGCCTAATATTAATGTGCAATACAATTAATATTTTGCCTAATATTAACATGCATTGTGCATACACAATTACTAATGAATAGTAGTATACAACAACAAAATCGCTTTAGGATCTCAAATGAAGATTATTACGACAATTTATAGTTAGATACAAAGAGATACTTCACATGTGAGACATTGTATTCGGTGCTTGAGATGACATATGTAAAATGGCTTCTCTTTTGGAATAGAAAATTTTGGATAAATTGATTGGCTCTAGTGTGGGGACGTTTTTGTTTCCTCTACTGCTCTTTGGTCACTTAATACTAGCTCAATTCCAATGAGAAACATTCTTTATTGAGATATTTAAGGTGGTGCCAAATTGTCCTGATCCGCGCATTCTCTCTATATATATCTAAATAGTTCATCCCTATGTCAACTCAACATGTCATCATGCATGTGGATCCACCATAAAATGTAACATGCATGAGTTGTGCTAACTCATCACACCATCATGCATGTGAAAAGACCCACCTTAACATGCTACTCATATTAAAAATATACTCTACACTATACAATAATCAAATACAATAAACTATATGCATTATGGTTTCAATTCTCTTACTCTTGATCGAAATACCAATGTTCATACAACCAAAAGTCTTATTGAAATAACTGCAACCAAGTCCTGCAGCAACGCGTGCAGTACCATCTCTAATTTACATAGATCCAATGGACATGAACATCTATTACCTTGTAGGGGGTAAAGGTCACGTTGGCCTTGTCAAAGGCTAATAGTGTCTTTCCACTTTGATAGTTTCTACTAGTTATCAGGAAATAAATGGTAAGGGTGAATGTAGATGGAAAGAAACCAGTTAATACACATAACCTATCAGTGCAAAATCAAAATATTAACGGGCGTCCATATATATGGTATGAAAACTATGTAAAATCTAATACTAGTACTATATATTGTTCCATTTTTTATTTCTGCAATTTTGATGATAATTTTTTTAAATACATATGAGGTATAGAATAAGAAATATATTCTCAATCTCTTTATATTTCACACTATATGAATTTCTTTTTTATATAGATGTCTCATTCTCATTTGTGTAAATAGAGTATATGGAAGATAGTCGACTATATTCCTGAAAGTGCTAGTTATCGACTAGGGGGGGGGGGGATGAATAGGCCATTTTTTAAAGTCTCCGAAACAGGCAATGTCTTCGAAGACACAAAAGATAAATAGAGGTTTAACAAGATACAACGGAAGATAAACTACACTAGACATGCTGACATAGAAACACAATGTAGTTCGAAGTGAAATCTAATAGCTAACTAGATAGGTAAGCACAGTAGCGACAAGTATTGTGAAGACAATGAAGTGATCAAGGGGATTGTCTTCACACAATATCTTCAAATAGAAAGGGGGTAGAACAAAGACTTCACAATGCAGAAACAATGAGTAAAGGAGTAAAGTGCTAGAACCAGTTGCTCGGAGAAGACAAGTGATTCGTTTGACCAGTTCCAGCTACTGTGACAGCTGTATGTATGGTTAGGGAGGCTGAGATTGAACTCAGAAGACCTTGTCTTCACCTTATTCCCCTTGATCTAAGGTCATTGAAGACCTCGCCCAATCAGTCGGGTAACTCTTCGAGGGAGACTTCCAAACCTTCACAAACTTCGTTCACCGGCAATCCACAATGACTCTTGGATGCTCAGAACATGACGCCTAACCGTCTAGAAGATCACAATATTCAAGTGTAACAAGTCTTCGGTTCACTCAGAACAGAATGTCTTCGGTGATGCTCAATCACTTTGGGCTCTGGGTGTTTTGGTTTTCCTCGCAGGAAATCTCTCACAAAGGCTTTGGAGGTGGGGTGCTCTCAAACGACAAAAGTCATGCAATAACTCAGAGCAGCCACCAACTTATGGTGGAGGGGGGGGGGGGTGGCTATTTATAGCCAGGAGGCAACCCAACATGATATGACCGAAGTGACCCTGGGTCAGTGGCCAACCGAACATGTCCTAACGGTCGGATTTGAAACACACGCGGCAGCTTGGCTTGGGCTACAAATAAAGCTAAATCATCCAACAAATGATGAGATTTTTCTCATTGTCTTCACAAAGAAGATATAGGCTTTTGGTTGAGCAATCACTTCAACAACTGTCTTCGTTTCACCTCGACCCCACTTAATAGTGCGGTGGTTCCTATAACTCAATAAAAAGAAAATGAAACCTACAAAGAAGCTAAGTCTTCGTGTTCCATTATCTTCACTCATTATCGTCAAAGGCAACCATTGGCTTCAATGTCTTCAGACATTTTTAGGGGTCCTCTTCGACAGTTAAACCGAATCTCTAGGGACTTCTATCTATGTTATCTTGTGAATCTCACAAACACATTAGTCCCTCAACCAGGTTTGTCGTTAATACTCCAAAACCAACAAAGGGGTGGCACTAGA
Organism: Thinopyrum elongatum; assembly: GCA_011799875.1. Classification (NCBI taxonomy): domain Eukaryota; kingdom Viridiplantae; phylum Streptophyta; class Magnoliopsida; order Poales; family Poaceae; genus Thinopyrum; species Thinopyrum elongatum. The sequence continues at coordinate 41,481,461 of CM022300.1, forward strand.
TGCACTTACAATTCCCAACTTACGATGAGACAAATATCAATATCATCACAACCGCCAAGAGCAAAACAAACAACACCACATATGACTCCATGTCATGGCCCGAGGCACCAAGCATAACCAACACAGTAAACTCTATCATGCATCCATACCGCATCATGAATTGACAATAAATAAGTGTATGAATCACCAACACCATAGGTAAGAAAAAAGCAATCAATATATCGAGAACTAACCAAAGGTACTAAATGACATCGATTTGTAGAGGCCCACAACGTGTTGCCTCATTTTCTGCTCACTTGTTGGGCAGCGCGGCCTTGTTTTTCCTCATGTTTATAAGGCCACTCATTATTTGGGCAAGCAAAAATATTTTGTACATATATTAGTGGGAAAATGTAAAGGTCCATGCACCATCTTCTACCATTTCTAATTGTATGTCATTCTGAACCCTTCAAAGATTTAAGGCTTAATGTAAGAAACTATTCTCTAAGTTATTAACTTTAGATAGTTTTTTGGGATTTGTATTTCCGTGCCCCTCATCACTTAGTTCTCCTCAGTTTTACCCACGCTCTTTGGCAGTCCTCACTTTTCCCCTCCACCATGCGGCCCACGCTCGCAAAAGCCCAAATGGGGGTTTGCCGTAGGGTCAAAGTCTTTGACTGTTACTGGGCGTGGTTACTGATTCGTGGGACACCCTTGTCAGCGGCTGCTTGCTCGTAGATGGTGGGCGCATATACTGACTTGTGGGACACCTCTGTCAGCGGCTGCGCAGTCGTAGGTGGTGTTCGCAGTTACTGGTGCGTGGGACACCTCTGTCATCGGCTACGTGGTCGTAGGTGGTGGTCGTAGTTACTGGCGCGTGGGACACCTTTGTCATCGGCTGCGCGGTTGTAGGTGGTGGGCGCAGTTACTGGCTTGTGGGACACCTTTGTAAGCGGTTGCTGCAACCAAAAAAAAGAGGTGGCTTATTAAGCCAGGAAGAGTACTCGATCCCGAGACCACACGCTCAAAGAGAGGCGCAAGAGCGAACCGACAAAGTATGCCTACGTGACTTTTTAAACAGCCCTCACCATTTTATGCACCATACGAAGCGAGGATAAACCAACCGTTTAGTCACTATATGTAGTATACCATCGGAGTGTTAATAGTCCCTAATAGTTTTGTTCAAACCATTTGGTGTAACGGACGCACTTGAGTCAACCAAATTAGTTTCGCCCTGAATATTGGTTTGGTGAATGAACTTGGGACAAGCAAAGTAACAAAAGTAGGCCACAAAATTAGTTTAGTCCATAAAAATGGCCGCAGAAATGACTTTTGTTTGTGAAGGAAGTGCCTCGAATAATTTTGAAATTTTTTCCATTTCATTTTTCATCAAAAGCAGGCCACATGGCCACTGACGAGTTTTCAACAATTTCGGAGTAATATTGTTATATTCCATGAAGTTTTAGTGAATTATCAGAAAAGGCCCAAATTTGCACTACAAGTATGATATAGATTGGTCCTGAAAATTTCCAAAAATCATTTTATGCTACAATATTGATGGTGGATGAACTTAGGACAAGGAAAGAAGGAATTCCAAACCATTTTGTAAGAATGACCAACACTGCAAGTTTAACCCCAATTTGAAAGAAAACAAAGAAAATGAAAAAGTCTCAAAAATTCAAATGCCTTTGCACTGAGCCATCTTATGTGCACTAGTTTGTGGGAAAAATATTAAACTTGCAATACAATAAGTCTGAAGAAACCTTCACAAAATTGCCTATTTAGAATGGACTTGTGTGGATTTCAAGGCATATGCACATCGAAATGGCCACATACATAGCAAAATCCATGATAACATGCCCAAATTTGGCACAACTATTGGTGTTACCATTGTGGACAGTGTTTCATAGGAATTTGCAATTATTTTGTAATAAAAAAATAAAATTTCCATTTTCCAAGACCAAGAAATGACTTTTGTTTGTCAAGGAAGTACCTCAAATAATTTTGAAATTTATCCCATTTCATTTTTCATCAAAAGCAGGCCACATTGGATGGCCACTGACCAGGTTTCAACAATTTCAGAGTAATATTGCTATATTACTTGCATTAGTTGAGTTTTAGTGAATTATCAGAAAAGGCCCAAATTTGCACTACAAGTCTAATGTAGATAGATTCTGAAAATTTCCAAAAATCATTTGTGCTACAATATTGGTGGTGGATGAACTTGGGACAAGGAAAGTAGGAATTCCAAACCATTTTATATGAATGGTAAAACTACAAGTTTGACCCAAATTAAAAAAAAACAAAGAAAATGAAAAAAGGCTCAAAAATCCAAATGCCTTTGCACTGAGCCATCTTATGTACACTAGTTTGTGGGAAAAATATTAAACTTGCAATACAACAAGTCTGAAAAAAACCTTCACAAAATTGCCTATGTAGATTGGACTTGTTTGGATTTCAAGGCATATGCACATGGAAATGGCCACCTACATAGAAAAATCCATGATAACATGCACAAATTTGGCACAACTATTGGTGTTACCATTGTGGATAGTGTTTCATAGGAATTTGCAATTATTTTATAATAAAAAATAAATTCCATTTTCCAAGCCCAGAAATGAATTTTGTTTGTGAAGGAAGTGCCTCAAATAATTTTGAAATATGTTCCATTTCATTTTTCATCAAAAGCAGGCCACATTGGATGGCCACTGACTAGGTTTCAGCAGTTTTAGAGTAATATTGCTATATTCCATGCATTTAGTTGAGTTTTAGTGAATTATCATAAAAGGCCCAAATTTGCACTACAAGTGTGATGTAGATTGGTCCTGAAAATTTCCAAAAATCATTTTATGCTACAATATTAGTGGTGGATGAACTTGGGAGAAGGAAAGTATGAATTCTAAACCATTTTCTATGAATGATCAACACTACAAGTTTTACCCCAATTTAAAAAAAACAAAGAAAATAAAAAAGGCTCAAGAAATCAAATGCGTTTGCACTAAGCCATCTTATGTGCACTAGTTTGTGGGAAAAAATTATTAAACTTGCAATACAACAAGTCTGAAAAAACTTCACAAAATAGACACTGTTTGATTGAAAGCACCCAATTATTTTTGCATCTTCATGAAATTTGGGTCACCACTTGTCACACACAAGCAAACAGGGCACAAATTGGACATTCAAACATGCATAGCTAAAAACATTCAAATTGGACATTCAAACAACACAAATTTCATTTAAAGTTTATAATTTGTACAGACATAAACCCTAAACAAAGCTACTGATCATCGTCGTCCACGTCGGAGCCGCTGCCGCCGCTGAAGAAGTCCTTGTCATCCTCCTCCTTCTTCTAGTCCTTGTTGTCGTCGCTCACGAGGTCGATGGCGATGTCAGCCACCGAGGCAACGACCGCTTGTTGCAGCCCCGACAAGTCCACTGGGTCATAGGGGTGGCGCTGCGGCCCCTTTGTCGATTCGCACAGCACCAGGAGGAGTCCCGACAGGTCTGCAGGGTCACCGGGCTCGCTAGCCACTGCTCCCCGTACTCCACCAGCAGTGGCGGCTCCAACTTGGGAACGCCAGGGGGTCGCGTGAGCTCCTCCCGGGCTCAGGCTTCGGCACGAGAAGGGGGCCGCGCGAGTTCGCCCCAGGCTTCGGGTTGGGCATGAGTAGGGGGCCGTGCGAGCTCGTGCTCGGCTCCGGCTTGGGCACGAGCAGGGGGGCGCACGAGCTCGTCCCCGAATCCGGCTTTGTGATGCGCAGGAACGCTGAGCTCGTCTCCGGCATCGCTGGCTCTGGCTTAGGAACGTGGAGGCCCCGACAGCTGCTGGCACCAGCGCCTCCTCCTCCAGATGTGGGCGTGGCCCGCAGCAGCGAAACCCGGTCGCCCACATCCAGACCGAGCTGGACGGGGCACGTGGCCATGACATTGGGGAAGGTACGCCCTTCCCAGAAGGCGTTCCTCTCATCGATATTGTGCCGCAACGGCGGTGGGTTGCGCCCGTCATAGTGCTGGATGCGGGCGGTGTTCTCCTCCGCCAGGATCTCCGGCCACCGCGGGCTGTCGGGCGCGTGTGTTGCTTCGACAGCTCCACGGTGGCAGGCTATGCCGAAAGTAGCGTATTTGCGCGTGACATGGCCAGCGTGTTGACGGTGGGGACAGGCTCCACCGGGAGCCCCCCGGTGCTCAGATGCCATCCGGCCGGCACGCGTGTGTTCGGCGACACCATGATGCCGCAGCGGGCGAGGAGCGACGCCTGTTCGACCCGGAGGGCGCGCGGTAGGCCGGGAATGACATACGCATGACGTCATTCCCCGCTGCTGCTTCCTGCACCACCATGGTGGCTGGCCATTGTTGCGGTTGCTAGAGGCGGCTAGGGTTTGGTGGAGGTGGCTAGGGTTTGGTGGAGGCGCGGTGGCATGCTATGCTGAAAGTAGCGTATTGCGCGTGACATGTCCAGCGTGCTGACGGTGGGGACAGGCTCCACCGGGAGCCCCCCGGTGCTCAGATGCCATCCGGCCGGCATGCGTGTGTCCAGCGGCACCATGATGCCGCAGCGGGCGAGGAGCGACGCCTGTTCGACCCGAAGGGCGCGCATCAGGCCGGGAATGACATACGCGTGATGTCGTTCCCCGCTCCTGCTTCCCGCACCACCATGGTGGCTGGCCATTGTTGCGTTTGCTAGAGGCGGCTAGGGTTTGGTGGAGGTGGCTAGGGTTTGGTGGAGGTGTGATACATCTCCAACGTATCTATAATTTATGAAGTATTCATGCCATGTTTACAACAATTCTATATGGTTTAGGTATGACTTGAATGGAACTAACCCAGACTGACGTTGTTTTCAGCAGAACTACCGTGGTGTTGTTTTTTGTGCAGAAATAAAAGTTCTTCAAATGCAACGAAACTTTTTGATGATTTTTTGGAACAAAAGAGGCATTAGAAGTTTCGTGGGAGGACCAGAAGGTGAAGGACGTGGCCACTAGGCACCAGGGCGCGCCCTGGTGGGTAGTTGGCCCCTCGAAGCCCATCTTGATGTGAGACCGACGCCAAAAAATCCTATAAATAGAGAAACCACCAGAAATAACCCTAGAACTTCAACTCCGCCGCCGCACACCTCTATACCTTAGAAATACCATCTAGAGCCCTATTCCGGCATCCCGCGGGAGGGGGAAATCATCACCGAAGGCCATCTTCATCATCCCGGCGGCCACCATGATGAGGAGGGAATAGTTCACCCTCGAGGCTAGGGGTATGTACAAGTAGCTATGTGTTTGATCTCTCTCTTTCGTGTTCTTGATTTGGCACGATCTTGTTGTACCGATCATATGGTGTTTCTCCCTCTCTATCTTGTTGTGATGAATTGAGTTTTTACCTTTGAGGTTTCACTATTATCGTATTGAATACTTTTATGGATTTGAGAACACTTGATGTATGTCTTGCATATGAATACCCATGGTGACAATGGGTTATTATATTGATTCACTTGATGTATGTTTTAGCACTCAACTCACGGATTCCCGAGGTGACATTGGGGTAATCTTTGCATAGGGGTTGATGCACGTTTCCGTCCTACTTTCTCCGGTAGAAATCTTGGGGCACTCTTTGAAGTTCTTTGTGTTGGATTGAATATTATGAATCCGAAGTTGTTTGATGCGTATCGTATAATTGACTCACGGCTACTTGTGGTGACATTGGAGTATCTAGGTGACATTAGAGTTGGTTGATGCGTATCATATGGTGTTATTTTAGTACGAACTCTAGGGCTGTTCGTGACACTTATAGGAATAGCTCAATAGATTGACCGGAAAGGATAATTTTGAGGTTTTGTACCCTACAAACAATTTCATATTATGTTCTCCGCTAGATAAGAACTTTGGAGTGATTCTTTGTTGCACGTTGAGAGATTGTTATATGATTCAATTATGTTAGCACTATTGGGAGATTGCACTAGTGAAAGTATGAACCCTAGGCCTTGTTTCTAAGCATTGCAATACCGTTTGTGCTCACTTTTATGACTTGTTACCTTGCTGTTTTCATATTTTCTGATTACAAAAACCTATATCTACTATCCATACTACACTTGTATCACCATCTCTTCGCCGAACTAGTGCACCTATACAATTTACCATTGTATTTGGTGTGTTGGCGACACAGGAGATTTCTTGTATTTGATTGCAGGGTTGTTTGAGAGAGACCATCTTCATCCTACACCTCCCATGAATTGATAAACCTTAGGCCATCCACTTGAGGGAAAATTGCTACTGTCCTACAAAACTCTGCGCTTGGAGGCCCAACACGAGTCTACAAGAATAAGTTGTGTAGTAGACATCAAGGCGCATGGCGGAGAAGGCTGTGGGGCGGAGAGGGTAGGGGATTGGGACAAGAGTGGGTGCACGCTGGTGCGCCCCGTGCTGCTATAAAATGCATTAATAAACGTCTGCCGGGAACGCCCATGTGTGAAAGCGTCGACGTGATCATGATGTGACTACTCATGCATGCGGGCACGCACACCGCTGATTGTGAGAGCGCCACATGGCACGGTGTGCCCCACGTGTCAGTAACAGTGCTGGCTAACAGTCAACTCCCTTGACCAACGACAAACCCCCGTTTGGGCATTGGTGAGGGTTGGTGGCGCGGTGGAGGGGAAAAGTGAGCAAAATATGTGTGCTTGGGCAAAACTGAGGATGACTAAGAAATGAGGGGCACAGAAATAGAAATCCCTAGTTTTTTAGATGACCCTTAAATAGACAATCGCGTAGTGTCGAAACTTCTATCAATATATTTTCTAGTGTATGTTTAGAGCTATCTGCAACACATTTATGAGGGTAAGAATAGATACAAGCACATACATATACCTACCTACTAGTCATCTGCCATTATTCTTTTCTTATCTCTCATACAAGCTCACACATGCACATACATGTATAAAGGTGCTGATTAAATCAAGGTGAGTTGTATCATCAGTGCAATTGTATCTGAATGGTAGATGTTGGAGTTGTATAACACAAGTTGCATGATCCTTTGAAACACTTGGAAGAAAATTAGTACTATTTCATTAATTAAAACACAATGCAGGTTATCAACTATTCTTAGAACACACTATGGTTTGATAAAACATGACTAAGGACAACTTCTAACGAAGAATAAATAACACCCATAATCAAACAAATTATAGTCACTATCATTGTAAATTTATATGGAGATTATATCTTACATTTGTATTTTTATCTACAATATATTTGTATTTGTACAAACTAGACTCTAGCAAAAAGCATAAAAAATAAATTTCTTATGCGATCTCCACATTACCCCATAACATGTAGATATATATTACGAGAAGAAGATTATTACCAGCTTAAGCTGTAAACCTTACTTGAATAGTCAATTTGTTTTATAGCTTTGATATCATATGATCCGTGAATAGAAAGATTACCCGCCATTGTCCACGTCAACTAAATCATGTATTTCTTCACAATAATGTGATCTTATCATGGCCCATGCGACTGTGCTTGTTGTGGAATAAACCAAGAGCCACTCCCAAAATTTCATACCCACATGGAGATGTTAGAATACTCAACATGTACGAGAGCAACGTTTTCGAGCTCGAGTGATGAGAAAATAAATTTTTGGACTACACTGTTGCATTGGGATGTGTGTTTTTAGTTCCTTTTGTTAGAAATATGAACTATTATACAGTTGGAATACATGAGTGTTTGGACCCCCCCCCCCCAACATTCACTGGTACAACAAGGTGCTATAAAAACAGTTTTTAACCCCTTCTCACGACGACGTTTTGAACTGCCGCCAAGTGAGTGTGTGGGATACGGGGGTCCTTCCCACACGACCCAGAAACCGTCGGGGATAGGGAGCCTTGATGCATATAGTTGTCCCTACTCGTTTGTGCTCGCATTGCCATCGCAATCGGTATTCTGTGGTGCTACGTTTACGATGTGTGACCCATCACAAATGGTTCACGATTATAGAATGTGTATGATAAGCAGACAATCACACACATTCACTTTTCCCGAACTGTGGGCGATAACTAATTAAAAAGATTAGCTAATAATCATACAAGTGTCGGATAGGATTACGAAACGTCGGACCGCCGTAACATCATCGTACATGATAACTAAGGCAACTATCACAAACGTTTAGTTTGCCCGCACCGTTTGTGATATTGTCTGACATCACACACGGTTTGCAAATGGCAACTGTGTGCATGCTTGCACACGTTTCCTCTCTGTGAACCGTGTCGGATTATGGTTTATATCACAAACGTTTGTGTTTTACCGACCATGTGCGCTGTAACGACCTGCAAAGCGTAATTTCACCTTAATTTAATTGCTGCTATTTCAAATTGTACCGGATTTGAATTTAAAAGTATGCTATAGCTTTATTCATATCCATCAGGTTCAGACAACCAATGCATTATTCGATTCACAGGTACATATGTTCAAGAATTACATAAGCACCAAATAAAGAATGATGAACCACGGTTGTATACTTGTACTATTAAAGACGGAAAAGAAAGAGGCGAAATACATTCTGGTTGCTGAACAAGGTGAAGCGGAATGCCCATATTGGGCCCTCCTCCATGCAGAAGGCACGCACGACTCTAGTCCAACCCATTGTGATGGCCGATCGCCCATCCTTCACTGTCTTCATGAAAACATCTAGATAATCATCGTGTTCTGGTAGAAATACTTTAACCTTTGCATGCCCACCAATCATGTAGTTTGAGAGGTAATCTTGAGTAAACTACTTTGGGAACCACTGCAAAGGAAAAAGATTAAGACATTGTCATCTAACACAACTCATTATGGGCAGTAAAAAGAAGGCTGCAGAGTTCTTACTTACCATCTTGCAGTTCGCTGTTGTCCTGGATAAAGTGTAAACAAATAGTTTAATTGCCATCTTTTGACCCATTTCACTAACAATCTTTATCAGCTTCCTCACTTGATGCTGGTTCATCAATATCCCATTGCCCCATATGCAGAAAGGGTCGAAGCGCAGATCTTTACCAATGACATATGTACCTAAAGGCACCAAGTTAATATTAGAAGCTAAACAGCAATTGCATAATGATGTAGTACAACACTCCCTCCGTCCCATTATATAATATCTTATAACATCCAATATACTCACATATTGGATGAATTAACTTCTTCTATTATGGGCCGGAGGGGGTTTATCAATTTTTTACAAATTATCGGCTGATTAACTGCTGCCGTGTCGTCGTCGTCGTTGTTGTTGTTGTTGTTGCTGCTGCTCTTCTACGTATATCTAGACATCATCAGAACATTAAGGTAACACTCTTCCTTGTTGCTATGTAGCCTAGGATTGCATATTTAGACATTTAGTACAGTGCATGTTGCTATGTAGCCTCAGATATATTGCATATGGCCCTCGTTAACCTAACGATAAATGGGTTACAGATATATTCAGTTAAAGGTCCGATTCACTGATTCGTCCCTTTCAGCCCCCGGCCTATATGGTACCAGCTACCGATATCCTGAACAGTGAGTATATATAAGCCATGGGATGAAACTAATCTCAATGGAAAACAACAGTCGTTCCCAAAATTGTCCTGTGTAAGTACATCGAGAGGCATGTTAAGCACAACAGGCTAAACATCAACCAAATATATCCATGGCACACAAAATAATCTCCAAAAGATAGCTTCAGTGTGCAAGTTTAAGCACGCTAGTTAAGCAAAACAAGTGGAAAGGTGTGTTAACTGCAACAGGCCTAACATTTAACAACAAGCAAACATAGTCATTCAAACTGGTATTGTGCCGGTCTAAGTACACTCGTTATTGTTAAATAAGAATGGAAAGGCGTGTTAACTACAACATGCAGCAACCAAATGTAGTCATTCATAGTGGTATTGTTGAAATTGAACTTCACAGTTCATACTTGCACATATAGAACATCACGTTGTGAATAACAGGAATAAACAAGGCATACTACGAACAACCAAAGATAGCATTTGAAACTGGACATATGCTAACTACAAACAACCGAACAACCAAAAAACTTTAAAAGAGGCATATGCTAGCTATAACAGGCTTAACAGCAAGCAAATATATGCATTCCTATCGGTATGTTGAAAACTGGTATTGATGAAAATGTACTGCACAGTAAATAGTTGCACATATAGAGCATCACATTGTGAACAACTGAAATAAACAAGGCATACTGCAAACAACCAAATATAGCAATTAAAACTGGACATATTCTCACTACACTACAAAAGGGACTCGACAAAACAAATCATGGTTCCCCCCTGTGAAGAGGCACGTCAAAACAAATCATGGGTTTCCTCACTTGTCACAGATGGGCTCGTTTCCGTGGGAAGAGCACGGACCCTGGGTGCGCTCCATGTTGTCACAGATGGGCTCCTTCCCCTTGGAAGAGCATGACTGTAGGGTGCCCTCCCTGATGTCGTAGACGGGCTCTTTCTGTCGGGAAACATTGCATGGAAAAAAAAAAAATTCTACGCACACGCAAGATCTATCCATGGAGATGCATAGCTATGAGAGGGGGAGATCATCTTCATACCCTTGAAGATCGCTAAGCGGAAGCGTTTACAACGCGGTTGATGTAGTCGTACACCTTCACGATCCGTCCCGATCAAGTACCGAACGTACGGCACCTCCGCGTTCAGCACACGTTCAGCTCGATGACGTCCTCGCCTTCTCGATCCAGCAAGAGAGGCGAAGTAGTAGATGAGTTTCGGCAGCACGACGGCGTGGTGACGGTGTTGGTGAAGAACAATCTCTGCAGGGCTTCGCCAAGCACAACAGAAACTATGACGGAGGATAAACTAGAGGGGAAGGGGTTGCCGGCACATGGCTTGGTGAATCTTGATGTGTCTTGGGTGCTAGCCCTGCCCCTCTATTTATATGTTGAGCCTTGGGGTCGAAACTTGGAGTAAAAGCCTCCTCAAAGTCAGTTTTGCCCGAAAGGCAAGAGTCCTTCTCGGACTCCAGGGCCAGACGCCAGGGTTCCCGGCGTCTGGAGCGAGACGCCAGGGTCCCTGGCGTCTGGCCCCTGGCCTCCGCAAAAGTGCCTTTTGCACTTACCAAAAGCCCCGTGGGCTTTACCCCTTGGCCCAAATAAAGTGTTCTCGTACCCAAACATTTCGGGAAACATCCGAAACCTCTTCCGGTGAATTCCGTAACTCTTCCAGAGACAAAACACTATTATCCCATATATCAAACTTCACCTCCGGAGCTCCTCGTCATGTCCGTGATCTCATCCGGGACTCCGAACAACATTTGGTCACCAACATACATAACTCATATAATACTATATAGTCAACGAACGTCAAGCGTGCGGACCCTACGGGTGTCCGGAACCCCTTCCGGTGCCCCGATGACTACCCGGTGCACTCTGAAACTCTTCCGGTGTCCGAATATCATCGTCCTATATATCAATCTTTACCTTCGGACCATTCCGGAGCTCCTCATCATGTCCGTGAACTCATCCGGGACTCCGAACAACATTCGGTCACCAAATCATATAACTCATATAACACTATATCATCAACGAACGTTAAGCGTGCAGACCCTACGGGTTCGAGAACTATGTAGACATGACCGAGACACCTCTCCGGTCAATAACCAATAGCGGAACCTGGATGCCCATATTGGTTCCTACATATTCTATGAAGATCTTTATCGGTCGAACCGTTATGACAACATACGTAATTCCCTTTATCCATCGGTATGTTACTTGCCCGAGATTCGATCGTCGGTGTCTATATACCTAGTTCAATCTCGTTACCGGCAAGTCTCTTTACTTGTTCCGTAATACATCATCTCGTAACTAACTCATTAGTCATTTGCTTGCAAGGCTTCTTATGATGTGTATTACCGAGAGGGCCCAGAGATACCTCTCCGATACTCGGAGTGACAAATCCTAATCTCGATCTATGCCAACTCAACAAACATGTTCGAAGATACCTGTAGAACATCTTTATGATCACCCAGTTACATTGTGACGTTTGATAGCACACAAGGTATTCCTCCGGTATTCGGGAGTTGCATAATCTCATAGTCAAAGGAATATGTATTTGACATTAAGAAAGCAATAGCAATAAACTGAACGATCATATGCTAAGCTAACGGATGGGTCTTGTCCATCACATCATTCTCCTAATGATGTGATCCTGTTATAAAGTGACAACACATGTCTATGTTTAGGAAACATTAACCATCTTTGATCAACGAGCTAGTCTAGTAGAGGCTTACTAGGGACACAGTATATGTTTATGTATTCACACATGTATTTAAGTTTTCGATCAATACAATTCTAGCATGAATAATAAACCTTTATCATGAATAAGGAAATACAAAATAACAACTTTTATTATTGCCTCTAGGGCATATTTCCTTCAGTCTCCCACTTGCACTAGAGTCAATAATCTAGATTACATTGTAATGAATCTAACTCCCATGGAGTCTTGGTGTTGATCATGTTTTGCTCGCGGATGAGGTTTAGTCAACGGGTCTACTACATTCAGATCCGTATGTATTTTGCAAACTTCTATGTCTCCATCCTTGACCTTTTCACGAATGGAGTTGAAGCGTCTCTTGATGTATTTGGTTCTTTTGTGAAACCTAGAATCCTTCGTTAAGGCTATTGCTCTAGTGTTGTCACAAAATATTGTCATTGGACCCAATGCACTTGGTATTACACCCAGATCGGATATGAACTCCTTCATCTTGACTCCTTCATGCGCTGCTTCCGAAGTAGATATGTACTCCGCTTCACACGTAGATCCCGCCATGACGCTTTGCTTGGAACTGCACCAACTGACAGCTCCACCATTCAATATAAATACGTATCCAGTTTGTGACTTAGAGTCATCCGGATCAGTGTCGAAGCTAGCATCGACGTAACCCTTTACGACGAGCTCTTCGTCACCTCCATAAATGAGAAACATATCCTTGGTCCTTTTCAGGTACTTCAGGATGTTCTTGACCGCTGTCAAGTGATCCACTCCTGGATTACTTTGGTACCTCCCTGCCAAACTTATGGCAAGACACACATCAGGTCTGGTACACAGCATAGCATACATGATAGAACCTATGGCAGAGAATGACTTTCATTCTCTCTCTATCTTCTGCAGTGGTCAGGCTTTGAGTCTGACTCAATTTTACACCTTGTAACACAGGCAAGAACCCTTTCTTTGACTGATCCATTTTGAACTTCTTCAAAACTTTGTCAAGGTATGTGCTTTGTCAAAGTTCTATTAAGCGTCTCGATCTATCCCTATAGATCTGGATGCCCAATATATAAGCAGCTTCACCGAGGTCTTTCATTGAAAAATTCTTATTCAAGTATCCTTTTATGCTATCCAGAAATTCTATATCATTTCCAATCAACAATATGTCATCCACATATAATATCAGAAATGCTACAGAGCTCCCACTCACTTTCTAGTAAATACAGGCTTCACCGTAAGTCTGTATAAAACCATATGCTTTGATCATGTCATCAAAGCGTATATTCCAACTACGAGATGCTTGCACCAGTCCATAGATGGATCGCTGGAGCTTGCACACTTTGTCAGCACCTTTAGGATCGACAAAACCTTCTGGTTGCATCATATACAATTCTTCTTTAAGAAATCCATTAAGGAATGCAGTTTTGACGTCCATTTGCCAGATTTCATAATCATAAAATGCGGCAATTGCTAACATGATTCGGACAGACTTAAGCATTGCTACGGGTGAGAAAGTCTCATCGTAGTCAACTCCTTGAACTTGTCGAAAACCTTTTGCGACAAGTCAAGCTTTGTAGACAGTTACATTAGCATCAGCGTTAGTCTTCTTCTTGAAGATCCATTTATTCTCTATGGCTTGCCGATCATCGGGCAAGTCCACCAAAGTCCACACTTTGTTCTCATACATGGATCCTATCTCAGATTTCATATCCTCAAGCCATTTATCGGAATCTGGGCTCATCATAGCTTCTTCATAGTTCGTAGGTTCGCCATGGTCTAATAACATGACTTCCAGGACAGGATTACTGTACTACTCTGGTGCGGATCGTGCTCTGGTCGACCTATGAGGTTCAGTAGTAACTTGATCTGAAGTTTCATGATCATTATCATTTGCTTCCTCTCTAGTTGGTGTAGGCATCACGGGAACAGTTTTCTGTGATGTGCTACGTTCCAATTCAAGAGAAGGTACAATTACCTCATCAAGTTCTACTTTCCTCCCACTCACTTCTTTCGAGAGAACTCCTTCTCTAGAAAGGATCCATTCTTAGCAACAAAGATCTTGCCTTCGGATCTGTGGTAGAAGGTATACCCAATAGTTTCTTTAGGGTATCCAATGAAGACGCACTTCTCCGATTTAGGTTCGAGCTTATCAGGCTGAAGCCTTTTGACATAAGCGTCACATCCCCAAACTTTGAGAAACTAGAGCTTAGGTTTCTTGCCAAACCACAGTTCATACGATGTCGTCTCAACGGATTTAGACGGTGCCCTATTTAACCTAAACGCAGCTGTCTCTAATGCATAACCCCAAAACGATAGTGGTAAATCGGTAAGAGACATCATAAAATGCACCATATCTAATAAAGTACGGTTACGACGTTCGGACACACCATTACGCTGTGGTGTTCCAGGTGGGGTGAGTTGTGAAACAATTCCACATTGGCTTAAATGAAGGCCAAACTCATAACTCAAATATTCGCCTCCGCGATCAGATCATAGAAACTTTATTTTCTTGTTACGATGATTCTCCACTTCACTCTGAAATTCTTTGAACTTTTCAAATATTTCAGACTTGTGTTTCATCATGTAGATATACCCATATCTACTCAAATCATCTGTGAAGGTCAGAAAATAACGATACCCGCCGCGTGCTTCAACACCCATTGGACCGCATACATCTGTATGTATTTTTTTCCAATAAGTCATTAGCTCGCTCCATTGTTCCAGAGAATGGAGTTTTAGTCATCTTGCCTATGAGGCATGGTTCGCAAGTATCAAATGATTCATAATCAAGTGATTCCAAAAGTCCATCTGCATGGAGTTTCTTCATGCGCTTTACAACAATATGACCTAAACGGTAGTGCCACAAAGAAGTTGCACTATCATTATCAACTTTGCATCTTTTGGCATCAATATTATGAATAGGTGTATCACTACAATCGAGATTCAACAAGAACAGACCATTCCTCAAGGGTGCATGATCATATAAGATATTATTCATATAAATAGAACAACCATTATTCTCTTACTTAAATGAATAACCGTCTCGCAATAAACAAGATCCAGATATAATGTTCATGCTCAACGCGGGCACCAAATAACAATTATTGAGGTCTAAAACTAATCCCGAAGGTAGATGTAGAGGTAGTGTGCCGACGGCGAACACATCGACCTTGGAACCATTCCCGACGCGCATCATCACCTCGTCCTTAGCCAATCTTCGTTTATTCCGCAGCTCCTGTTTCGAGTTACAAATATGAGCAACTGAACCAGTATCAAATACCCAGGCGCTACTACGAGCATTAGTAAGGAACACATCAATAACATGTATATCATATATACCTTTGTTTACTTTGCCATCCTTCTTATCCGCCAAATACTTGGGGCAGTTCCGCTTCCAGTGACCATTTCCCTTGCAGTAGAAGCACTCAGTTTCAGGCTTGGGTCCAGCTTTGGGCTTCTTCACGGGAGCGG
This sequence comes from Thinopyrum elongatum, assembly GCA_011799875.1. Taxonomy (NCBI): domain Eukaryota; kingdom Viridiplantae; phylum Streptophyta; class Magnoliopsida; order Poales; family Poaceae; genus Thinopyrum; species Thinopyrum elongatum. The sequence continues at coordinate 41,497,143 of CM022300.1, forward strand.
CAACTTGCTTTCCATTCTTCTTGAAGTTCCCTTTCTTTCCCTTGCCCTTTTTCTTGAAACTAGTGGTCTTGTTAACCATCAACACTTGATGCTCCTTCTTGATTTCTACCTCCGCGGCCTTAAGCATTGCGAAGAGCTCAGGAATCGTTTTATTCATCCCTTGCATATTATAGTTCATCACAAAGCCTTTGTAGCTTGGTGGCAGTGATTGAAGAACTCTGTCAATAACACTATCAACTGGAAGATTAACTCCCAGCTGAGTCAAGTGGTTATGATACCCAGACATTTTGAGTATGTGTTCACTGACAGAACTATTCTCCTCCATCTTGCAGCTATAGAACTTGTTGGAGACTTCATATCTCTCAACCCGGGCATTTGCTTGAAATATTAACTTCAACTCTTGGAACATCTCATATGCTCCATGATGTTCAAAGCGTCTTTGAAGTCCCGGTTCTAAGCCGTAAAGCATGGCACACTAAACTATAGAGTAGTCATCATTCCGCGTCTGCCAGGCGTTCATAGCATCCAGATTAGCGGGAGCGGGTGGATCACCTAGTGGTGCATCAAGGACATAATTCTTCTGTGCAGTAATGAGGATAATCCTCAAGTTACGAACCCAGTCCGTGTAGTTGCTACCATCATATTTCAACTTAGCTTTCTCTAGGAACGCATTAAAATTTAGGGGAATAGTAGCACGGGCCATTGATCTACAACATAGATATGCAAATACTATCAAGACTAAGTTCATGATAAATTAAGTTCAGTTAATCAAATTAATAATGAACTCGCACTTAAATAAACATCCCTCAAGTTATCTAAGTGATACGTGATCCAAATCAACTAACCCATGTCCGATCATCACGTGAGATGGGGTAGTCATCAATGGTGAACATCTCTATGTTGATCATATCTACTATATGACTCACGTTTGACCTTTCGGTCTCGAGTGTTCCGAGACCATGTCTGTACATGCTAGGCTCGTCAAGTTTAACCCAAGTATTCTGCTTGTGCAAAACTGGCTTACACCCGTTGTATGTGAACATAGAGTCTATCACACCCGATCATCATGAGGTGCTTCGGAACAACGAACTTTAGCAATGGTGCATACTCGGGGAGAACACTTTTATCTTGAAATTTAGTGAAGGGATCATCTTATAATGCTACCGCCGTTCTAAGCAAAATAAGATGCATAAAATATAAACATCACATGCAATCAAAATATGTGACATGATATGGCCATCATCATCTTGTGCTTTTGATCTCCATCTCCAAAGCATCGTCATGATCTCCATCGTCACCGGCTCGACACCTTGATCTCCATCTTTGCGTTGTGGTCGTCTCGCCAACTATTGCTTCTACAACTATTGCTAACGCATAGCGATAAAGTAAAGCAATTACATGGCGATTGCATTTCATACAATAAATAAGAGACAATCATTAGGCTCCTGCCGGTTGCCGATAAATTACAAAACATGATCATCTCATACAATAACGTATATCACATCATGTCTTGTGACACCCTGGTTTTCGCTCCTGTTTTTTTTCCTTTGCGGGATTTGACTCCCGTCTTTTTTTCTCGGTGTTATCGGATTTCTATAGCTCCTGGGTATATGAAGATGGTCATTTAACCTTGCCTTTCCTATCCAACCAGAGATTCTCTCCAGACCAATCTTTCCACCCAAGATCTATTCTAGGGATTCTGCCGCCGAAACCCTACCTTTCGAGTTACCGGAAGAGAAACCCTAATCCTTCTAGTTACAAAGGAACCCCAATTTCCTTTGATCTGTTGCTTCCCAAACTTCTCCCAGTGATCATCTCACATCTATAAACCCTGGATATGCAAAAATATTGCCAAGTCATTTGCAATATTTTTCATTTATAATTAATTCCTTTTTCTGCCGGTTAAAGGAATTAAATCCAGGAAAATATCTATCCATCTCCAAAGTTCATGAAAACTTGTGGAGATATTCTTTGTGATCATATTGAGCTCCCATAAAAATATTGGCCATAATCAAATAAGGGAAATTGCATTTTCCTATTTAATGCCAATATTGCGTTTTGGGCAGTTTCTAAAGGAACTACCATTTTGGTAGCCGGGAAAAAATCCCAAATAAATTGTGAAGCTTTTTATATCCATATCTTCACCATTTCCATCAAAATCCAAGTTCCATAACTCAAAGTTTGAGCACAGCATCCATTTGCGAATTCTGTCCAGATTTTTAGTGTGCAAAAGAAGTGCTTGAACCCTTGGTCCATTTGAACTGAAATTTTTCATGGTGATTCACATTGCTAAATCACTCATGGAAACCAAAAACCAGCTCAATCCATCAATCCATTTGTCCACAGCATTTTTCTCAAGTTTCTATCCATTTGGAAGTGCTGTGAAGGAAGTACCATATAGGAATTTCCAAAGGAGCTGAAATTTTACCAGCACCTTCATATGTTCAAATCATCACCCTCCACCAAAATTCAGCTCATTTCATCAAGCCAGATGAATGCAGCTTCAAATTCTATTTTCTGGACCAAATTTGGCATTACAAAGGAAGTGTGTGCAAATCTTGTCCAAATGCCTTCAAATTCTACCAGCACCTAGTCCTTCCTATCCTCTGTCATTGTGACAAAGATCCGGCTCCTCTCCTTCACCCAGTTCTCCAGAAAACTCCACCCAAGATCCTATCAAGAAACTGTTCTGGATCACCACGACTACTCCAGAGTCATCCTGGTCTATCCAGTGACCTACCTTGCCAATTTGAGCAGTGAACGACCTGTTGGACAAGCCTAGACATGCATAAGCAGGCCAGAGCACGCAAGGCACATGGTGACCGCGTGAGCAGCGGGCAGAAACGGCACTCTGCGCACTATTCACCTTGGCCAGCTAGCTCCAGCCAGCCATAGCTTGTCCGAGCATGTCCATGGTCTTCGCAGTGTCCGCGTGCCCCATCTCCAGCCGGTTCCCCCTCCGTTCCCTTCCTCGCCGCACCACGACAATGGCCGCCGTACCGCCACTGTATCCGCACAGCCGCCGCCGTATACAGCCGAGCCCGAGCTCTCCTAAAGACTCCACGAGCCCCTCCACTCTCCCAGTAACCCTGCCGACATCGCCTCCTCCCTCCGCGTGGCCTCGGAGCTCCAGCGTGGGGATAAGACCGCCATGGCGGCCATTCTTATCCTCCCTCGCCGGCCGGTTATAAAAGCAGAGTCACGGGGCCTCCCCGAGCATCCCCAACCATCCCAGCACCCTCCTCTCTCCCCTAGGTGCCTCCCCGACGCCTAACTACCTCGCCGGAGTTCTCTCTTCCACCACATCGCCGCCATGGCCATCTCCATCCTCCTTCTAAATTTGCGTGCTCCTGGCCCTCTCCGCCTCCACCGAGCCCACTGCTGGACGCAGTGCTCACCGGCGATCTCGCTCGTGCTTTTCCCCAGCCTCCCGCCCACCGGAGTCCCTCCACTGGCCAAAACCCCGCCGCCGTCCACCGCCTATTGCCTCCTCTCGCTGCCGTCAATCCGGAGCTCCTCGGCGACCGCTGGATGCCGGGACGGGTGCGCCTCGACGCACTGATCCCGACCATGTGCCGCATGTCGCCGGAGACGCCTGGTGGCACCGGCAATTGCCGCCCGACGCTGGCGGTGCCTACGCACTGGAGGTTGAAGATATCGCCCTCCCCTCCGTTTTTTTAAATGGGTAGCAGCGCTGGTGGGCCGGCCCAGTGGCGACAGTAGCCTCGCAGGCACCCAGGCTCTAGCCACTTTCGGCCCGAGCCGGCCCAGATGCACAGTGCGTTTTATTCATTTCCCAAAAAAAAACTACTGAGGGCCTCTGTGTAATTATTTATATTACAAACTGGTCCCTGGCAGTCAAACCTCCACAACTTTTCGACCGTAACTCTGATTGAGGTGAAACCAACACTCACGTCTTCATCTTGTCGAGCCCGTTCCGATGGTATCATTTTCATAATGTTTCCACATTGTGAAAATGACCATTTTGCCGTTGCCCTCCGTTCAGCCTTTCCGAGAGGGAATCTTTTCCGGCGAATTCTTCCGCGGCTTCACCGCACTTCTTCCTGGAGTATTCTTCGACCCCAAGCAAGCCGACCATCTGATATATGCCCTAAAGCATTGCTCTGTGATATTTCTTGCATGTTTAAATTAATATGCTTGTGCTTATCTATGTAGTAGTGAGCTGTATGTGACTCTGACGAACCCTTGCTTGCACTTTCTTTGGTGACGGCACCACGCCTGTGTTCTGAGCTGTTTCCGGCCGTCCGGGGTGGATGCCGACTTTTATTTCTCTTGTCAGCAACTGTGCGTGTTCTGAGCTGTTTTCGGCCGTCTCGGGTAGCTGTTGAATTTCTTTCCGTAGCAGTGACCCTATGCTCTGAGCTGTTTCTCGGCCGTCTTAGGGAGCTGCTACATTCTTCTTATCAACACCGTCTCATGCTCTGAGCTGCTTTCCAGCCGTCTTGAGCCGGGGTTGAGTTATTCCGGTAATGTCCCAGATCTGAGTTGTAAAGACCGTTCTGGTGGCTACTGGTTTCATTGCCTGTTTTGTGCAAGGGTTCCGATGGTCGTCACTTACAGCTAGAACTTGTAAACTGATAACTTGCCAGTTAAATATTGTTCCACTAATGACTCATTGTGATGTTATATGGAGATAGGTGGTTATGTTTCCACAGTTGTTATCTCACACATAGTTACCACCATGTTAAGTTATTGTGAGGAATCACTAAGCTTGCTAAATGACTTAGTCGGTTGATCTAGAGTCACCTGTCCGGGCTTATTCATGCAGCCACATTTGCCGGTATGGGACGGCCTTGACTTGGTCTGATCGCGTGCTCTTTTATCGGTACCACCAACTAGGGAAGGTTATGCGTGCGCGCTGCCCTGGCCCGGTAGGCGACGATAACCTTGTGAGCCCAGTTGAGTTATTTGCCGGCGTCCCCGTTTGGGACAGTTTAGTTTGGCCATGACGGTGGCAGGTGTCACGAGGTGACACAGGGCCACCCAGGACATGACCCTGGGAGGGTATGATTGTCGGTGGTACGGTAGAGGAGTCACGGGTCAGGCAGGTTTCGTTGGAGCAACGCTGGTCCACCCGAATGGGATCACGAGGTCAGTGCTCCATAGTGTGGGTAAAGTGCGCAACCTCTGCAGAGTGTAAAATCTATTCGAATAGCCGCGTCCACGGTATTGGACAGCCCGTCTAGACCTCACTAGGTGGTCAACCGTAACAAAGATAATAATAATGGAAGAGCTCGTCTTGTGTAGACATCAGATGATGTCAGGAATGTGATATGTTAGCCATGGGATGGCTATAAGAGGAGTGGTCGGATGACCACATGATTTGGGTTGGATTTGGATCAGATTCAGGTTGGATCATGAGAATGTTCGGAGTATGGAATATTTACCTAATATGCTTTACCTTACTGCATTTACTTCAGTAGTTATCTTGCTGGATAAACCTGCTATAACATGATAATTGATATTGCTAGCTAGTTATGCTATGTCATGACAATTAATATTGCTCTAATAACAAGTGCATGCTTGAATGACATGGATTGCTTTGCTTGGTGTATATGTTAGTTTGGTTTGCTTGCGAGTACATTCAAAAGTACTCAGCGGCCTTCAATGTGGCCAGGTTCACATAAAGATCCGTCGTCCGTCGACGAGGAGCCGGAGCGTTCGCAGGCTAGGAGCGTAACCCAGTCAGATCCCTGTGGATTGGAGCCGCACCAGGACCATGCTGCCTTAGATAGAGCTTTTCCGCTGCCATCACCTCTGTAATATATCTCATGTAAGACTGATATATCCATTAATAGAAATGCCTGTGTTCTTGATACTTGTTGTAAGCACGCATGCCAGATTGATTTCCTGGGCTGGTATGTGTGGCAACCGTCTGGCTACAGTGGTACTCAGGCGGGGCGCCACAACGGATGGTATCACAGCAGCCAGGCTGACTATAGGTTACCCCTAGCCAGATTTCATTGCCTCTTGATTAGTAGAAAGCCCATATGGATTTCAGCCATCTTTGCCAAACTGGCACGGCTACTATTGATAATAAGGCAACCCCATAGGTTTTGGCTCCATCAGACCCCAACTCTCGTGGCCTTTGCCTCCGGTGTGAAATATCTGCACCAGGCAACGACCCGTGAGCCCTGAACCCCTAGGTAAACCAGATATCCTTACCCTGCTTGCTAGCCATGGCATTTCTCTCCTTAACTCTAGTTTCCTCTGGGAAACGCTTATAAATTCTATCTTTTCCCCGACAACCCTAGAATCGCACGACCATAGCCATCGTGAGTCGAGTGTGATGTTCTCTAAGGAAGTAGTAGGAGCTCGACACCAGTGCTACCAGGAGCATTGTGTGGTTTTGCTTCTAAATCCTTAGAGGTGCATCGAGTGCGCTAGGCTAGTTATACTAGTGGATCCTCGGCCACATGTGTAAGGTCCGCAATATTTGAGTTTTATTTGCTTTTTTGGTTTTCACGGTTCTTGTTTCTTTTGTCGATTCCGTTTCTTCGCTCCGACTGGATCCATCTGCAAGTGCCGTCAAGAAGACCAGCATACAACTTGGATTATGCCCAATAATCCAATTCAGCAAGAGTCAAGCCAAGGCAACTGCCTGATATTCAGAATATTATCATTGGATCTGTCAAGAATGAAGAATGGGTCAGAAGCAGAATCTATGTGCAACAGACAAGGATAGAATATACCTGAGAAAGTTGGCCTCGGAATGGATCACACCTGAGGAACAGTCAGATAAGCTACCAAGAATGAACACCAGTAAGGACAAAATTATTCCTTCCGTGATACAAGGACTATTTCAATCAGTGGGGTGAACTTTGAGTCTTTTCTCAATGGACTCAAGAACCATTTAGTACCCACCGAAAACATATTTCAAGAATGTGAATATGCCATGAGCAACACCAAAACTCCGGTACGTTGGTACAAATTTCAAAGCAAATTCTGAAGATCGCCGGTGCAAATCTAAAATTTTCTGGGCACTATGAACAAGGTTTGCAAGGAATATGGATGAGTTCACAGTTGTCTAGAATCACTGAGCTTCCAAGCATCCAGAAGCAAGGAGCACCTAACATGATTGAAAGCTCAGCTGAACCGAATGGAATTATCCGTCAACTGTTTATTATCGGCAACACTTGGTCTGAATACAAAGGGTATTCTGAATCAAATAACAACATGAGGTCTGCATCAGTCTTGCAACCTTTATAGTAGCAATGATCAGACCAGCAGAAGACAAGCGATGTGCATGACAACAGAATATATTCAGACAAGGTATGGCCTATACCAAGTCTTGGCTCCGCTATGTGTAAAATTCCGGATACTACGGAAAGAATCCAGAATCGGTCGTAGATCTGATTGCGTACACAGCAAAAGGCTTCTGGTATAAGGAACCCAGCCTTCCTTCGCAAGCTACCAGACTGCCAATCTTCCTCGGTACGCCACTTGGTGGAGAAAATCTTCTGTGATACGACACTCCAATCTTTTTCAGTGTGCTATCGCGGAAAGCTTCCAGTAAGCCACATGAAGGAAAGCTTTTAAGGTACGATCCCCAGCCTTCTTCAGCACGCTACTTTGGTAGAAGTTTCGAGCATAAGGAATTCAGCCTTCTTCAACACACCCCGTGCCCACAACAAGTTTGTCAGCAGCGCGAACTAGCCCAGACACTCGTCTTCCTCAGAACTCAGTGGTTATCAAAGGGTTTATCCTACACCTGCATATGTTGTGAACATGCAGTCCAATGGATCAGTTCATGTGAGCCACTCGTACACGGGAATGACTGTGTTCAGAAAAACATTGGCCCCATAACTCGAGGAAGAATATGAGCACATCAACCTCTACGAGGTAGGCAAGAGTAAGTTGTGAGAACAAGCCCGACAAACCGGGGAAAACAATCAAGGAGCCGCGTTGGCATGTCATTACAGTTCCATCAAAGGAATCCTCAATAATCAAGAAGTTTTGGACAAATAACCTCCGTGACGGTCAGCAAGATATAGTTTCACAGACAAGGTATTATTACCAATCCTCATCAGACCCTTGCATATGCGGCCACAACAATGCACTACCTGCGGTTACAAGTAAGATTGCCGCACTCATCAAGAATACGAGCCATCAACCAAGACAAGAGGCTATGCTCCGAAAGATACACTGGATGATAGCCATACCATGTCCAGCTCAGTGGGCATAGCACGGACTACAAAGGTTATATATGACAGAGCCATCTCCACGAGCGACAGAGTTTGAAACAAGACATTCAGATAGAATGGCTCAAAGCACATCAGCATCAATAGCTCATAGACATCATGATATCATTGGAATAAGAGATTACTGTCTACGATTACTTTGAGATCATACCCGACACTTCAGTTGGGGATACAGCAGCAATAGTTCGGTCATGTTGTTCCTTGAATTAGGGATCACCTAAGGACAAAGTCGGAATGCCTAAGGCAGAAGGAAACATTAGTATGGAACCCACAGCCAGACTGAGCATTCCGACACGGCAAAAATAAAGTCACCTCTAGCCATTCGAGGCCATACGGGCATGTGAGCCTGGTACCAGGAAAAGGGAAGTTTTGCCCGTGACTGTCAGAGTATGAAGTGTCGCAATAAAACCCGAAGCAGTCACTTACAGGCCATGGAAACCGATCGGTTTGGTGGTATTACCCGCTACCCCACCTAGCAGCACCACTGCCAGGACAAAAGGTACACCTGACAGGAAAGAGAAGGATCCAAGGAAACTATGTGCAGAGACAACATATGGTCCATCAGAAGAGGTAGTTAAAAGGTCAGTGAACCAACGAAGACAATACCGCTGATGGATCCAAGTCGCACACAGGTAAGCCCCCTTCCCCGGGAGGTAAGCCTGGAAATCTTGAGGATGAGATTTTCTTAAGGGGGGTAGGTTTGTGACACCCTGGTTTTCGCTCCTGTTTTTTTTCCTTTGCGGGATTTGACTCCCGTCTTTTTTTCTCGGTGTTATCGGATTTCTATAGCTCCTGGGTATATGAAAATGGTCATTTAACCTTGCCTTTCCTATCCAACCAGAGATTCTCTCCAGACCAATCTTTCCACCCAAGATCTATTCTCGGGATTCTGCCGCCGAAACCCTACCTTTCTAGTTACCGGAAGAGAAACCCTAATCCTTCTAGTTACAAAGGAACCCCAATTTCCTTTGATCTGTTGCTTCCCAAACTTCTCCCAGTGATCATCTCACATCTATAAACCCTGGATATGCAAAAATATTGCCAAGTCATTTGCAATATTTTTCATTTATAATTAATTCCTTTTTCTGCCGGTTAAAGGAATTAAATCCAGGAAAATATCTATCCATCTCCAAAGTTCATGAAAACTTGTGGAGATATTCTTTGTGATCATATTGAGCTCCCATAAAAATATTGGCCATAATCAAATAAGGGAAATTGCATTTTCCTATTTAATGCCAATATTGCGTTTTGGGCAGTTTCTAAAGGAACTACCATTTTGGTAGCCGGGAAAAAATCCCAAATAAATTGTGAAGCTTTTTATATCCATATCTTCACCATTTCCATCAAAATCCAAGTTCCATAACTCAAAGTTTGAGCACAGCATCCATTTGCGAATTTTGTCCAGATTTTTAGTTTGCAAAGGAAGTGCTTGAACCCTTGGTCCATTTGAACTGAAATTTTTCATGGTGATTCACATTGCTAAATCACTCATGGAAACCAAAAACCAGCTCAATCCATCAATCCATTTGTCCACAGCATTTTTCTCAAGTTTCTATCCATTTGGAAGTGCTGTGAAGGAAGTACCATATAGGAATTTCCAAAGGAGCTGAAATTTTACCAGCACCTTCATATGTTCAAATCATCACCCTCCACCAAAATTCAGCTCATTTCATCAAGCCAGATGAATGCAGCTTCAAATTCTATTTTCTGGACCAAATTTGGCATTACAAAGGAAGTGTGTGCAAATCTTGTCCAAATGCCTTCAAATTCTACCAGCACCTAGTCCTTCCTATCCTCTGTCATTGTGACAAAGATCCAGCTCCTCTCCTTCACCCAGTTCTCCAGAAAACTCCACCCAAGATCCTATCAAGAAACTGTTCTGGATCACCACGACTACTCCAGAGTCATCCTGGTCTATCCAGTGACCTACCTTGCCAATTTGAGCAGTGAACGACCTGTTGGACAAGCCTAGACATGCATAAGCAGGCCAGAGCACGCAAGGCACATGGTGACCGCGTGAGCAGCGGGCAGAAACGGCGCTCTGCGCACTATTCACCTTGGCCAGCTAGCTCCAGCCAGCCATAGCTTGTCCGAGCATGTCCATGGTCTTCGCAGTGTCCGCGTGCCCCATCTCCAGCCGGTTCCCCCTCCGTTCCCTTCCTCGCCGCACCACGACAATGGCCGCCGTACCGCCACTGTATCCGCACAGCCGCCGCCGTATACAGCCGAGCCCGAGCTCTCCTAAAGACTCCACGAGCCCCTCCACTCTCCCAGTAACCCTGCCGACATCGCCTCCTCCCTCCGCGTGGCCTCGGAGCTCCAGCGTGGGGATAAGACCGCCATGGCGGCCATTCTTATCCCCCCTCGCCGGCCGGCTATAAAAGCAGAGTCACGGGGCCTCCCCGAGCATCCCCAACCATCCCAGCACCTTCCTCTCTCCCCTAGGTGCCTCCCCGACGCCTAACTACCTCGCCGGAGTTCTCTCTGCCACCACATCACCGCCATGGCCATCTCCATCCTCCTTCTAAATTCGCGTGCTCCTGGCCCTCTCCACCTCCACCGAGCCCACTGCTGGACGCAGTGCTCACCGGCGATCTCGCTCGTGCTTTTCCCCAGCCTCCCGCCCACCGGAGTCCCTCCACTGGCCGGAACCCCGCCGCCGTCCACCGCCTACTGCCTCCTCTCGCTGCCGTTAGTCCGGAGCTCCCCGGCGACCGCTGGAAGCCGGGACGGGTGCGCCTCGACGCACTGATCCCGACCATGTGCCGCACGTCGCCGGAGACGCCTGGTGGCACTGGCAATCGCCGCCCGACGCCGGCGGTGCCTGCGTACTGGAGGTTGAAGATAGCGCCCTCCCCTCCATTTTTTTAAATGGGCAGCAGCGCTGGTGGGCCGGCCCAGTGGCGACAGTAGCCTCGCAGGCGCCCAGGCTCTAGCCACTTTCGGCCCGAGCCGGCCCAGATGCACAGTGCATTTTATTCATTTCCAAAAAAAAAACTACTAAGGGCCTCTGTGTAATTATTTATATTACAAACTGGTCCCTGGCAGTCAAACCTCCACAACTTTTCGACCGTAACTCTGATTCAGGTGAAACCAATGCTCACGTCTTCGTCTCGTCGAGCCCGTTCCGATGGTATCATTTTCATAATGTTTCCACACTGTGAAAATGACCATTTTGCCGTTACCCTCCGTTCAGCCTTTCCGAGAGGGAATCTTTTCCGGCGAATTCTTCCGCGGCTTCACCGCACTTCTTCCTGGAGTATTCTTCGACCCCAAGCAAGCCGACCATCTGATATATGCCCTAAAGCATTGCTCTGTGATATTTCTTGCATGTTTAAATTAATATGCTTTTGCTTGTCTGTGTAGTAGTGAGCTGTATGTGACTCTGATGAACCCTTGCTTGCACTTTCTTCGGTGACGGCACCACGCCTGTGTTCTGAGCTGTTTCCGGCCGTCCGGGTGGATGCCGACTTTTATTTCTCTTGTCAGCAACTGTGCGTGTTCTGAGCTGTTTTCGGCCGTCTCGGGTAGCTGTTGAATTTCTTTCCGTAGCAGTGACCCTATGCTCTGAGCTGTTTCTCGGCCGTCTTAGGGAGCTGCTACATTCTTCTTATCAACACCGTCTCATGCTCTGAGCTGCTTTCCATCCGTCTTGAGCCGGGGTTGAGTTATTCCGGTAATGTCGTAGATCTGAGTTGTAAAGACCGTTCTGGTGGCTACTGGTTTCTTTGCCGGTTTTGTGCAAGGGTTCCGATGGTCGTCACTTACAGCTAGAACTTGTAAACTGATAACTTGCCAGTTAAATATTGTTCCACTAATGACTCATTGTGATGTTATATGGAGATAGGTGGTTATGTTTCCACAGTTGTTATCTCACACATAGTTACCACCATGTTAAGTTATTGTGATGAATCACTAAGCTTGCTAAATGACTTAGTCGGTTGATCTAGAGTCACCTGTCCGGGCTTATTCGTGCAGCCACATTTGCCGGTATGGGACGGCCTTGACTTGGTCTGATCGCGTGCTCTTTTATCGGTACCACCAACTAGGGAAGGTTATGCGTGCGCGCTGCCCTGGCCCGGTAGGCGACGATAACCTTGTGAGCCCAGTTGAGTTATTTGCCGGCGTCCCCGTTTGGGACAGTTTAGTTTGGCCACGACGGTGGCAGGTGTCACGAGATGACACAGGGGCCACCCAGGACATGACCCTGGGAGGGTATGATTGTCGGTGGTACGGTAGAGGAGTCACGGGTCAGGCAGGTTTCGTTGGAGCAACGCTGGTCCACCCGAATGGGATCACGAGGTCAGTGCTCCATAGTGTGGGTAAAGTGCGCAACCTCTGCAGAGTGTAAAATCTATTCGAATAGCCGCGTCCACGGTATTGGACAACCCGTCCAAACCTCACTAGGTGGTCAACCATAACAAAGATAATAATAATGGAAGAGCTCGTCTTGTGTAGACATCAGATGATGTCAGGAATGTGATATGTTAGCCATGGGATGGCTATAAGAGGAGTGGTCGGATAACCACATGATTTGGGTTGGATTTGGATCAGATTCAGGTTGGATCATGAGAATGTTCGGAGTATGGAATATTTACCTAATATGCTTTACCTTACTGCATTTACTTCAGTAGTTATCTTGCTGGATAAACCTGCTATAACATGATAATTGATATTGCTAGCTAGTTATGCTATGTCATGACAATTAATATTGCTCTAATAACAAGTGCATGCTTGAGTGCCATGGATTGCTTTGCTTGGTGTATATGTTAGTTTGGTTTGCTTGCGAGTACATTCAAAAGTACTCAGCGGCCTTCAATGTGGCCAGGTTCACATAAAGATTCGTCATCCGTCGACGAGGAGACGGAGCGTTCGCAGGCTAGGAGCGTAACCCAGTCAGATCCCTGTGGATTGGAGCCGCACCAGGACCATGTTGCCTTAGATAGAGCTTTTCCGCTGCCATCACCTCTGTAATATATCTCATGTAAGACTGATATATCCATTAATAGAAATGCCTGTGTTCTTGATACTTGTTGTAAGCACGCATGCCAGAGTGATTTCCTGGGCTGGTATGCGTGGCGACCGTCTGGCTACAGTGGTACTCAGGCGGGGCGCCACATGTCTTGACCATATCACATCACAACATACCCTGCAAAAAGAAGTTAGACGTCCTCTTCTTTGTTGTTGCAAGTTTTACGTGGCTGCTACGGGCTTCTAGCAAGAACTGTTCTTACCTACGGCAAAAACCAGAACGGTGATTTATCAAGTTTGCTGTTTTAACCTTCTTCAAGGACCGGCCGTAGTCAAATTCAATTCAACTAAAGTAGGAGAAACAGACACCCGCCAGCCACCTTTATGCAAAACAATTTGCATGTCTGTCTGTGGAACCGGTCTCATGTACGTGGACATCTAAGGTTGGTCCAGGCCGCTTCATGCCACAATACCGCTGAATCAAAATAAGACGTTGGTGGTAAGCAGTATGACTATCACTGCCCACAACTCTTTGTGTTCTACTCGTGCATAACATTTACGCATAGACCTGGCTCATGATGCCACTATTGGGAAACGTTGCATGGAAAACAAAAAAATTCTACGCACACGCAAGATCTATCCATGGAGATGCATAGCTACGAGAGGGGGAGAGCATCTTCATACCCTTGAAGATCACTAAACGGAAGCGTTTATCAATGCGGTTGATGTAGTCGTACACCTTCACGATCCGTCCCGATAAAGTACCGAACGTACGGCACCTCCGAGTTCAGCACACGTTCAGCTCGATGACGTCCTTCCCTTCTCGATCCAGCAAGAGAGGCAAAGTAGTAGATGAGTTCCGGCAGCACGACGGCGTGGTGATGGTGTTGGTGAAGAACAATCTCTGCAGGGCTTCGCCAAGCACAACAGAAACTATGACGGAGGATAAACTAGAGGGGACGGGGTTGCCGGCACACAACTTGGTGAATCTTGATGTGTCTTGGGTGCTAGCCCTGCCCCTCTATTGATATGTTGAGCCTTGGGGTCAAAACTTGGAGTAAAAGCCTCCTCAAAGTCGGTTTTGCCCGAAAGGCAAGAGTCCTTCTCGGACTCCAGGACCAGACGCCAGGGTTCCCGGTGTCTGGACCCAGACGCCAGGGTCCCTGGCGTCTGGCCCCTGGCCTCCGCAAAACTGCCTTTTGCACTTACCAAAAGCCCCGTGGGCTTTACCCCTTGGCCCAAATAAAGTGTTCTCGTACCCAAACATTTCGGGAAACATCCGAAACCCATTCCGGTGAATTCCGGAACTCTTTCAGAGACAAAACACTATTATCCCATATATCAAACTTCACCTCCGAACCATTCTGGAGCTCCTCGTCATGTCCGTGATCTCATCCGGGACTCCGAACAACATTCGATCACCAACATACATAACTCATATAATACTATATCGTCAATGAACGTTAAGCGTGCGAACCCTACGGGTTCGAGAACTATGTAGACATGACCGAGACACCTCTCTGGTCAATAACCAATAGCGGAACCTAGATGCCCATATTGGTTCCTACATATTCTACGAAGATCTTTATCGGTCGAACCGTTATGACAACATACGTAATTCCCTTTGTCCATCGGTATGTTACTTGCCTGAGATTCGATCGTCGGTATCTATATACCAAGTTCAATCTCATTACCGGCAAGTCTCTTTACTCGTTCCGTAATACATCATCTATAACTAATTCATTAGTCATTTGCTTGCAAGGCTTTTTATGATGTGTATTACTGAGAGGGCCCAGAGATACCTCTCCGATACTCGGAGTGACAAATCCTAATCTCGATCTAAGCCAACTCAACAAGCACCTTCAGAGATACCTGTAGAGCATCTTTATGATCACCCAGTTACGTTGTGACGTTTGATAGCACACAAGGTATTCCTCCCGTATTCGGGAGTTGCATAATCTCATAGTCGAAGGAATATGTATTTGACATTAAGAAAGCAATAGCAATAAACTGAACGATCATATGCTAAGCTAACGGATGGGTCTTGTCCATCACATCATTCTTCTAATGATGTGATCCCGTTATCAAGTGACAACACATGTCTATGGTTAGGAAACCTTAACCATCTTTTATCAATGAGCTAGTCTAGTAGAGGCTTACTAGGGACACGGTATATGTTTATGTATTCACACATGTATTTAAGTTTCCGATCAATACAATTCTAGCATGAATAATAAACCTTTATCATGAATAAGGAAATACAAAATAACAACTTTTATTATTGCCTCTAGGGCATATTTCCTTCACTTTCCCCTTGGAAGAGCAGATGGGCTCTTTCCCCTTGGAAGAGCCGGAGAGGGTGCCCTCCTCGTGGTCGTCGTCGATGAGGTCTGACTTGGAAGCTGTCGATCCCAAGCCAGCGTCACAGACGTGTCCTTCAGAAATGACAAAAGGGGCTCGATGGCGATGTAGGATGGCAAATTCTTGACAGCGAGCCAGAGGAGATCAGCGGCGGGGCCATGTATGAGATCGACAGCGGTTGAACCCAAGGGGTTGGGGGTGGGCCACTTAACCTGTGACATTGCCCACGTCAGGCCGTCGCTGTCGACAACCTCGATGTCGTAGCCGACGTCCGTGACATACCCGCATACTCTAGCCCGCTGATTGAGTGCCAGTAATGGCTTCAGCTTCCTCAGCGACGTACGGCGAAGAGGCCGCGATACACCTCTTTTGGGTCAGTCGCTCCTCGAGTTCCACGGGAAGTGTAGCCGGGCTTAGGCTGCGATGCCCTAGAGTGAAGATAGGGATGGGGATCTGTGGGGAAGGGGGCGTTTGGCAGGCGTCATCTAAGAAACTCAGGGCGGTCTGGGTATGGAGATCGGTGGGTAAACTACACGGGCAAACTGGCAGATGTTGACAATGGAGGCCTTGCGGCGGCGGCGGCGACCTTGCTAGGGTTTCGAGCGAGGGAGGGGTTGTGGTGGGGTGTGTGTGTGTGCGCGCGCGCGCCTGAGGAGGTTTTGGTGTGTGTGTGGAGGGGGGGGGTGTTTGAGGAAATGGCACGGCTACTAAAAAGTTTACTACGCGAGAGTCAAACGCGGGAGTGAAATGCCGGGGCTATTGAAAATTTGGATGATGGTGCATCGCACACGGTCCGGAAATAACAACCATGTGTTATGAAACAGAAAAACCCTCGAGCCGGGCAGATATTTTCGAGGGACGCAGGTGGGAGCGGGAACAACAAACATCACACACGGTCGAAACATAATAACCGTGTGTTATCAAACAGAAAAAACTGCAGGCGGGTAGATATTTTTGAGAGGGGAAGCCTTGTGGAGCCCAATGTACTATGCTAATGTGAGTGACAGGGGCACCGGCGTGGCACACGGTTAGTGTGAGTGAACCGTGTCTGTCGCGTCATCTGACTTGTCTAATGTTCATAAATTTGGCGAAAATGACGTGGGAAAGGGCCAGAACATGAACACACTTGCATGTGGACCAAATATATGTATGAAAAGGGTGGTTTGATGTTCAAATACCAAATGCAACTTTGTTGTGGCACCTATCTCGCAAAGCGCACGGTATTGCTTGCCCCCCCCCTCGTGTCGGCAGGAGGGGAATCCTAAGCTATGAACGCATGCCCGCCCCCACAGAGGTTCACCTAGCAAAGTGCGAAGTAGCAGTCCCCCCAATCACACACACGCGCACGCACGCGCACACACACACACACTTTCAGTCGGCGGGAAAGGGCATCTCACCAAGATGTATTGTAAAACAGACCAAGAATAATCCACCTTGGTTATACAACCTCTCTCTTGTTGTTGGTCAAAGTGATGGCCGTCCATGCGACCCCAGAGATGGGCTAGCTCGCCAATAATCATGCAAGTAGCTAGTCCTCGAAGACAACCACTGCCTGCGTGTGGCCCAAACATATGTATGGAGGTGATGTTTGAATACACAATGGAACAACTTTGATGTGGCATCGTGCTTTGGAACCAAAAATCCCCACACGGAGCGAGGGTTAGTTGACGATGCATATGTATGTCACACCACACTTCGAGCCGATGGGGATTCATGAATGCATGCATAGTATGCGCTCAAACTTAATTAGGTCTGAATCTCACCATGACCTACTACGATAACACGAACCAAAGGAAGAATCCGCCATGGTAACCTATCTTGTTGTCGGTCAAAGTGATCATGGATGTCCACGCGGGCCCATGAATATATAGGCTTGTCGCCGATAACCACGCGAGGGAGTGTACCATTTGAAGACAACCACTACATGCATATGTATGTATGGAGGTGATGCGTGCATGCATGTTTGAATACCATTCACAACATTGATGTGTGGCGCGTGCGTCGAAAATCATACAGTCCCCACACAGAGCGAGATCGGTTCATGACGTGTCGTGGTACTGGCCACTTCGACTCGATGGGAGGGATTCATGTGTACACATGCATGTGTGCTCAAACTGTATCATGTCATCCCAGAGCATGACCTATATACCGTAATACAAACAAAAATAATAATCCCTTCCTAAGTCAAATTAACCTCTCTCGTTGTCAGGTAAAGTAGTAATGGACCAAGCGGGCCCACAGATGGAAAGCATCGATCTCGCTGATAACCGCGTGAGTGGGTGCGAGAGGACAACCACCATCGCTTTGCATGTGGGCCAAACATATGTTGAATACCCAAAATGCACAACTTTGATGTGGCACATGCCTCGAAAACCGCAAAGTCCCCACACAGAGCGAGGTTCATGAAGCGTACTACATATGCTGGTCCCCTTCCCCCTCTTCGACGCATACTATATGCTCCTACCGTAATACAACCCAAAAAGAATCCTCCTTGATGGTGAAATTAACTAACCTCTCCCGATGTAGGTTAAAGTGATGCATGCATCGATGATGACCTCGCGGGCCCACAGATGGAAGCGTCACACATGAGTGTCCTAGGATAACCACCGCCTACATGCATGTGGCCCAAAGAGGCGTTGTGTGATGTTTGATAAGCCAATGCACAACTTTGATGTGGCACGTGCCTCGGAAACCGAAAAGTCCCAACACTGAGTGAGGTGTACATGTTCACGGACGCGTACGTAGTATATATGCTAGTCCCCTCCCACCTCTTCGACGCGTACTATATACTCCCACCAT
Source organism: Thinopyrum elongatum (assembly GCA_011799875.1). NCBI lineage: Eukaryota > Viridiplantae > Streptophyta > Magnoliopsida > Poales > Poaceae > Thinopyrum > Thinopyrum elongatum. The sequence continues at coordinate 41,515,496 of CM022300.1, forward strand.
AACACAAACAAAAAAGATTCTACCTTGCTGATCAAAATAACCTCTCTGCCGGCTGTTGGTGAAAGTGATGGACGACGACCTCGCGGGCCCACAGAAAGCGTCACACGCGAGTGAATGTCGTGTAGGACAACCACCGACTGCATGTGGCCAAAACATTTATGTATGAAAGGGTTGTGTAATGTTTTAAATAATGAATTCACGACTCTGATGTGGCACCTGCCTCACAAAACGGCCAACCCACACGGTGGCTCACGACTCATAGTGTACTGCCAGCCACCCCCCAGACGCGCGCACACACACACACACCGCGCATCCACTGCAACTACGATGCATGTTAAATTTTTCCGCGGTGAACATATGTTACCAAAGGAGGGATGTTTTAATTTTGAAAAAAAATAGAGATCATTAAGGCGTTTTAGTACATTGATTGATTTTATAGGGGTATAATGTGCAAAAATCAAATTTGAACTACATGCACACGTGACAGTGCACCTAAATGGATTGGAAAAACACATGTGTCTCACTGGGTGCATGTTTACTCCCCGTGCAAGAAATTTCAAACATTGAGAATCTTGATTTTTAAAATCTCGTATATCCAAAACTTATTTGAAATTCATGAAACTTATCGTGTTGTTATATGGACACCAATACACAGTGGCATTGTACATTTTTTTGTCAAATTTGAGACAAGTTTTGAAGTAATCTTTATCTTCTTACAAACGGGATATTATTAATAATTGAGAACCAATATCGCAAACGGATTATTTATTCGAACCATGGGCGTTAGACCAACAATGGATACGTGTCATGCTTCAGTTCAGCAATAAAGCGGCAGCATTAATCATCAAAATAGAAAAACAATATACATGCCACCACGCGACCCGTGTGGCGTGCGAGCAGGCGTGAGTTGACGGGACGCATGCGAGCAGTCCGCCGCGCAGGCAGACCGGGAGGCGTGCGTGCAGGTGTGTGAATTGACGGGAGGCGTGCTCGCTGTGCAGTGTCATCGGGAGACGTGCGAGTAGCTGTGTGAAATGACAGTAGGCATGCCAGCAGTCCGGTGCGCAGGCTCACTGGGAGGCGAGCCAGCGGTTTTACCGCCGGCCGCCTCTCTCCCACTACTCCATATTAATGGCACACCCGAGCGGCCGCACCCCCCATCCTCGCCACACACACAATCCTCTCTCTCCGCTTGCATCCTCGACGCCGCTCTCTGTCCTCAAAGCCGTAAGTGCATGAGGATGCCGCCAAAGCGTCCCATCGGAGGGAGTGGCGACGCCGGGGCTGCTGAAGCACCGGAGCACGGCGTGGAGATGGAGACAGAGGTTGCCGTCGCTGCCGGCGAGGTATCACTGCACCCTGACATCGTCGACGGCGTCGTGCTTCCACAGTCGGAGCTGGAGGTCCACATCGACTCCAGTGACGACTCGGGCGACGACTCCGACGATGATGGAGAACTGGTTAGTCATCTATACCCATTTATGTGTCAAATACATCCTAGGGTTTCTCTGGTTACTCCTGCGTCCTGCCTCCCCCTTTTTGGAATAGAAATCCTATGGTTATGTTCTCCCAATCCATGAAATCTGAGTAAGTTTCATTAGATCCATGTAGTGTATTGATTGTTTGAATGGTACAAGTGATAAGTGATTAGTTGTTTCATCTGTGCAAATGATTTCTGCTAATAATCCGACTAGGGTTAGTGTTCGTGCTAATAATTCCTAGCCAGGTCTTGACAATTGATTTTGAATGACCTACATATATGTTTGTGCCATTATTTTCATCAAGATTGGTCTGTACATAGATGATTGTGCTTAAAAATCAAACCATAATCTCTGGATATGTCTAAAAAATAGCCATAATTTCCTAATCCTACTTTACGGCATGTAAACATTGATTTGATGCCAAATTTTGGCAACTGCCAAATGTTCGCTAAAGATTAGTTTGTAAACATTAATTTGACGCCACATTTTTTTTACTATATGTATCGGTGTTGTCTGACGATGTCGACAGTGAGGATGAAGATGGCCAGAGGAGGTACAAGAGGCAAATCCTCAGGGAGCTTTATGCGGGAATGCATAACAGGCGTATTAGGACCTGGAACTGGGGCTATCGATGCCCATTTTGCAACCAAAAGCTTCATCACGCGTATCAAAGTGTTCTGGCGCATGCAAGAGGACGAGCCATTGGCTCCTTCAAGTAGAAGTATTCTCGCAGGGTGGCGCACGCCGCGCACGCCGCGTACGCCGAGTACCTGGAGAAGCTTCAGGATCGTGCCGGCAGATGAGATGAGATGTGGGATCGAACTATGTATGGCTATGTAGTGTCTTAATTATAAATGTGCTTGAGTATGCTTAATGACGGTTGAACTATATACTTATGGTTGAACTGTGCTTGTGTACGCTTATTATCTATGTCTGAGTATGTTTAATCTATGTTTACTTATGTCTAAATGTGGGATATGGATGCAATCAGTTCGGTTGATGGAATCTACCTCCGTCCTGGTTTATTGGTCCCCTTTGTAATTTGTGTTAAATTTTGACCAAAGAATTAACTGACAAAATATTAGTGCAGGTCAGCAAAAATTATATCGTTGGATGCGTATTTGAACATAGTGTTCAATGATAAATTTTTTGGTGACATGCATAAACATTTGTTAGTTAAATCTTTGGTCAAAATTTGGCGCAAATTACAAAGGGGACCAATAAACCAGGATGGAGGTAGTACGTCAATCGCACACGGTTCCCAAAATTGGAACCGTGTGCAATGACTTTCATTTTCCCTATTACGTCAAGCACAAACAGTTGGTTCTAGCAAACTGTTGCCTCCGAAACTCTTTGTGGGACAGAAAACCCTCACCACCCAATTCAAAAAAGAAAAAAGAAAACCCTCACCATCCCCACGTCACAAAAACCCTCACCCCGCCCGCCACCCCCTCCGGTCCCCATTCACACCTGCACAAGCTCCTCTGCGACTCTGCATGGCACCGCCTATCGCCGCGGCAACCACTTAGCTCGACATCTGTCACCGCCGCCAGGCTGCCGGTAAACCCCACCGCATTTCGCCACTTCCGCTTGCCGCCGCCTATCGCCATCGACTTTCTCGACGCTGCTCGCGGTCGACCCAGCTCCGCCCGATTGGGGAATCCGCCATATTGAGGTTTTTTTTTCTCATGGACAACAAGTTAACTAATTTAATGAGATATTATTTAATCTCTTACCCCAGTTCATCTGCCTCCTTTAATCACCCGGCCAAAATCGTCGTGAATTCATTTTTATTCGAGCTGATTTGAGGATTTTCTTTTATTCATAGAGTGTACAGTCCGCAGACACATCAGGACTTTGTGGCCTCGGCCAGACATCCATGGAGTTCCATCTTACCGTACCAGATGACTTGAGGATGCGCACGATATGTTCAATCTCACCCTAAATCGGTTGGCATGGCCTACTTTCCTCAACATATACTATATATTGCTGCATTTGGATAAAAGGTGCCATGTGCAGCATATACGTCAAAGGGGATTTTTTTCCTCTTCTTTCTATATTAGGCAAATTAATAATGTATTGTTCTTTCGATTACTCTCATATTTGCATGACATCATGGTTACCCTATCTGTTTAATTATAGATTTTTGTCCTTTGATTTCAACTGTTGTACAATTCTTTCAATTTCGCCCATATTTGCATGTTACCATATTCTTTAACTATCCTACCATTTTCTGCAGCGCGTCCCTTGCTATGCAACATAATCTGTAGTACACAATCTTTCCCTTTACATAAATCAAGACTGCAGGGATGTCATACTGAACACAAACCATGGATTTACAATCGTTGCTTCTGTAAGACTTGATGAATGTGGTCACTCCTATTTTGCCACGGGCCTTTGGACAGAAATTTCTAAGTTTCCTGTACTGAAAGCTCACATTAAAATTGAACTGCACATAAAAGAGCCTGGTCATGAGATATATGCTAACTTCCCCGACGATATCATCCGTCCAGACTTTGTTCGAAGTAAGTGTTCTTTTCAAGTATCTGCATGTTTACTTACCCAACAATATCAAAGAAATTGTGTAGTCTTTAAGCAACCGATTGTTATTCCATTTTCTTACTCTATTCCTACCTACTAACTTCTAGTTACCAATACACTTTTCTATTGCCCTGTTTTAACTAAATATTCCCTGTACTCCCACTTCTATCAGAAAGCGCCGCTGACAAGGAGACTCCGGAGGTGGAGAACGGGGCTGCTAACAAGCGGAGGCGGGTCGAGCAAAAACCGCAAGCGACTCCAGCAGGCCTAGACTTCATCAGCAGCCTCCCTGATGATATGTTGATAGTCATCATCTCCCTCCTCCCAATCAAATATGGGGCGCGGACAACCGTCCTTTCCCGGCGGTGGCGCCCCCCTATGACACTCCACCCATCTCAACCTCATCGACACCCACGAGCTCTACCATGGCTATCGCAAAAGCTTGGATGCGTTCTCCCAGATCCTCGATAGTCACCATGGCCCAACCAGAGGCCTTAGCATGGGCAAGTTCCATTCCAACGGCAAGGACCGAGCCAAGCTTGACGAGTGGTTCCGATCCCCCGCCCTTGATCAGCTCGAGGAGCTCACTTTTGATGATGGGCATATGCGTTCGCTGCCAACGTCCACGCTCCGCCTCGCGCCCATGCTGTGCGTGACCAAGTTCAGGAACTGCCATTCCCCCCCCCCCCTTAATGACGCGCCCACTCTTATTCTACCCTGACTGAAGCACCTCGAGCTCGTTGTCATCTGCCTCCAAAATGATGACATGGAGCGCCTGCTCCATGGCTGTACTGCACTCGAGTACCTTCATCTTTAGGCGATCAATGGGTTGAGTAGCTTCCACATCACCTCCATGACTCTCCGGACTATTTATGTGTGTTGCTGGTGCTGCAAGAAGACATCACAAAATGTGTACCACGGTATGGTCATTGAGGACACACCTTCACTTGAGAGATTACTTGTAGTTGATCAAGAAGGTCCAACCAGAATCAATGTCATTTATGCGCCAAAATTGACAGTGGTGGGCTACTCGTCTGACAAATACTCCGAACTTGTTATTGGATCCACACCCGTTCAGGTACAACAGCCGCCTTCTACCTCTCCTTCTAGAAAGTAACATTATTTCTAATTTTGAAGATGTATGTTTGTCTATCATCCAAAAAATGATTTCGACAAGCTTGACCCTAAAACTACACACAGTGAAGGTCTTGGCACTAGGATCTATCAGCCCCAACCTAGACCAAGTTGTCAGTTTCCTAAGATGCTTTTCGTGCCTGGAGAAGCTATATATCGAGGTGATGTTCCTTTCCTGTTAAATGTTAACCATAAGGAAGTTCAATTTTTGACACCCTTTTCCAAGTTTACAATGACAATGTACTATGATTTATGAAGGATTTTTGGAGGATTTTAGTACATACATGTTTCTCCCCATATTGGTTGCTTGATCCATATGGTTACAATCCCTAAGCATTTCTCCTTTGGATTCATCTGTACTAGTTTTCTTAGGGAACTTTTCATCCACTCCAACCTCTTGTGAAGAAGGCTACATTTTTCTAGATTGTAATCAAATGCCCATGTTAATCATGTCGGATCGAAGATGGCACGCTAGTGCATTTTACAAATCCTGCAAACCAAATAGGCCTGTAGTAGTGTTCAAAACTGCTTGTAGGCACTAACACGTTTTCTTCTTTTGTAGATAAGATTAGGCCCGGTGGTGGATAATGTGATACAATATAAGAATCACATCGAATGCCTAGATCTGCATCTCTCAGAAATTACTTTGAACTCCTATCGAGGGACCTTACCGGAGATTATATTCTCCAGGTTCTTTGTTGTCAGAGCAAGGGTGCTGAAGGTAATGAGGTTTGCCCTTCATTTTTTTTTTGCAAAAATGAATGGTTTGTTGATCAGCGGCGGCGGCGGCAGAATGGAATAGGCTCCAAAAAAGCTGAATTTCATTTTGGAACTTCAGATAACAGAGTAATCGAAAGTCATCGTGTCAACCCCATACATGACTTCTTAGTGGCTGACCCCTTTGCAAACATTATGAGGTTTCAAAACCAGCATTACAAGTGGTAATATTAGTTTGAACCTCTCTTATATCCATGTTCAGCGGATCAGCGCGGCCGTTTGCAGCTGATGAGCTGAATTTCATTTCTAATATCAGTTTGAACCTTGTAATCTTCGAATTTGAGCCATATAACTCTGGAATTTGAACCTTGTAATATTTCGAGCTTTTGTGTTACAATCGTTGAAATGGCATTGTATGAGACTCGTATATTGGTAGCACTATTTTGACCTTAATATGCAATGGACTTAGATTTTATTAACCACTCTCGAATGTGTTTACCTTGTCGATCTCATAGCACACGATCTGTATAGCTAACTCGACCGCGATCTTCGACATTATTGCACACAGTTGGTTTCTTCAACCGTGTGCCCTGTAGAGTACAGAATTAATTATCGCACTCGAGTGTCCATCATCACCCTTCTGTGTAACTTTGACCTCATCACCCACGGGTAAACTTATGACTGAAGTCATTCCACACACTTCATTTTTTACAAAGCTTTTTGCCAATAAACGCCCACGATTTGTCCCTCTTCTAGCCGACGCGTGGCCAAACTAGCCGGGCGGGAAGCTTTCGTGGTAAACTGTGCGGTTGCGTGGGAACAGGCTCACCAATGATACATTTGGCGCCTCTTCGAGCCCACGCATGGTCGAACGAAACGCGTGCGGTGTTCTCAAGCGTGCACTGGAATCCTTCGCTATGAACACGGTGACAAGACATGACGATTACAAGCTGGTCGGCCCCCATTTATTACAGCGGCCATTTAACCCTTGTGTCTCTTCAACCTTTTGATCGCGCCCCACTATTGCAAGAACCACACCCACCATGACAAATTCTTAGAGGGTATCCTGCGCGGCTCCAATGGCGCTCCGAGCGACTACCGACGACGAGCAGCAGTTCACCATGCATGCCGTGGTGGACACCCACAGAAGGTTCATGGAGCTCTCGGTGGTGTACACCAACAACCCGGTCGGGGTGGAGCACTCCATCCACATCATGGAGCTATTGCTTGCTGAGGAGAAGTACAAGGTGGTCGGGTTCAACCTCGAGTACACCCGCGCTCGTGTCGGGTCTCGTCCCAAGGTCGCCGTCACCCAGATGTGCGTGCACAATCACGTCCTCGTCTACCACTACTGCCTGGCCACAAGCCCTTGCGAGCGTTTTGCCAGGTTTGTCAACAGCCCCCACTACATATTCGCTACGGTGGACATCACCAACGATGTAAAGGTGCTCAAGAATTCGGGCATCGCCTGCCAGAATCTTGTCGACATCCAGGGCCAATACAAGATCTGGGGCAGCAACGAGCATGAGAAGGACTCACTGGTTCACCTCGCTGAGGCCATCATCGATCCCTACTACAGAGACATGAAGGATTCCTGCAACAAGGACAAGCGTGCCTGGCACTCGGCCTAGATGGAGAAACTAGACAAAGCTCACGTCGTGTATGCGGCCAAGGAGGCGTACACGAGCTACGAGATGTACAGGCGAATCGTTGACATGAGGAAGTGCCTCCTTCCCCAAAACGGCCAGGGATCCAGCCGGAAGTAGAGCAATGACAAGTGTCGTCGCAACAAGAAGTAGATGATTAGATCCTCGTTTCTCCTAGTTTAGTATGCATGTAATTGCTTACTTTGGTGTGTGGAAATGTTATGTGTGCAGTCACTTGTGTAATTGTATGCTTAATTTGGTTATGCAATGCTGTCTTTTTAAGTATATATGTTGATGCTCTGTAGACAGCGCGTAGATGTTGTGCAGACAGAGCAAATCAAATCGCACACGGACTAAACAATGGAACCCGTCAGTGATGTTTTCATCAATCACTCACAATTGTATAGCAGCAATCGTTTGCTCACAACACACACAGCTTGTTAACAGGAATCGTCTGTGTTGTTATTGGTCTTCCCACACATTTTCATTTGCAGACCTGTTTGCCACGTATCACACACATCTTGTTAAGTTGAACCGTTTTTGTTCCCTTGGCTCAACGCAAACAGTTCATCCGACTGAACTGTATGCCGTATATCTCACACACATTCATCGGGATGACCGTTTCTTTTGTGTTGCCTAATCACAAACAGTTCATCCGAGTGAACTGTATGCCGTATATCGCACACATCTTCATCTGGTTGCCCGTTTCTGTTATTCCGCCTCATCACAAATAGTTTATCAGGGTGAATTGTATGCCGTATATCGCACACACCTTGATCTAGCTGCCCATTTCAGTTGTTCTGTCTCATCGCAAACAGTTCGTATGGATCAACCGTATGCCCCGCATCGCACACGCATCTAAAATCTGAACCGTGTTTGATGTATCCACCATCGCAAACATTTTGCATCTTTTTTGACGGTTTTTTTACATCACCGTTTGCGATTAATGCATCGCACATAGTTTCGTCGAAGGGTCTCTGATTGTAGTGTCACGTTAGCAGCATCCTGCAGTAGTGATTGTACACATGTACCAGTTAAAATACTCAAGATGATGTGCTGGCTCAGTCTCTCAGAGGTGTTCATAGGGGTAGGGCATGCGTGCATGCATCCATAGGGGTGAGTGTATGTGCTTATGCATGAGCGTCTACGTATGTACCATGTTTAAAAAACTCCCCCTCACCACAACTCCACCAGTTCCATATAAAATTTAGCTACATCACAAACTTTCCATATGGATGATCCATTCACATGTAGTGGTCAAACATGTATCCATGTCTAGGACATCGGAGAAGTAAGACACAATCACCTACATGGAAGTTGGCAAAGGAAAAGATGTATTCCAATAGCCTAGTCAACCATAAGATAATAGCTGGCAGCTTAGTCGAAGATATGTCACAACATAACCAACAATCTTGATAGAAATTTTCATGTCAAGGTGGATGCCGGAAAAGACCTTTGCACAATGTTTCCCTGTTGGATACCATACGATCAATATTTGCTTTGTCGGGGATTCCCTACTTCTGGGACAAATCATCTCTCATGGATAATCTTTGATAGGCCTTGTCAGCTAATACAATCTATTTACTCAAAATAGAGTTATCTGAATATTTTGGATGGTCCAAAAAATCTTATTAGTAATAATGATAATATCTCTCTATGCTTCAATACATATACCACATGAACTGTCCTACATGATTGTGATCCATATAATGTGATACTTGCTGCGAATCCTATTGCTATGCGATGAATAAATATTTGATGTTTAATTAGATTATGATGTTTGATTCCATAATGTATAGATTTATATTGTTCTTTAATTCATTTATCTATTTATTGGCCAGATTATATGAAAGATTGATATGGGAACATTGTGCATTAGACCTCTATTAGTGAAGTATTTTTGGTGACAATTTGAGCGCAAAAGTTTAGAAAAATTTGCCTGACTAAAGGATAATAAAATTGTCTGGGCATCTATACTGTGGGTAGTGAGAGGAATTAATTTCAATTGTATATCATCTTGCTTAATGCAATACTCAGTTTATTTAATACCCAAGGTGAATACGCAAGGACGATTTTGGAGATATGCTGCTAGTAAACATATAAATCCCTATCCAGTTTCGTGCATAAGAAAACTTCTCCAAATACCTTTACATGCACTTCTATTTTAGTTATTTATTGAAAATACAAAATTAGTTCCAACAACATTATGTTCCATCTCTTATTGCAACTCTAGCGAGATTGAGTCGCTAGAGTTGTTGAGGACACAAGAGAAGTTCTTAATCTTTCTTGTGGTGCTACTTGGAAGAGGTTAGGGTTGTTATCGCTGTGGATTTATACCTTTGTTACTAAAGTGAGGGGAAATTACCACTTACATCAAACCTCTATGCTTGGAGGCCCAATAACTATTACCTAGCACTAGTTCCTTGGAGTAGCAAGCAGATGCATGTGACAATACTCTTATATAGATCGATGTACTCATATAGAGATCGATGCGGAGGTGTGACGCCCCCGGCTCAATCATGCACTAATCATACACGCAAATGCACACGATGAAGCCTAAGGACTCACGGGAAGATATCACAACACAACTCTAAAACATAAATAAAGTCATACAAGCTTTATATTACAAGCCAGGGGCCTCGAGGGCTCGAATACATAGCTCGATGGCATACAAGCGTCAGCGGAAGCATCAGATATCTGAGTACAGATATAAAAGAAAATAGAAAGGCCCTTAGAAAGGCGGGGCAAAATAAAACACTACGATCGAAAGGCGCAGGCCTCCTGCCTGGGACCCTCTGAACCTACTCCTGGTCGTCGGCCAGCTCGTAGTAGTATCCATCCTCGGGGTAGTAGTAGCGATCGTCGGTGGGGGCAGCTGTCTCAGGGTCTCCGTCATCTGGTTGCATCAAAAGGGGTATATAGGGAAAAAGAAAGCAAAGCAACTGTGAGTACTCATCTGAAGTACTCAGCAAGCAAGGATCTACACTAGATATGCAACATTATCAAAGAGTGGCTGTATATGTGGACTGGGCTGCAGAAATGCCAGAATAGAGAGGAAATACTAGTCCTATCAAAGACTAGCATCTTCAGCAGTCTTGCAGCAATAGAAGAGAGTAGAACAGTACAATATAATGTAGCAGTATCATTAAGTCTCAACCTCACCCAGAGATCCTCTCTCGACTCCCTGCGAGAAAGTAATCCCAGAGCCATACAGTCATCAACCTCGTCCTGAGATCCCTTCTCAATTCCCTAAGAGAAGCAATCCCAGAGCCATAGTATCCAATTCTAGCTGTATCGATCGGGATACAACTCCGAGTGTCCGTTACCGAGGAACCGGCTATGCATAGATTAGTTCTTCCCTGCAGGGGTGCACCAACTTACCCACCACACTCGCTTAACTCCGGCCGGACACACTTTTCTGGGTCATGCCCGACCTCGGCCAAACGACACACCGCAGCCCTACCTAGAGCTCAGCAGAGAGGTCCCTGCCGGTCTACATCCTAAGCACAAGGGGGTCTTGGGCCATCGCCCCTCGCCCTCCGGGTCATTGCGTGCAGGGGGAAGCCAGGCACCAGGGGGGCGCCGGTCCGTCCCGGCCGCAATGCTGAACTGGACGTCTGACAGAGCCTTCGGCTGATGCATATGATGTAGAGTGCCCATAACTTTTCCCACGTGATGGTTAGTGCTATCGGGCCAAAGGCCCACTCGAATCAAATATCCAAACCGTTAGTACCTTGGGGTTGCGGTAAGGAGCAGAGACTCACGAAAGATGTGACCCCGTCGCCCCGTCTCGAGGACTTGCGGCAAGGGCCAAGAATGCCCGGCCACGCCTCGTATTCTCACTCGGGCACCATCCAGGCAACCCGTCTTCACATCACACGCGGGTACCCCTCAGGGTCGACCCGCCTTTCCAAGTAACATTAGTACAATCCAAGTATCTGTGTGTCCATAACATCAGGGGAATCCGAGGTATCACCCTCGATGGATTCCTACTCGATGTATCCGTCAAGGTGAACTCGGAGGAATCACCCTCGCTGGGTTCACACTTGAGGTGTTGTACGACGGCGTCGTTATCGGAAGCGGTGAAGGAGGAATCACCCTCGATGACCACGACCGAATAGCTACTCTACAGAGTTAACATCAGAAGTGCTACAAGAGGTTTCACCCTCGGCACTCGATAGTAACGCTGCAGTGTCGTTACAACTAAGGGGGGGGGTGATGTGCGGTGCCGGGGCCTGGTCTTCAATCCCGTTGATCGGGTCTTCGGATAATCCAGCGGGGCAGTCGGGATAAGTTGGGTCACTGTTAGGTCTCTACCCAGCATATACTAATCAGTTTAGGGTAAGCAGGTAAGGTATCAATAGCAGGTTACAATAAACAGGCTATGCATCAGAATAGGTAAAGCAGTAGCAGCAGCAATTCTAATGCAAGCATGAGAGAAAGAATAGGCGATATAGGGATGCTCAAAAGGGGGGGCTTGCCTGGTTGCTCGGCGGCAAAGGCAAGGTCGTCAATGGTGTCGTCGGTCTCCTGAGCTGCATCGGTACCGGGAACTGCTTCGGGGTCTAACGAGAGAGAAGAGGGGGAGGAAACAGTATAAATACACAGCAAACATGAGCAACACAATGTACGACATGACAATATGCAGTGCCGGGTGTGTCCTAATGTATGGTTGCACGTCACCGAGGAAGGGGAATCCATCCGGGAATGTTTTCCCGGTTTCGGACATTTGTCAGATAGATGACCGGAGGGGAACGGTTCCATGTTCGGATAGTTAGGAACGTGTGACGGACGAACGAACCGCGTATTCAGATTCGTCTCGTCGTTCTGAGCAACTTTCATGTACAAAGTTTTTCGATCTAAGCTACGGATTATTTCCTATGATTTTCTGGAATTAATTTAAATTCGAAATTAAATTAGAAAATGCTACGGGTACCCAGCTCTATGTACACAGAGTGCACACAGTGGCTGACCAGTGGGCCAGGTTGACCAAGTCACCGCCTAGTCAGAAGTGGCTGACGTGTGGGCCCCGTTGACTGCTGAGTCAGCAGTCAACGTTGACTGGTCAGAGGGTGAACAGTGCCGTGGGTCCCAGTGGTCAGTGAGTGTTGAGATTAACAGATTAATTAAACTGGTTTAATTAGTGGTGGGACCCAACAGTCAGTGTCACAAGAGTGTATTAGTGCTAAATTAACCGCTACAATGATTGGGCCCCACTTGTCATAGGCTCATACTAACCGAAGGGTTATTTAGTAAGTGGGGCCACATGTCAGTGACTGTTAGTGGTTAGGTTAGTGTTTAAACAACGATTAGCGCCCTAATTAACTAATTGACGTGCGGGCCCGTGAACAGTGCCGACCGACGTCTAAACGTCGGCGCCACAGAACACGGCGGCGTCCCGCCGGAGTGCGCTACGAGCCGCCGTTTGGGGCGCGGCTAGGACCGTTCGGTCGGGCGCGGAGTCGCGCATCCAGTGGAGGTGTCGGGCAGGCGAGAGCTCACCGTGGTCGTCCGGACGACGAGCCAGGCGGCGGCGCGGCCACGGCCGTAGCAAGGGATGGGGCTAGGGGACATAAGAGTGCGAGCCGAGGTGCTCTTCGGATAGCTGGCGCTCGCGCGCACCTGATAGGCTAGGCAGCAGGTTACGGAATGGCAGGAGGCGATGGCAACGAGCACATCCGCGACGGCGATGGCTCGGCCACGACGAAAACGCGGCAACGGGGCACGGGGGAAAGCACTAAGAGGTCGGGGAGAAAGGCGAGCTCACTGTGAGGCTCGCGGAGGGGCTCAGGGGAGCTGGGGCGGTCGGAGCGAGCAGATCGATGCGGCGGCTCGTCGCGGATGCCGACGGAGGGAAACGGCGTGGGCGACCACGGTGATGCCCCACGGCTCTGATCCAGCGGCGCAAATGAGGTAGGGAAGGGCGACAGAGCTGATGGGCATGCTGGCGTGGCTCGAGGTGGCTCCGGTGCGCGAAATCGACGGCGGCGTGCCAACGGCTGAGCTTGAGCGAGCTCGTGAGAGGGGAAAGAGGGGCGAAGAGAGTGACCAGTGAGGCTAGGGTTTGCCGCAGGGGATGGGGGGGCCTTAACCACCGGGGCGAGCGGCGGGGCGCGGTGTCGAGCTGCGAGGGGGGGGGGGGCAGTCTGTGCGGGTGCTGCGCGGGCGACAGCAGGAGAGAGGTAGAAGGAGAGGGGGAGATTGGGCTGGGCCGGCGCCTGTAGTGACTAGGGCCCATGTGCACAGTAGACTAGGCCTTTTTCTTTTTCTTCTTTTTCTTTTCTGTTTTTCTTTTTCTTTACTGTTTTGCCTTTTAATTTCATTCCAAAAGACTTTTGTAAAATATGAGACTTAGTCCAGTAATATCAGTGCATTATATGCCACTGTTATAAAAAGGTTTTGAGTCCAAATGTTTTCTTTTGGATTTTATTTAAATAAAAAGGTATTAAATAATTCTGTTTTGGTACAGTTTCTTGCTGTTAGGGTCATTCATTTAATTTAATTAATGTTGCTATTATTTTTATAAATGCCCCTGAATTATTTGCAATATGATGAACATTTTAGTTCTAGGTTTTGAGCAACTTTTATTTTCACTTTAAGTTTGAATTTACATTTGAATTTGGATTTGAAATGAGATATGGTGCTAATGATGATTAAGCACTTTTAATCATGATGACATGGCATAATCAAAAGGGTGATTACTGTAGCTTAATACATGGGGTGTTACAGGAGGCCTGAGGCATCACCAAGCAATGTGAGTTTCAAGGATCAGCGGAATGTCTCTAGGGGTCGATTTCAAGAAAACAATTACATTCTTCGCAAATGTCAATACTCTAGGAACTCTTCGATGGATCTCTAAGTCTGCGAACATCTTTCTCCAACCACCCACTTGAGAATTATGTGTAGGATGTCATGGCGAGGATGAACAATGTTGGTGACAAAGAATCTCCTTTGTAGGTCCCTCGCTCCAACATCAACGACTTGTTTCTCCGCTAATCATAACTATGGTGGATGCTGAGTGGAGAATGCAACATATCTTGTCGTGCCAACGGGTGCATAACCGTCCGCAAAAAAGGGGTATTAAGGAGAAATTTCTAGGCAAGTGAATTGAAGGCTTTTGGAATGTCACCTTTTGTTAGGCTAGCTCCAACCTTCCTCCAATGGAGGAGCACGCCGAGTTGAGCATCATCTTGAAATTTTTGTGAATCATGTCATTAGAGCTGAAAGCACTTTAGGCTTGAGAGATCAATGAAGGAAGCATTGGTTCCAACTAAGATGCCAAAAGATTGAAAAATATCTTAGAGAAACCATGCACCAAACTATAGGTGGTGATGCCTGATATTTTTTGGATCTTCTTTTTTTACACAGGAGAACCATCATGAAAGAGTTAACACATGTATCACCCTTTTCGTCTCAAACTGATGCTAACCAAATATTTGATACTTTAACCTTGCACCAAGTGCGAGCATCCTAGTTTGAGAATTTTGATCATGCTCACCGTACTCGCACCAGGCATGTATGTCGCCTTTCTCTCTAGGTGTGTGCAGACATGTCCAGGGGAAACCTAAGGGGGCTGACGTGTGGCCCAATGGCCCATTACACACCCTGAGATTTTTCAACATTCTATATATCACAGCAAAATAATTAGAAAAAAAAATCCTAGATTGGGCCTCATTCATATGAGAAGTTCACTACTAGCCCACTTTGGCCAAAAATTCTGAATTCAACAGTTTGGTGTGTGCGATAGTTTTAAAATCGGGACTGAGTCACAAAAACGAGGGCTCGTATTTGGCAACCCATGTGGGAGAAAGTGAGCAATTAGGCATAGGGCCAACACGCTGCTGCTAAATGGGCCGGTCCAGTGTAGGACCTAGCGTTGTTTATTTGTTCAAGAAATGAAAAAAGGTTCCTGTATTTCAAAAAAATCTAAGTTTTTAAAAAATGTTCAGGAATTCAAGGAATGTTCGTGTGTTCAATTTTTCTTCACGAATTAGGAAAATGTTCGTGAATGCAAAAAAATATTCTGAATTAAACAAAAGTTTGCGGTTTCAAAAACTGTTTGGGTTTCTAAAAAAATGTTCATGAATTAAGCAATATTGACGTTTTCAAAAGTTGTTATCAATTTTGAAAAAAATGTTCATGAGTTAAACAATGTTAATTTTCAAAAGCTGTTCTCAACTTTGAAAATAAATGTTTGCGAAATTGAAAAATGTTCATAATTTAAAAAAATATTCATGAAACCAATAAATATTTTCAAAAATTAGAAAAATGTCCATGGAATTAAAAAATGTTTGTGAAATTAAAAAATCCACAGATAAATAATGTTCATGAATTTAATAAAATAATAGAGAATTTGAAAAAATGTTCATGAACTAAAAGAAATTCAAAAAATTGAAAACTATTTGCGGATATGAAAATAAAGAACTAATAGAGAGAAACCAAAATGAAAAATAAAAACCAAAAATAAAAAAGCATAAAACAACGAAAGAAATCACAGAGAAAAAGGTCTTAAAAGGTTCTAGAACCTTTCTAGAACCATAATGGGGGGTCTTGTTAGTTGGGCCGGCCGAATCATAAATAGCAGCACTAGCAGGGTACGCGGTACCTCAGTATCGATCGACCTACGCGGCAAATAGGATTTGCCGCAAAAAACAAGAGCTGGGTGGAAAGTATATTTACAGCTCCTGGGATTCAAACGTGGTTTAATCTCAAGGCATATCTAACGGATCCCCTAAAACTTAGTGGAGTCAAAAGGCTTAGTGGAGTATATATACTCCACTAAGTTTTGGCCGGACCTAGGCGATCCCCTAAATATAACAGAGTAAATTTTTGTTTTTCTAAACTTAACAAGTCTAGTATAAATTGCAACTACATATTAGCACACATTTAGAAACTAAACATAAATTTGAATGTTCAACCAAATTACGAATATAGTTTACAAACCGAATTCAAAGTTTAGAAACCAAATTATTCAAATTTAAACACGCCAAATGGTTCAAATGTAGCAAATATCATTTCATAGAACAACTAGAACTCGCTTATACGTTGCTAATGATGCTCAACAAGATCTTGTTGGAGCTGAGTATGAACTTGACAGTTCTTGATCTTTCGATGATGCTCAAGAAATGACATGCAGTATCCTGTTCGTATCATACTCTGGCTCAACCGGAGTCCCGTTGGTGATGTACCGAAAGTTCTCAGGCACATCTCTCTCATCTTCAATGATCATGTTATGCAATATGATGCAACAAGTCATGATTTGCCATAGAACCTTGGAGTTCCAGTACTCGGCAGGGCCACGGATAATTGCAAAGCACTTCTGAAGCACACCGAAGGCTCTCTCCACATCTTTCCTTGCAGCTTCTTGACATTGGGCAAAGTGAGTGTTTTTGTTACCTTTTGTGCACGAAATTGTTTTGACCAAGGTGGCCCATGATGGATAGATGACATCCGCAAGGTAGTAACCCATCGAGTAGTTGTGCCCGTTGACCGAGTAGTTGCAAGCGGGAGCTTCACATTTTATAAGCCTAGAAAACAGTGGTGATCTCGATAGCACATTCAAGTCATTGTGAGCGCCAGGCAGACCAAAGAATGAATGCCATATCCAAAGATCCTTCGATGTAACTGGCTCAAGAATGATCGTTGGATCGTTGCAGTGGCCTTTGTAGTGATCCTTCTACCCTGCAAGAGAATTTTTCCATGTCCAGTGCGTACAGTCAAGTGATCCAAGCATCCCTGGCCATCCTCTTGCTTCACTCTCAGTCATCAGCCTCTGGGTGTCTTCCTTAGTTGGTGCTCTCAAGTACTCCGGGCCAAAGACTGCAATCACTACTTTGGTGAACCTTCAAACAACCTCCAAGATTGTGTCTTTGCCAATGCGTACATAGTCATCAATTGCATCAGCAGAACACCCATATGCCAAGGCTCAAACAGCCGCAATGCATTTCATCAGAGGGCTTGCACTGATCTCTCCACATGCATTTCTCCTGAGCTTGAACAGTCATCATATCTCTCAACGGCTTTTGCAATGGTTAGAAAAAGACTTGTGTGCATCCGAAAGCGTCGGCGAAAGTACTTCTCCGGATAGATTGGGTTTGGATCAAAGTAATATCTCATGATCTTGGTATGGCCCTCCGCTCTATCATGGTTGATGTGTACGCGGCCAAATTGTGATCCTCTCCTCAGCCGCCGAACATCATCATTGAAAATCATGCCTAAAACAATGTCAAAGTCATCGTCATCTTCTTCCTCTTCAGATGACGGCGAGTCCTCCAACGCCATCTCCGTCAACCTCTTCATCTACAATCCAAACGGTTCGGTTCAATCCAAACGGCTCGGTTAAAAGAGAAACAAACAAAAAAAACTCACCTAGGCAATTCTTCGAACACTTGGGGTGCGGCGGTGATGCAAAAGCTGGCTGGCGTGGTTTAGACCGAACCGGCGAGCGGTGGATGACCTGTAGCGGTGCGCAAGCAAGGCGAGATGCGGCGGCTTCTAGAAAAAGAAGAAACTCGAAAGAAATTGGACGAATCAACAATGGTGATGGCGGCGGCGTTTCATCTTGATTCCGGCGATGGCGACGGGGGCCGAACGGGCAGAATGGTAACGGAGGGCAAGGGATGGAACGAGGTAGCGACAGGGCCGACGGGAGGCACGCCGGTGAAGAATCAGTGGTGGGGCGGACGTGAGAGAGAGGGTGCAACATTTTACTCGGCCGCCAACCGATGGAGTAAAAATAGGGAAACTTTTAGCGCCGGAGAAAAAAATATACTCCACTAACGACGGATTGGGGATCGGCTAGGTGCCGGTTAGTGAAGTAAAATCAAAATTTTACTCCACTAACCGGTTATAGAGGATCGGTTAAAAATGCCATCAGCACATTGCAATCAACCAACTGAAGCTTTCACTACGGTTAGGACGTGCTTACACTAGTAGAAAATAGACCTTATGTTTGCCCCTTTAGTCCCGGTCTGGTTTTGGCCCCGGACTAATGTGACTATTAGTCCCGGTTCCAATGGCTAGGACCGGACGGGGCCACGGGCATCATTAGTCCCGGTTCATTTGTGACCTCTAGTCCCGGTTTGTGATAGAAACCGGGACTAAAGGGGTGGTGGCAGGCTGGCGTCAGGCTGGGGCCCCCATGAGCCCCTTTAGTCCCGATTTGTATCACAAACTGGGACTAGAGGTAGACCTTTAGTCCCGGTTTGTATAACCAACCGGGACTAAAGACGTCCCTATATAAACCCTTCGTCCAGCCCGAGCCCATTCTCTCTGTTTTTCCCCTTTCTCTCCTCTGTTCTTCCCCTTGCTCGAGCTCACCTCCATTTTTGCCAAAGATTTCTCAAGATTTGTAGGCACCCCATCTATCCAAGTGTTCACAAATGTTAGCAACTTTGTCCTTTCATCTCTCATTACTAGATTAGCTTGTGCAATGCTCTATAAGTATATTGATTTGTGGGTTTTAGTTTGGGAGTAATTATGTGGGATTTTATTTGATTTATATGCAATTTGAGCTCAAATTAACTTCTTAGTTTGCATATATGTAGGTGTGGTTTACTTAGTGCCTTCCCGTCCTCGTCCTAACCACCGTCGATCGCCCGCACCATCCCGTCGTTGGCACCACCTTGGTGAGCCTCTTGTTCTTATCCTTTTTATAAAAAAAATCATGTTTATATGATTTAGATAGTTACTAGTATAATTTTCTTACCAGTATGGTTATTTGTTATACATAGTGGCATGGTTTTGATATCCGTCCCCGTCGGCCCTTGTCCGGTTTATGATTCGGATGTGGTATATATATTCTATTTTATAACTATTTGTTGCATTTCACGTTTATGACAATTATGCCCATCAAGTTGACATAGATATTTTTATCTAGGAGGTATGTGAACCGGAAATTGCAACCGACCCTCTTGTCGAGAAGTTAAATTTAGTTGAAAAAGAAAATGAGTATTTGAAAGAAAAATTGAAAAGAATTGAAGAAGAGAAGATGAAATTGGAGTTGTATGTTGCCGATATCGTCGATGATCACAAGATCAAGATGGATGCAATGCGCTTGAAGATTAGAAAGATTAGAAAATATGCCGTTAATAAAGAGGCTTGGTATCACTATGTTGTTGGATCAATTGTTACCTTAGTTGCGATCTTGATCGCATTTGTTGTTGCATTTAAATGCTTTAGCTAGATAGTTTATATGTTGTCTTATGAGAATAAGTGTGTATGAACTTTATGTATGAACTTGTATTAATTTGGTCTTTTCGGTGTTGTGTAATGAAGATGAGCCGGCAATGGATGTACGATGACCGACGCTCTCCCCAGTTCATTGATGGCGTGCATATTTTTCTGCGTGCGGCTGAGGCAAATAAGTGGGATGATGGTTTTATGTGGTGTCCATGTGCTGTCTGTAAGAATGATAGCAATTACTCTAACTCAAGAGTCATTCACGTCCACCTGTTTACATCCGGTTTCATGTCCGGCTATAACTATTGGACCAAGCACGGAGAAAGAGGGGTTCTAATGGAAGGGAATGAAGAAGAAGAGGATGATGACAGCTATCCTGGGTTCCCTGAATACGATGGTACTACAATGGGGGAAGAAGCTGAAGAAGAGGCATGAGATGATGAGCCCGCTGACGATCTTGGTCGGGCCATTGCTGATGGAAAGAGAAGCTGCGCAAGTGAAAAGGAGAAGTTGAAGTTGCAGCGCATGTTAGAGGATCACAAGAAATTGTTGTACCCAAATTGCGAAGATGGCAAGAAAAAGCTGGGTACCACACTTGGATTGCTGCAATGGAAGGCATATAATGGTTTATCTGACAAGGGATTTGAAAAGTTGCTGAAAATGTTAAAGAAGATGCTTCCAAAGGATACTGAATTGCCCGATAGTACGTACGAAGCAAAGAAGGATGTCTGCCCTCTAGGATTAGAGGTGCAGAAGATACATGCATGCCTTAATGACTGCATCCTCTACCATGGTGAGGAGTATGAGAATTTGAATGCATGCCCGATATGCGGTGCATTGCGCTATAAGATCAGCCGCGATGACCCTGGTGATGTTGAGGGCGAGCGCCCCAGGAAGAGGATTCCTGCCAAGGTGATTGCTACTTCTTGAGCTTGCGTTGGTTTTTCCCTTGAAGAGGAAAGGTGATGCAGCAAAGTAGAGATAAGTATTTCCCTCAGTTAGAGAACCAAGGTATCAATCCAGTAGGAGGTACAAGCAAGTCTCCAACCTATGCACCTGCACAAACAATCAAACACTTGCACCCAACGCGATAAAGGGGTTGTCAATCCCTTCACGGTCAATTGCAAGGATGAGATCTGATAGAGATAGATATAAAAGATTACTAAAATGTAAAATAAAGTAAATATAAATAAATTGCAGCAAGGTATTTTTGGATTTTTTGGTTTATAGATCTAAAAATATATGATAGAAAATAGACCCGGGGGGCATAGGTTTCACTAAAGGCTTCTCTCTTGAACGAAAATAACATGGTGGGTGAACAAATTACTGTCGAGCAATTGATAGAAAAGCGCAAAGTTATGACGATATCCAAGGCAATGATTATGAATATAGGCATCACGTCCGTGACAAGTAGACCGACTCCTGCCTGCATCTACTACTATTACTCCACACATCGACCGACTCCTGCCTGCATCTAGAGTATTAAGTTCATAAGAACAGAGTAACGCCTTAAGTAAGATGACATGATGTAGAGGGATAAACTCAAACAATATGATGAAAACCCCATCTTTTTACCCTTGATGGAAACAATACAATACGTGCCTCGCTACCCCTACTTTGTCACTGGGTGAGGACACCGCAAGATTGAACCCAAAACTAATCACCTCTCCCATTGCAAGAAATACCAATCTAGTTGGCCAAACCAAACCGATAATTTGAAGAGAAATACAAAGATATTAAATCATGCATATAAGAATTCAGAGAAGATTCAAATAATATTCATAGATAATATGATCATAAATCCACAATTCATCGGATCTCGACAAACACACCGCAAAAAGTATTACATCGGATAGAACTCCATGAACATCGAGGAGAACATTGTATTGAAGATCAAAGAGAGAGAAGAAGCCATCTAGCTACTAGCTATGGACCCGTAGGTCTGAGGTAAACTACTCACGCATCGGAGGGGCAATAGGGTTGATGTAGATGCCCTCCGTGATCGAATCCCCCTCCGGCAGATCGCTGGAAAAGGCCCCAAGATGGGATCTCACGGGAACAGAGGCTTGCGGCGGCGGAAAAGTATTTTGGTGGACGCTTCTGTTGGTTCGGGAATATTTGTGAATTTATAGGCCAAAGATTAGGGTTAGAGGATCTCCAGGGGGGACACAAGCCAGGGGGCGCCCCCCTAGGGCGTGCCCCTATGGCTTGCCGTCTCCTCGTAGGTCTTCTGACCTCCTCTCCAAGTCTCGTAGGTGTCTTCTGGTCCAAGAAAAATCATCGCGAAAGTTTTATTCCGTTTGGACTCCGTTTGATATTCCTTTTCTGTAAAACTCAAAAACAAGGAAAAAACAGAAACTGGCACTGGGCTCTAGGTTAATAGGTTAGTCCCAAAAATAATATAAAATAGCATATTAATGCATATAAAACATCCAAAATAGATAATATAATAGCATGGAACAAACAAAAATTATAGATACGTTGGAGACGTATCAAGCATCCCCAAGCTTAATTCCTGCTCGTCCTGCAGTAGGTAAATGATAAAACAGAATTTTTGATGAGGAATGCTAGCTAACGTATTTATCCATGTAATATTCTTTATTGTGGCATGAATATTCAGATCCATAAGATTTAAAACAAAAGTTTAATATTGGCATAAAAACAATAATACTTCAAGCATACTAATAAAGCAATCATGTCTTCTCAAAATAACATGGCCAAAGAAAGTTATCCCTACAAAATCATATAGTCTGGCTATGCTCCATCTTCATCACACAAAGTATTAAATCATGCACAACCCCGATGACAAGCCAAGCAATTGTTTCATACTTTTGATGTTCTCAAACATTTTCAACTTTCACGCAATACATGAGCGTGAGCCATGGATATAGCACTATATGTGGAATAGAATATGGTGGTTGTGGAGAAGACAAAAAGAAGAAGATAGTCTCACATCAACTAGGCGTATCAACGGGCTATGGAGATGCCCATCAATAGATATCAATGTGAGTGAGTAGGGATTGCCATGCAACGGATGCACTAGAGCTATAAGTGTATGAAAGCTCAAAAAGAAACTAAGTGGGTGTGCATCCAACTTGCTTGCTCACGAAGACCTAGGGCAATTTGAGGAAGCCCATCATTGGAATATACAAGCCAAGTTCTATAATGAAAATTCCCACTAGTATATGAAAGTGACAACATAGGAGACTCTCTATCATGAAGATCATGGTGCTACTTTGAAGCATAACTGTGGTAAAAGGATAGTGGCATTGCCCCTTCTCTCTTTTCTCTCTTTTTTTTGTGGGCTCTTTGGCCTCTCTTTTTTCCGTCCGGAGTCTTATCCCGACTTGTGGGGGAATTATCGTCTCCATCATCCTTTCCTCACTTGGGACAATGCTCTAATAATGATGATCATCACACTTTTATTTACTTTACAACTCAAGAATTACAACTCGATACTTAGAACAAAATATGACTCTATATGAATGCCTCTGGCGGTGTACCGGGATGTGCAATGATCCAAGAGTGACATGTACGAAAAATATGAACCCACCAGTACAATGTCAACTACATGATCATGCAAAGCAATATGACAATGATGGTGCGTGTCATAATAAACGAAACGGTGGAAGTTGCATGGCAATATATCTCGGAATGGCTAAGGAAATGCCATAATAGGTAGGTATGGTGGCTGTTTTGAGGAAGGTATATGGTGGGTGTAATGCACCGGCGAGAATTGCACGGTACTAGAGAGGCTAGCAATGGTGGAAGGGTGAGAGTGCGTATAATCCATGGACTCAACATTAGTCATAAAGAACTCACATACTTATTGCAAAAGTCTATTAGCTATCAAAACAAAGTACTACATGCATGCTCCTAGGGGGATAGATTGGTAGGAAAAGACCATCGCTCGTCCCCGACCGCCACTCATAAGTAAGACAATCAATAAATAAATCATGCTCCGACTTCATCACATAACGGTTCACCATACGTGCATGCTACAGGAATCACAAACTTTAACACAAGTATTTCTACCAATCCACAATTACTCACTAGCATGACTCTAATATCACCATCTTTATATCTCAAAACAAATGCAAGGAATCAAACTTCTCCTAGTATTCAATGCACTTTATACGAAAGTTTTTATTATATCCCACTTGGATGCCCATCATATTAGGACTAAATTCATAACCTAAGAAAATTGCCATGCTGTTTAGAGACTCTCAAAATAATATAAGTGAAGCATGAGAGTTTAACAATTTCTATAAAATAAAGCCACCGCCGTGCTCTAAAAAGATATAAGTGAAGCACTAGAGCATATTGCCTAGCTCCAAAGATATAAGTGAAGCACATAGAGTATTCTAATAAATTCACGATTAATGCGTGTCCCTCTCAAAAGGTGTGTACAGCAAGGATTATTGTGGCAAACTAAAAAGCAAAGACTCATATCATACAAGACGCTCCATGCAAAACACATATCATGTGGTGAATAAAAATATAGCTTCAAGTAAATTTACCGACGGATTGAAGACGAAAGAGGGGATGCCATCCGGGGCATCCCCAAGCTTAGATGCTTGGTTGTCCTTGAATATTTCCTTGTGGTGCCTTGGGCATCCCCAAGCTTAGGCTCTTTCCACTCCTTATTCCATAGTCCATCAAATCTCTACCCAAAACTTGAAAACTACACAACACAAAACTCAACAGAAAACTCATGAGATCCGTTAGTATAAGAAAATAAATCACCACTTTTGGTACTCTTGTGAACTAATTATTTATTTATATTGGTTTAATATCTACTGTATTCCCACTTCTCCATGGTTCATACCCCCCGATACTACCCATAGATTCATCAAAATAAGCAAACAATACAAAGAAAACAGAATCTGTCAAAAACAGAACAGTCTGTAGTAATCTGGAAACTTCCTATACTTATGTAACTCCAAAAATGCTGAAAATATATGGAAAACTGGTAAATTTGTACATAAATCGTGTGTAAAAAATTCAGAATTTTTCGTCACTTGTGTGAATTTAAAAAATTCTTCTACTGGATGCAAAAGTTTCTGCTTTTCAGCAAGATCAAATTAACTATCACCATAGATCATCCCAAAGGTCTTACTTGGCTCAAACTCTAATTAAAACACCAAAACACAATTACTAAAAAGGTAATATTGTTTAATTTATTCAAGAGCAGTAGAAAAACAAAAAAACATAAAAATAAAATT
Organism: Thinopyrum elongatum; assembly: GCA_011799875.1. Lineage (NCBI taxonomy): Eukaryota > Viridiplantae > Streptophyta > Magnoliopsida > Poales > Poaceae > Thinopyrum > Thinopyrum elongatum. The sequence goes on from CM022300.1 coordinate 41,540,420, forward strand.
GGGTTGCCTCCCAACAAGCGCTATTGTTTAACGCCCCTAGCTGGGCATATTGCAATAGATCTAGGTATTGTCATCTTTGGTATTAAATCCATAAGTAGCTCTCATAATAGATTCATATGGAAACTTAATTTTATTTCTTGGAAAGTGTTCCATGCCCTTCCTTAACGGAAATTGAAATCTAATGTTTCCTTCTTTCATATCAATAATTGCACCAATCGTTCTAAGGAAAGGTCTACCAAGAATAATAGGACATGTAGGATTGCAATCTATATCAAGAACGATAAAATCTACGGGCACATATTTCCTATTTGCAACAATAAGAACATCATTAATCCTTCCAATAGGTTTCTTAATAGTAGAATCCGCTAGATGCAAATTCAAAGAACAATCATCAAATTCACGGAAACCTAACACATCACATAAAGTTTTTGGAATTGTGGAAGCGCTAGCACCCAAATCACACAAAGCATGGCACTCATAATCTTTAATCTTAATCTTAATAGTAGGTTCCCACTCATCAGAAAGCTTTCTAGGGATAGAAACTTCCAACTCAAGTTTTTCTTCAAAAGATTTCATCAAAGCATCAACAATATGTTTAGTAAATGATTTATTTTGACTATAAGCGTGAGGAGAATTCAACATGGATTGCAACAAGGAAATACAATCTATCAAAGAACAATTATCATAATTAAAGTCCTTGAAATCCAAAAGAGTGGGTTCATTGCTACTTAAAGTTTTGACCTCTCCAATCCCACTTTTATCAATTTTTGCATTAAGATCTATAAACTCCGAATCATTGGGACACCTTCTAGCTAAAGTTGACTCATCTCCAGTCCCATCTTTATCAAGATTTATTTTAGCAAACAAAGATTCAATAGGAGTCACACCAATCACTTTAAGATCTTCATCATTGTTATCACAAGAAATCGAAGAACACGCTTTTACAAACCAATCTCGTTTAGCACGCATCCTAGCGGTTCTTTCTTTGCACTCATCAATAGAAATTTTAATAGCCTTTAGAGATTCATTAATATCATGCTTGGGTGGCATAGATCTAATTTTAAAAGAATCATTCTCAAGAGAAATTCTATCAACGTTCCTAGCCAAAACATCAATCTTGAGCAAATTTTCTTCAACCATAGCAATGAAAGTTTTTTGGGAATTAATAAAATCTTTAATATTGTTCTCAAGATCAGAGGGCATCTTATTATAATTTCCATAAGAATTGTTGTAGGAATTACCATAATTATTAGAGAATTACTAGGAAACGGCCAGGGGTTGAAATTACCTCTATAAGCGTTATTACCAAAATTGTTCCCACCAACAAAATTCACATCCATAGATTCATTATTGTTCTCAATCAAAGTAGACAAAGGCATATCATTAGGATTAATAGGAGCACTCTTACTAGCAATCAATTTCATAAGTTCATCCATCTTTCCACTCAAAGTATTAATTTCTTCAATCGCATGCACTTTTTTACTAGTAGAAGATCTTTCGGTATGCCATTGAGAGTAATTTGCCATAATATTATCTAGGAGTTTAGTAGCTTCTCCTAATGTGATTTCCATAAAAGTACCTCCCGTGGCGGAATCTAAAAGATTTCTAGATGCAAAATTCAATCCCGCATTTTTTTTGGATAATCATCCATAAACTTAAACCATGAGTAGGGTAATTTCTTATCATCAATTTCATCCTCTCCCAAGATTGGGCAACATGTTCATGATCAAGTTGCTTAAAATTCATTATATCATTCCTAAGGGAGATGATCATAGTGGGAGGAAAATATTTGGAAATAAAAGCATCTTTACACTTATTCCATGAATCAATACTATTTTTAGGCAAAGATGAAAACCAAGTTTTAGCACAATCTCGTAGTGAGAACAGAAATAGCTTCAATTTAACAATATCATTATCCACATCTTTTTTTATTTTGCATATCACACAACTCAACGAAAGTATTTAAATGGGATGCGGCATCTTCACTAGGAAGGCCAGAAAATTGATCTTTCATAACAAGATTCAACAAAGCGGCATTAATTTCATAAGATTCCGCAATAGTGGCAGGAGCAATCGGAGTCCTAATAAAATCATTATTATTGGTATTGGAAAAGTCACACAACTTAGTATTCTCTTGAGTCATCGTGACAAAGCAAGCAATCTAGCACTCAAGCAACCAAAAAGCAAACGAAAAGACGAACGAAGAAGGGCGAATAAAAAGGCAAATCTTTTTGTGTTTTTCTGAAAATCATTTTAGAAGTGGGGGAGAGGAAAACGAGAGGCGAATGGCGAATAATATAATGCAAGAGATGAGAGTTTAAGATGGGTACTTGGTAGGCTTGATGTAGAACCTCCCCGGCAATGGCGCCGGAAATTCTTCCTGCTACTTCTTGAGCTTGCGTTGGTTTTTCCCTTGAAGAGGAAAGGGTGATGCAGCAAAGTAGAGATAAGTATTTCCCTCAGTTAGAAAACCAAGGTATCAATCCAGTAGGAGGTACAAGGAAGTCTCCAATCTATGCACCTGCACAAACAATCAAACTCTTGCACCCAACGCGATAAAGGGGTTGTCAATCCCTTCACGGTCAATTGCAAGGATGAGATCTGATAGAGATAGATATAAAAGATTACTAAAATGTAAAATAAAGTAAATATAAATAAATTGCAGCAAGGTATTTTTGGGTTTTTTGGTTTATAGATCTAAAAATATATGATGGAAAATAGACCCGAGGGCCATAGGTTTCACTAGAGGCTTCTCACTTGAAAGAAAATAACACGGTGGGTGAACAAATTACTATCGAGCAATTGATAGAAAAGCGCAAAGTTATGACGATATCCAAGGCAATGATTATGAATATAGGCATCACGTCCGTGACAAGTAGATCGACTCCTGCCTGCATCTACTACTATTACTCCACACATCGACTGACTCCTGCTTGCATCTAGAGTATTAAGTTCATAAGAACAGAGTAACGCCTTAAGTAAGATGACATGATGTAGAGGGATAAACTCAAGCAATATGATGAAAACTCCACCTTTTTATCCTTGATGGCAACAATACAATACGTGCCTCGCCACCCCTACTTTGTCACTGGGTGAGGACACCGCAAGATTGAACCAAAAACTAAGCACCTCTCCAATTGCAAGAAATACCAATCTAGTTGGCCAAACCAAACCGATAATTTGAAGAGAAATACAAAGATATTAAATCATGCATATAAGAATTCAGAGAAGATTCAAATAATCTTCAAAGATAATCTGCTCATAAATCCACAATTCATCAGATATCGACAAACACACCGCAAAAAGTATTACATCGGATAGAACTCCAAGAACATCGAGGAGAACATTGTATTGAAGATCAAAGAGAGAGAAGAAGCCATCTAGCTACTAGCTATGGACCCGTAGGTCTGAGGTAAACTACTCACGCATCATCGAAGGGGCAATAGGGTTGATGTAGATGCCCTCCGTGATCGAATCCCCTTCCGGCAGATCACCGGAAAAGGCCCCAAGAAGGGATCTCACAGGAACAGAGGCTTGCGGCGGCGGAAAAGTATTTTGGTGGACACTTCTGTTGGTTCAGGAATATTTGGGAATTTATAGGTCAAAGATTAGGGTTAAAGGATCTCCAGGGTGGCCACAAGCCAGGGGGCGCCCCCCTAGGGCGCGTCCCTACGGCTTGCCGTCTCCTCGTAGGTCTTCTGACCTCCTCTCCAAGTCTCGTAGGTGTCTTCTGGTCCAAGAAATATCATCACGAAAGTTTTATTCCGTTTGGAGTCCGTTTGATATTCCTTTTTTGTAAAAGTCAAAAACAAGGAAAAAACAGAAACTGGCACTGGGCTCTAGGTTAATAGGTTAGTCCCAAAAATAATATAAAATAGCATATTAATGCATATAAAACATCCAAAATAGATAATATAATAGCATGGAACAATAAAAAATTATAGATACGTTGGAGACGTATCAGTGATGTGGTATGCTCCTATAATACCACGGTTGAAACGTTTGTTCCAAAAAAAGAGAATGCCAAGTTGACGCGATGGTACAAAGAAGACCGTAAGAAAGACGGTAAGTTGAGAGTACCCGCTGACAGGTCGCAGTGGAGAAAAATCGAGAGAAAGTGGCGGGACTTTGCAGATGATGCAAGAAATGTATGGATTGGTTTAAGTGCAGATGGCATTAATCCTTTTGGGGAGCAGAGCAGCAATCATAGTACCTGGCATGTGACTCTATGTATCTATAACCTTCCTCGTTGGTTGTGCATGAAGCGGAAGTTCATTATGATGCCAGTGCTCATCCAAGGCCTCAAGCAACCCGGCAACAACATTGATGTGTACCTGAGGCCATTAGTTCAAGAACTTTTACAGCTATGGGACAAAAAAGGTGTACGTGTGTGGGATGAGCACAAACAGAAAGAATTTGCCTTCCAAGCGTTGCTGTTTGTAACCATCAATGATTGGATTGCTCTTAGTAACCTTTCAGGACAGACAAACAAGGGATACCACGCATGCACGCATGCTACTTCTTGAGCTTGCGTTGGTTTTTCCCTTGAAGAGGAAAGGGTGATGCAGCAAAGTAGAGATAAGTATTTCCCTCAGTTAGAGAACCAAAGTATCAATCCAGCAGGAGGTACAAGCAAGTCTCCAATCTATGCACCTGCACAAACAATCAAACACTTGCACCCAACGCGATAAAGGGGTTGTCAATCCCTTCACGGTCAATTGCAAGGATGAGATCTGATAGCGATAGATATAAAAGATTACTAAAACGTAAAATAAAGTAAATATAAATAAATTGCAGCAAGGTATTTTTGGGTTTTTTGGTTTATAGATCTGAAAATATATGATGGAAAATAGACCCGGGGGCCATAGGTTTCACTAGAGGCTTCTCTCTTGAAATAAAATAACACGGTGGGTGAACAAATTACTGTCGAGCAATTGATAGAAAAGCGCAAAGTTATGACGATATCCAAGGCAATGATTATGAATATAGGCATCACGTCCGTGACAAGTAGACCGACTCCTGCCTGCATCTACTACTATTACTCCACACATCGACTGACTCCTGCCTGCATCTAGAGTATTAAGTTCATAAGAACAGAGTAACGCCTTAAGTAAGATGACATGATGTAGAGGGATAAACTCAAGCAATATGATGAAAACCCCACCTTTTTATCCTTGATGGCAACAATACAATACGTGCCTCGCTACCCCTACTTTGCCACTGGGTGAGGACACCGCAAGATTGAACCCAAAACTAAGCACCTCTCCCATTGCAAGAAATACCAATCTAGTTGGCCAAACCAAACCAATAATTTGAAGAGAAATACAAAGATATTAAATCATGCATATAAGAATTCAGAGAAGATTCAAATAATCTTCATAGATAATCTGCTCATAAATCCACAATTCATCGGATATCGACAAACACACCGCAAAAAGTATTACATCGGATAGAACTCCATGAACATCAAGGAGAACATTGTATTGAAGATCAAAGAGAGAGAAGAAGCCATCTAGCTACTAGGTATGGACCCGTAGGTCTGAGGTAAACTACTCACGCATCATCGGAGGGGCAATAGGGTTGATGTAGATGCCCTCCGTGATCGAATCCCCCTCCGGCAGATCGCTGGAAAAGGCCCCAAGATTGGATCTCACGGGAACAGAGGCTTGCGGCGGCGGAAAAGTATTTTGGTGGACGCTTCTGTTGGTTCGGGAATATTTGGGAATTTATAGGCCAAATATTAGGGTTAGAGGATCTCCAATGGGTCCACAAGCCAGGGGGGCACGCCCCCCTAGGGCGCGCCCCTACGGCTTGCCGTCTCCTCGTAGGCCTTCTGACCTCCTCTCCAAGTCTCGTAGGTGTCTTCTGATCCAAGAAAAATCATCGCAAAAGTTTTATTCCGTTTGGAGTCCGTTTGATATTCCTTTTCTGTAAAACTCAAAAACATGGAAAAAAACAGAAACAGGCACTAGGCTCTAGGTTAATAGGTTAGTCCCAAAAATAATATAAAATAGCATATTAATGCATATAAAACATCCAAAATAGATAATATAATAGCATGGAACAATAAAAAATTATAGATAAGTTGGAGACGTATCAGTGATGTGGTATGCTCGTATAATACCACAGTTGAAACGTTTATTCCAAAACAAAGAGCATGCCAAGTTGATGCGATGGCACAAAGAAGACCGTAAGAAAGACGGGAAGTTGAGAGTACCCGCTGACAGGTCGTAGTGGAGAAAAATCAAGAGAAAGTAGCGGGACTTTGCAGATGACGCAAGGAACGTAAGGTTTGGTTTAAGTGCAGATGGCATTAATCCTTTTGGGGAGCAGAGCAGCAATCATAGCACCTGGCCTGTGACTCTATGTATCTATAACCTTCCTCCTTGGTTGTGCATGAAGCGGAAGTTCATTATGATGCCAGTGCTCATCCAAGGCCTCAAGCAACCCAGCAATGACATTGATGTGTACCTGAGGCCATTAGTTCAAGAACTTTTACAGCTGTGAGACCAAAAAGGTGTATGTGTGTGGGATGAGCACAAACAACATGAATTTGCCTTCCAAGCGTTGCTGTTTGTAACCATCAATGATTGGCCTGCTCTTAGTAACCTTTCAGGACAGACAAACAAGGGATACCACGCATGCACGCATGCTACTTCTTGAGCTTGCGTTGGTTTTTCCCTTGAAGAGGAAAGGGTGATGCAGCAAAGTAGAGATAAGTATTTCCCTCAGTTGAGAACCAAGGTATCAATCTAGTCGGAGGTACAAGCAAGTCTCCAATCTATGCACCTGCACAAACTATCAAACACTTGCGCCCAATGCGATAAAGGGGTTGTCAATGCCTCCACGGTCACTTGCAAGGATGAGATATGATAGAGATAGATGTAAAAGATTACTAAAACATAAAAGTAAATAAAAGTAAATAACTTGCAGCAAGGTATTTTTGGGTTTTTTGGTTTATAGATCTGAAAATATATGATGGAAAATAGACCCGGGGGCCATAGGTTTCACTAGAGGCTTCTCTCTTGAAAGAAAGCATACGGTGGGTAAACAAATTACTGTTGAGCAATTGATAGAAAAGCGCAAAGTTATGAAGATATCTATGGCAATGATCATGAATATAGGCATCACGCCCGTGACAAGTAGACCGACTCCTGCCTGGATCTACTACTATTACTCCTATCCAGCATGCATCTAGAGTATTAAGTTCATAAGAACGGAGTAACGCCTTCAGAAAGATGGCATGATGTAGAGGGATAAACTCAACCAATATGATGAAAACCCCATCTTTTTATCCTCGATGGCAACAATACAATACGTGCCTCGCTAAGCCTACTATGTCATTGGGTGAGGACACCGCAAGATTGAACCCAAAACTAAGCACCTCTCCCATTGCAAGAAAAACCAATCTAGTTGGCCAAACCAAACCGATAGTTCGAAGAGAAATACAAAGATATCTTAATCATGCATAAAAGTGTTCAGAGAAGACTCAAATAATATTCATAGATAATCTGATCATAAATCCACAATTCATCAGATCTCAACAAACATACCGCAAAAAAGTATTACATCGAATAGATCTTAAAGAACATCGAGGAGAACATTGTATTGAAGATCAAAGAGAGATAAGAAGCCAGCTAGCTACTAGCTATGGACCCGTAGGTCTGTGGTAAACTACTCACGCCTCATCGGAAGGGCAGCAAGGTTGATGTAGAAGCCTTCCATGATCGAATCCCCCTCCGGCGGAGTGCCGGAAAAGGCCCCAAGATGGAATCTCATGAGAACAGAAGCTTGCGGCGGCGCAAAAGTATTTTGGTGGACGCTTCTGGTGGTTTGGGAATATTTGGGAATTTATAGGCCAAGATTAGGGTTAGGAGACCCCGAGGGGCCCACAAGCCCTCAGGGCACCCCCAGGGGCGCGCCCTGTAGTCTTGTGGCCTCCTCGGTCATCTCCTGCCTTCTTCTCCAAGCTCCGTGGATGTCTTCTGGTCCAAGAAAAATCACCGTAAAGTTTTATTCCGTTTGGACTCCGTTTGATATTCCTTTTCTGTAAAACTCACAAACAATGAAAAAATAGAAACTGACACTGGGCTCTGGGTTAATAAGTTAGTCCTAAAAATAATATAAAATAGCATATTAATGCATATAAAACATCCAAAATAGATAATATAATAGCATGGAACAATAAAAAATTATAGATACGTTGGAGACGTATCAAGCATCCCCAAGCTTAATTCATGCTCGTCCTCGAGTAGGTAAATGAGAAAAACAGAATTTTTGATGTGGAATGCTACCTAATATATTTATCAATGCAATCTTCTTTGTTATAGCATGAATATTCAGATCCATAAGATTAAAAACAAAAGTTTAATATTGACATAAAAACAATAATACTTCAAGCATACTAATAAAGCAATCATGTCTTCTAAAAAATAACATGGCAAAAGAAAGTTATCCCTACAAAATCATATAGTCGGGCTATGCTCCATCTTCATCACACAAAGTATTTCATCATGCACAACCCCGATGACAAGCCAAGCAATTGTTTCTTACTTTTTATGTTCTCAAACCTTTTCAACTTTCACGCAATACATGAGCGTGAGCCATGGATATAGCACTATAGGTGGAATAGAATATGGTGGTTGTGGAGAAGACAAAAAGAAGGAGGAAGTCTCACATCAACTAGGCAAATTAATGGGCTTATATGGAGATGCCCATCAATTGATATCGATGCAAGTGAGTAGGGATTCCCATGCAACAGATGCACTAGAGCTATAATTGTATGAAAGCTCAAAAAGAAACTAAGTGGGTGTGCATCCAACATGCTTGCTCACGAAGACCTAGGGCAATTTGAGGTAGCCCATCATTGGAATATACAAGCCAAGTTCTATAATGAAAAATTCCCACTAGTATATGAAAGTGACAAAATAGGAGACTCTCTATAATAAAGATCATGGTGCTACTTTGAAGCACAAGTGTGGAAAAAGGATAGTAACATTGTCCCTTCTCTCTTTTCTCTCATTGTTTTTTCTTTTTTTCTTCTTTTTTTTCTTTTTTCTTTTTCGTCCGGAGCCTCATCCCGACTTGTGGGGGAATCATAGCCTCCATCATCCTTTCCTCACATGGGACAATGCTCTAATAATGATGATCATCACACTTTTATTTACTTACAACTCAAGAATTACAACTTGATTCTTAGAACAAGATATGACTCTATATGAATGCCTCCGGCGGTGTACCAGGATGTGCTATGATCAAGAGTGACATGTATAAAAATATGAATGGTGGCTTTGCCACAAATACCATGCCAACTACATGATCATGCAAAGCAATATGACAATGATGGTATGTGTCATAATAAACGGAACGGTGGAAGTTGCATGGCAATATATCTCGGATAGGCTATGGAAATGCCATAATAGGTAGGTATGGTGGCTGTTTTGAGGAAGGATATATGGTGGGTTTAATGCACCGGTGAAAGTTGCGCGGTACTAGAGAGGCTAGCAATGGTGGAAGGGTGAGAGTGCATATAATCCATGGACTCAACATTAGTCATAAAGAACTCACATACTTATTGCAAAAATTTATTAGCCATCAAAACAAAGTACTACATGCATGCTCCTAGGGGGATATATTGGTAGGAAAAGACCATCGCTCGTCCCCGACCGCCACTCATAAGGAAGATAGTCAAAAAATAAATCATGCTCTGACTTCATCACATAACGATTCACCATACGTGCATGCTACGGGAATCACAAACTTTAAGCACAAGTATTTCTACCAATCCACAATTAATCACTAGCATGACTCTAATATCACCATCTTTATATCTCAAAACAAATGCAAGGAATCAAACTTCTCATATATTCAATGCTCTTTATATGAAAGTTTTTATTATATCCCTCTTGGATGCCCATCATATTACGACTAAATACATAACCTAAGAAAATTACCATGCTGTTTAAGACTCTCAAAATAATATAAGTGAAGCATGAGAGTTCATCAATTTCTATAAAATAAAGCCACCACCGTGCTCTAAAAAGATATAAGTGAAGCACTAGAGCAAACTGCCTAGCTCAAAAGATATAAGTGAAGCACATAGAGTATTCTAATAAATTAACGATTAATGCGTGTCCCTCTCAAAAGGTGTGTACAGAAAGGATGATTGTGGTAAACTAAAAATCAAAGACTCATATCATACAAGACGCTCCAAGCAAAACACATATTATGTGGTGAATAAAAATATAGCCTCAAGTAAATTTACTGATGGATTGAAGACAAAAGAGGGGATGCCATCTGGGGCATCCCCAAGCTTAGATGCTTGGTTGTCCTTGAATATTACCTTTGGGTGTCATGGGCATCCCCAAGCTTAGGCTCCTGCCACTCCTTATTCCGTAGTCCATCGAATCTTTACCCAAAACTTGAAAACTTCACAACACAAAACTTAACAAAAAAAAACTCATGCGCTCTGTTAGTATAATAAAAACAAATCACCACTTTAGGTACTGTCATGAACTCATTCTCAATTCATAGTAGCATTACATCTACTGTAGTCCAACTTCTCCATGGTTCATACCCCCCGGTACTACCCATAGATTCATCAAAATAAGAGAACAATGCATAGAAAACAGAATATGTCAAAAACAGAACATTCTGTGAAGACCTGAATATTACTAATACTTATGTAACTCAAAAATTCTGAAACATTAGGACGACAGAGACAGGTTATATATAAATCTTGTGTAAAAAATTCAGAGTTTTTCATCGCTTTTGTGAATTTCTAAAATTCTGCTACTGGACGCAAAAGTTTCTGTTTTTCAGCAAGATCAAATCAACTATCACCATAGATCATCCCAAAGGTCTTACTTGGCTCAAACACTAATTAAAACACAATTACTACAGAGGTAATAATGTGTATTTATTCAAGAACATTAGCAAAAACAAAAAACATAAAAATAAAATTGGGTTGCCTCCCAACAAGCGCTATTGTTTAACGCCCCTAGCTAGGCATAAAACATAGATCTAGGTATTGTCATCTTTGGTATGCAATCCAAAAGTAGCCCTCATAATAGATTCATATGGCAACTTAATTTTCTTTCTTGGAAAGTTTTCCATGCCCTTCCTTAACGGAAATCGAAATCTAATGTTTCCTTCTTTCATATCAATAATTGCACCAATCGTTCTAAGGAAAGGTCTACCAAGAATAATAGGACATGCAGAATTGCAATTTATATCTAGCACAATAAAATCTACGGGCACATAATTTCTATTTGCAACAATAAGAACATCATTAATTCTTCCCATAGGTTTCTTAATAGTGGAATCCGCTAGATGCAAATTCAAAGAACAATCATCAAGTTCATGGAAACCTAGCACATCACATAAAGTTTTTGGAATCGTAGAAACACTAGCACCCAAATCACACAAAGCATTGCACTCATAATCTTTAACTTTAATCTTAATAGTAGGTTCCCACTCATCATAAAGTTTTCTAGGGATAGAAACTTCCAACTCAAGTTTTTCTTCAAACGATTTCATCAAAGCATCAACAATATGTTTAGTAAAAGCTTTATTTTGATTATAAGCATGAGGTGAATTTAACATGGATTGCAACAAGGAAATACAATCTATCAAAGAACAATTTGAAGGAAATATGCCCTAGAGGCAATAATAAAGTTGTTATTTTATATTTCCTTATTCATGATAAATGTTTATTATCCATGCTAGAATTGTATTAACTGGAAACTTGATACATGTGTGGGTACATAGACAAAACACCGTGTCCCTAGTAAGCCTCTACTAGACTAGCTCGTTAATCAAAGATGGTTAAGTTTCCTAACCATAGACATGTGTTGTCATTTGATAAATGGCATCACATCATTAGGAGAATGATGTGATGGACATGACCCATCCGTTAGCTTAGCATATTGATCATTCAGTTTTATTGCTATAGCTTTCTTCATGTCATATACATATTCCTTTGACTATGAGATTATGCAACTCCCGGATACCGGAGGAATCCCTTGTGTGCTATCAAACGTCACAATGTAACTAGGTGATTATATAGATGCTCTACAGGTATCTTCGAAGGTGTTTGTTGGGTTGGCAAAGATCGAGATTAGGATTTGTCACTCCTAGTATCGAAGAGGTATCTCTGGGCCCTCTCGGTAATGCACATCATAAGAAGCCTTGCAAGCAATGTGACTAATGAGTTAGTTGCGGGATGATGCATTACGGAACGAGTAAAGAGACTTGCCGGTAACGAGATTGAACTAGGTATGAAGATACCGACGATCGAATCTCGGGCAAGTAACATACCGATGACAAAGGGAATAACGTATGTTGTCATAACGGTTCGACCGATAAAGATCTTCGTAGAATGTGGGAGCCAATATGAGCATCCAGGTTCCGCTATTGGTTATTGACCGGAGAGGTGTCTCAGTCATGTCTACATAGTTCTCGAACCCGTAGGGTCCGCACGCTTAACGTTCGATGACAATTTTATTTATATGAGTTATGTGATTTGGTGACCGAATGTTGTTCGGAGTCCCGGATGAGATCACGGACATGATGAGGAGTCTCGAAATGGTTGAGAGGTAAAGATTCATATATAGTACGATGATATTCTGACACCAGAAGTGTTCCGGGGGTACCGGGTACATATCGGGTCACCGGAAGGGGTTCCGGGCACACCCCCCCCCGGCAACTATATGGGCCTAATGGGCCAAGAGAGGGACAGACCAGCCCCTAAGGGGCTGGTGCGCCCCCCTATAGGCCGAAATAGGAGGAGAAGGAAAGGAGGGAAGGGAGAAGAAAAGGGGAGGATTCGGCCTCCCCCTTTCCTTCCCTCCCCCCTCTCTTTCCTTCCCCCCTCCGATACTTATGGAAGGGGGGAGGCTGACTTGGAGGAGGCGCCCAAGTAGGATTACTCCTACTTGGGTCGCCCCTTGCTGCTCCCCTCCCTCTCCCACCTATATATATGTGGGGGGGCACCGCTAGAACACACAACATTGATTCCGAGCCGTGTGCGGCGCCTCCCTCCACAGTTTACGCCTCCGATCATATCTTCGTAGTGCTTAGGCGAAGCCCTGCGCGGATCACTTCACCATCACCGTCACCACGCCGTCATGCTAACGGAACTCTCCCTCAAAACTTTGCTGGATCAAGAGTTCGAGGGACGTCATCGAGCTGAACGTGTGCAGAACTCGGAGGTGCCGTACGTTCGGTGCTTGATCGGTCGGAATGAGAAGAAGTTCGACTACATCAACCGCATTGTCAAATGCTTCCGCTTTCGGTCTATGAGGGTACGTGGACACACTCTCCCCCTCTCGTTGCTATGCATCTCCTAGATAGATCTTGCGTGAGCGTAGGAATTTTTTTGAAATTGCATGCTACGTTTCCCAACAGTGGCATCCGAGCCAGGTCTATGCGTAGATGATATGCATGAGTAGAACACAAAGAGTTGTGGGCGGTGATAGTCATACTGCTTACCACCAACGTCTTATTTTGATTCAGCGGTATTGTTGGATGAAGCGGCCCGGACCAACCTTACATGACCACATTCATGAGACCGGTTCCACCGACAGACATGCAACTAGTTTTGCATAAAGGTGGCTGGCGGGTGTCTATTTCTCCAACTTTAGTTGAATCAAATTTGACTACGGCCGGTCCTTGTTGAAGGTTAAAACATCAAACTTGACGAAACACCATTGTGGTTTTGATGCGTAGGTAAGAACGGTTCTTGCTAGAAGCCCGTAGCAGCCACCTAAAACTTGCAACAACAAAGTAGAGGGCGTCTAACTTGTTTTTGCAGGGCATGTTGTGATGTGATATGGTCAAGACATGATGTGATATACGTTGTTGTATGAGATGATCATGTTTTGTAAAAGTTATCGGCAACTGGCAGGAGCCTTACGGTTGTCTCTTTATTGTATGAAATGCAAACGCCATGTAATTGCTTTACTTTATCACTATGCGTGGGCGATAGTTGTAGAAGCAATAGTTGGCGAGACGACCACGATGCAACGATGGAGATCAAGGTGTCGAGCCGGTGACGATGGAGATCATGATGATGCTTTGGAGATGGAGATGAAAAGCACAAGATGATGATGGCCATATCATGTCACTTATTTTTTTGATTGCATGTGAAGTTTATCTTTTATGCATCTTATTTTGCTTAGAACGACGGTAGCATTATAAGATGACCCCTTCACTAAATTTCAAGATATAAGTGTTCTCCCTGAGTATGCACCGTTGCAACAGTTCGTCGTGTTGAGATACCACGTGATGATCGGGTGTGATAGACTCTACGTTCACATACAACGGGTGCAAGACAGTTTTGCACATGCGGAATACTCGGGTTAAACTTGACGAGCCTAGCATGTACAGACATGGCCTCGGAACACTGGAGATCGAAAGGTTGAACATGAATCATATAGTAGATATGATCAACATAGAGATGTTCACCATTGATGACTACCCCATCTCACGTGATGATCGGACATGGGTTAGTTGATTTGGATCACGTATCACTTAGATGACTTGAGGGATGTCTATCTAAGTGGGAGTTCTTAAGTAATTTGATTAATTAAACTTAATTTATCATGAACTTAGTCCAGGTAGTATTTGCAAATCTATGTTGTAGATCAATAGCTCGCGATATAGCTCCCCTGTTTTATTTTGATATGTTCCTAGAGAAAACAAAGTTGAAAGTTGATAGTAGCAATGATGCGGACTCGGCCCGTGGTCTGAGGATTATTCTCATTGCTGCACAGAAGAATTATGTCCTTGATGCACCGCTAGGTGACAGACCTATTGCAGGAGCACATGCAGACGTTATGAACGTTTGGCAAGCTCGATATGATGAGTACTTGATAGTTTAGTGTGCCATGCTTTACGGCTTAGAACCGGGACTTCAAAAACGTTTTGAACGCCACGGAGCATATGAGATGTTCCAAAGAGCTGAAATTGATATTTCAGACTCATGCCCGTGTCGAGAGGTATGAGACCTCTGACAAGTACTTTGCCTACAAGATGGAGGAGAATAGCTCAGTGAGCATGTGCTCAGAATGTCTGGGTACTACAATCGCTTGAATCAAGTGGGAGTTAATCTTCCAGATAAGATAGTGATTGACAAAGTTCTCTAGTCACTATCACCAAGCTACTAGAACTTCGTGATAAACTATAATATGCAAGGGATGATGAAAACGATTCCCGAGCTCTTCACGATACTGAAATCAGCGAAGGTAGAAATGAAGAAAGAGCATGAAGTGTTGATGGTTAACAAGACCACTACTTTCAAGAAAAAGGGCAAGGGAAAGAAAGGGAACTTCAAGAAGAATGGCAAGAAAGTTGCTGCTCCCATGAAGAAGCCCAAAGCTGGACCCAAGCCTAAAACTGAGTGCCTCTACTGCAAAGGAAATGGTCACTGGAAGCGGAACTGCCCCAAATACTTGGCGGATAAGAAGGATGGCAAAGTGAACAAAGGTATATTTGATATACATGTTATTTACGTGTACTTTACTAGTGTTCATAGTAGCCCCTTGGTATTTGATACCGGTTCAGTTGCTAAGATTAGTAACTCGAAACAGGAGTTGCAAAATGAACAGAGACTAGTTAAGGATGAGGTGACGATGTGTGTTGGAAGTGATTCCAAGGTTGATAAGATCACCATCGCACACTCCCTCTACCTTCGGGATTAGTGTTGGACCTAAATAAATGTTATTTGGTGTTTGTGTTGAGCATGAATATGATTGGATCATGTTTATTGCGATACGGTTATTCATTTAAGTCAGAGAATAATTGTTGTTCTGTTTACATGAATAAAACCTTCTATGGTCATACACCCAATGTAAATGGTTTATTGAATCTCGATTGTAGTGATACACATATTCATAATATTGATGCTAAAAGATGGAAAGTTGATAATGATAGTGCAACATATTTGTGGCACTGCCGTTTAGGTCATATTGGTGTAAAGCGCATGAAGAAACTCCATGCAGATGGGTTTTTGGAATCACTTGATTATGAATCATTTGATACTTGCGAACCATGCCTCATGGGCAAGATGACTAAAACTCCGTTCTCCAGAACAATGGAGCGAGCTAATGACTTATTGGAAATAATACATACCGATGTATGCAGTCCGATGAGTGTTGAGGCACGTGGTGGGTATCATTATTTTCTGACCTTCACAGATGATTTGAGCAGATATGGGTATATCTACTTGATGAAACACAAGTCTGAAACATTTGAAAAGTTCAAAGAATTTCAGAGTGAAGTGGAGAATCATCGTAACAAGAAAATAAAGTTTCTACGATCTGATCGCGGAAGCGAATATTTGAGTTACGAGTTTGGCCTTCATTTAAAACAATGTGAAATAGTTTCACAACGCACGCCACCTGGAACACCACAGCATAATGGTGTGTCCGAACATCGTAACCGTACTTTATTAGATATGGTGCGATCTATGATGTCTCTTACCGATTTACCACTATCGTTTTGGGGTTATGTATAAGAGACAGCTGCATTCACGTTAAATAGGGCACCGTCTAAATCCGTTGAGACGACACCGTATGAACTGTGGTTTGGCAAGAAACCTAAGCTGCCGTTTCTTATAGTTTGGGGTTGCGACACTTATGTCAAAAGGCTTCAGCCTGATAAGCTCAAACCCAAATCGGAGAAGTGTGTCTTCATAGGATACCCTAAGGAAACAATTGGGTACACCTTCTACCACAGATCCGAAGGCAAGATCTTTGTTGCCAAGAATGGAACCTTTCTAGAGAAGGAGTTTTCTCGAAAGAAGTGAGTGGGAGGAAAGTAGAACTTGATGAGGTAATTGTACCTTCTCTCGAATTGGAAAGTAGCACATCAGTGAAATCCGTTCCCGTGATGCCTACACCAACTAGAGAGGAAGCTAATGATGATGATCATGAAACTTCGGATCAAGTTACTACTAGACCTCGTAGGTCGAACAGAGCACGTTCCGCACCAGAGTGGTACGGTAATCCTGTTCTGGAAGTCATGTTACTAGATCATGACGAACCTACGAACTATGAAGAAGCTATGATGAGCCCAAATTCCGACAGATGGCTTGAGGCCATGAAATTTGAGATAGGATCCATGTATGAGAACAAAGTGTGGACTTTGGTGGACTTGCCCAATGATCGGCAAGTCATTGAGAATAAATGGATCTTCAAGAAGAAGACGGACACTGATGGTAGTGTTACTATCTACAAAGCTCGACTTGTCGCAAAAGGTTTTTCGACAAGTTCAAGGTGTTGACTACGATGAGATTTTCTCACTCATAGCGATGCTTAAGTCTGTCCGAATCATGTTAGCAATTGCCGCATTTTATGAAATCTGGCAAATGGATGTCAAAACCGCATTCCTTAATGGATTTCTGAAAGAAGAGTTGTATATGATGCAACCAGAAGTTTTTGTCGATTTTAAAGGTGCTAATAAAGTGTGCAAACTCCAGCGATCCATCTATGGACTGGTGCAAGCATCTCGGAGTTGGAATATACGCTTTGATAAGGTGATCAAAGAATATGGTTTTATACAGACTTATGGTGAAGCCTGCATTTACAAGAAAGTGAGTGGGAGCTCTGTAGCATTTCTGATATTATATGTGGATGACATATTGTTGATTGGAAATGATGTAGAATTTCTGGATAGCATAAAAGGATATTTGAATAAGAATTTTTCAATAAAAGACCTCAGTGAAGCTTCTTACATATTGGGCATCAAGATCTATAGAGATAGATCAAGACGCTTGATAAGACTTTCAATGAGTACATACCTTGACAATATTCTGAAGGAGTTCAAAATAGATCAGTCAAAGAAGGAGTTCTTGCCTGTATTGTAAGGTGTGAAGTTGAGTAAGACTCAAAACCCGACCACGGCAGAATATAGAAAGAGAATGAAAGTCATTCCCTATGCCTCAGTCATAGGTTCTATAAAGTATGCCATGCTGTTGTGTGCCTTGCCATGAGTTTGGCAAGGGGGTACAATAGTGATCCAGGAGTAGATCATTGGACATCGGTAAAAAATTATCCTTAGGTACCTAAAGAGGACTAAGGAAATGTTTCTCGGTTATGGAGGTGATAAAGAGTTCGTCGTAAAGAGTTAGGTCGATGCAAGCTTTGACACCAATCCGGATGACTCTGAGTCCCGATCTGGATACATATTGAAAGTGGGAGCAATTAGCTAGAGTAGCTCCATGCAAAGCTTTGTAGACATAGAAATTTGCAAAATACATACGGATCTGAATGAGACAGACCCGTTGACTAAACTTCTCTCACAAGCAAAACATGATCACACCTTAGTACTCTTTGGGTGTTAATCACATAGCAATGTGAACTAGCTTATTGACTCTAGTAAACCCTTTGGGTGTTGGTCACATGGCGATGTGAACTATGGGTGTTAATCACATAAAGATGTGAACTATTGGTGTTAAATCACATGGCGATGTGAACTAGATTATTGACTCTAGTGCAAGTGGGAGACTAAAGGAAATATGCCCTAGAGGCAATAATAAAGTTGTTATTTTATATTTCCTTATTCATGATAAATGTTTATTATCCATGCTAGAATTGTATTAACCGAAAACTTGATACATGTGTGGGTACATAGACAAAACACCGTGTCCCTAGTAAGCCTCTACTAGACTAGCTCGTTAATCAAAGATGGTTAACTTTCCTAACCATAGACATGTGTTGTCATTTGATAAACGAGATCACATCATTAGTAGAATGATGTGATGGACATGACCCATCCGTTAGCTTAGCATATTGATCGTTCAGTTTTATTGCTATAGCTTTCTTCATGTCATATACATATTCCTTTGACTATGAGATTATGCAACTCCCGGATACCGGAGGAATACCTTGTGTGCTATAAAACGGCACAACATAACTGGGTGATTATAAAGATGCTCTACAGGTATCTCCGAAGGTGTTTGTTGGGTTGGCATAGATCGAGATTAGGATTTGTCACTCCGGGTATCGGAGAGGTATCTCTGGGCCCTCTCGGTAATGCACATCATAAGAAGCCTTGCAAGCAATGTGACTAATGAGTTAGTTGCGGGATGATGCATTACGGAACGAGTAAAGAGACTTTCCGGTAACGAGATTGAACTAGGTATGAAGATACCGACGATCGAATCTCGGGCAAGTAACATACCGATGACAAAGGGAATAACGTATGTTGTCATAACGGTTCGACCGATAAAGATCTTCGTAGAATATGTGGGAGCCAATATGAGCATCTAGGTTCCGCTATTGGTTATTGACCGGAGAGGTGTCTCGGTCATGTCTACATAGTTCTCGAACCCGTAGGGTCCGCACGCTTAACGTTCGATGACGATTTTATTTATATGAGTTATGTGATTTGGTGACCGAATGTTGTTCGGAGTCCCGGATGAGATCACGGACATGATGAGGAGTCTCGAAATGGTTGAGAGGTAAAGATTCATATATAGTACGATGATATTCTGACACCAGAAGTGTTCCGGGGGTACCGGGTACATATCGGGTCACCGGAAGGGGTTCCGGGCACACCCCCCCCCCCCCCCCCCCGGCAACTATATGGGCCTAATGGGCCAAGAGAGGGACAGACCAGCCCCTAAGGGGCTGGTGCGCCCTCCTATAGGCCGAAATAGGAGGAGAAGGAAAGGAGGGAAGGGAGAAGGAAAGGGGAGGATTCGGCCTCCCCCTTTCCTTCCCTCCCCCCTTTCTTTCCTTCCCCCCTCCGATACTTATGGAAGGGGGGAGGCCGACTTGGAGGAGGCGCCCAAGTAGGATTACTCCTACTTGGGGCGCCCCTTGCTACTCCCCTCCCTCTCCCACCTATATATATGTGGGGGGGGGGACCGCTAGAACACACAACATTGATTCCTAGCCGTGTGCAGCGCCCCCCTCCACAGTTTACGCCTCTGGTCATATCTTCGTAGTGCTTAGGCGAAGCCCTGCGCGGATCACTTCACCATCACCGTCCCCACGCCGTCGTGCTAACGGAACTCTCCCTCGACACTTTGCTGGATCAAGAGTTCGAGGGACGTCATCAAGCTGAACGTGTGCAGAACTCGGAGGTGCCGTACGTTCGGTGCTTGATCGGTCGAAACGAGAAGAAGTTCGACTACATCAACCGCGTTGTTAAATGCTTCCGCTTTCGGTCTACGAGGGTACGTGGACACACTCTCCCCCTCTCGTTGCTATGCATCTCCTAGATAGATCTTGCATGAGTGTAGGAATTTTTTTGAAATTGCATGCTATGTTTCCCAACACAATTAACATACTTAAAGTCCTTGAAATCCAAAAGAGTGGGTTCGTCACTACTTAAAGTTTTGACATCTCCAATCCCACTTTAATCAATTTTTCCATTAAGATCTTTAAACTCCAAATTATTGGGACGCCTTCTAGCTAAAGTTGACTCATCTCCTGTCCCATCTTTATCAAGATTTATTTTAGAAAAAAAAGATTCAATAGGAGTCACACCAATTAATTTAAGATCTTCATCATTATTATCGCAAGAAATAGAAGAACACGCTTTTACAAACCAATCTCGCTTAGATCGCATCCTAGCGGTTCTTTCTTTACATTCATCCAAAGAAATTTTGATAGCTTTTAGAGATTCATTAATATCATGCTTGGGTAGCATACATCTCATCTTCAAAGAAACAATCTCAAGAGAAATCTTATCAACGTTCCTAGCCAAATCATCAATCTTAAGCAATTTTTCTTCTACCATAGCATTGAAATTCTTTTGAGAATTAATGAAATCTTTAATATTATTCTCAAGATCAGTAGGTATTTTATTACAATTTCCATAAGAATTGTTGTAGGAATTAGCATAAATATTAGAGGAATTACTAGGAAACGACCTAGGGTTGAAATTACCTCTATACGCGTCATTACCAAAATTGTTCCTACCAAAAAATTCACATCCATAGATTCATTATTATTCTCAATCAAAGTGGACAAAGGCATATCATTAGGATCAATAGGAGCACTCTTACTAGCAAAAAATTTCATAAGTTCATCCATCTTTCCACTCAAAGCATTAATCTCTTCAATGGTATGCACTTTTTTACTTGAGGAAGATCTTTTGGTATGCCATTGAGAGTAATTTGCCATAATATTATCTAGGAGTTTAGTAGCTTCTCCTAATGTGATTTCCATAAAAGTACTGTTGGAAATATGCCCTAGAGGCAATAATAAAATGGTTATTATTATATTTCCTTGTTCATGATAATTGTCTGTTATTCATGCTATAATTGTGTTATCCGGAAATCGTAATACATGTGTGAATACATAGACCACAACATGTCCCTAGTAAGCCTCTAGTTGACTAGCTCGTTGATCAATAGATGGTTACGGTTTCCTGACCATGGACATTGGATGTCATTGATAACGGGATCACATCATTAGGAGAATGATGTGATGGACAAGACCCAATCCTAAGCCTAGCACTAGATCGTGTAGTTCGTTTGCTAAAGCTTTTCCAATGTCAAGTAACTTTTCCTTAGACCATGAGATTGTGCAACTCCCGGATACCGTAGGAGTGCTTTGGGTGCACCAAACGTCACAACGTAACTGGGTGGCTATAAAGGTGCACTACGGGTATCTCCGAAAGTATCTGTTGGGTTGGCACGAATCGAGACTGGGATTTGTCACTCCATGTAACAGAGAGGTACCTCTGGGCCCACTCGGTAGGACATCATCATAATGAGCTCAATGTGATCAAGGAGTTGTTCACGGGATGATGTGTTACGGAAACGAGTAAAGAGACTTGCCGGTAACGAGATTGAACAAGGTATCGAGATACCGACGATCGAATCTCGGGCAAGTATCGTACCGATAGACAAAGGGAATTGCGTACGGGATTGATTGAATCCTCGACATCGTGGTTCATCCGATTAGATCATCGAGGAGCATGTGGGAGCCAACATGGGTATCCAGATCCCGCTGTTGGTTATTGACCGGAGAGTCGTCTCGGTCATGTCTGCGTGTCTCCCGAACCCGTAGGGTCTACACACTTAAGGTTCGGTGACGCTAGGGTTATAGAGATATTAGTATGCGGTAACCCGAAGGTTGTTCGGAGTCTCGGATGAGATCCTGGACGTCACGAGGAGTTCCGGAATGGTCCGGAGGTAAAGATTTATATATGGGAAGTCCTATTTTGGCCACCGGAAAATGTTCGGGATTTTTCGGTATTGTACCGAGAAGGTTCTAGAAGGTTCCGGAGTGGGGCCCACCTGCATGGGGGGACCCACATGAACGTGGGTAGTGGGGGCAAGGCCCCACACCCCTAGTCAAGGCGCACCAAGATTCCCCCTTAGAAGGAATAAGATCATATCCCGAAGGGATAAGATCAAGATCCCTAAAAAAGGGGGGTAACAATCGGTGGGGAAGGGAAAGGATGGGATTTCTTTCCTTCCACCTTTGCCAACGCCCCAATGGACTTGGAGGGCAAGAAACCAGCCCCCTCCACCCCTATATATAGTGGGGAGGTGCATGGGAGAAACAGCTCAGCCCCTGGCGCCTCCCTCTCCCTCCCGTGACACCTCTTCCTCCTCCAGTAGCGCTTGGCGAAGCCCTGCTGAAATCCCGCTGCTTCCACCACCACACCGTCGTGCTGCTGGATCTCCATCAACCTCTCTTCCCCCCTTGCTGGATCAAGAAGGAGGAGACGTCTCTGCTCCGTACGTGTGTTGAACGCGGAGGTGCCGTCCGTTCGGCGCTCGGTCATCGGTGATTTGGATCACGACGAGTACGACTCCATCAACCCCGTTCTCTTGAACGCTTCCGCTCGCGATCTACAAGGGTATGTAGATACACTCCCCTCTCACTCGTTGCTAGATGACTCCATAGATTGATCTTGGTGATGCGTAGAAAATTTTAAAAATTCTGCTACGTTCCCCAACAGTGGCATCATGAGCTAGGTCTATGCGTAGTATCTTGCACGAGTAGAACACAAAGTAGTTGTGGGCGTCGATTTGTCAATCTTCTTGCCGTTACTAGTCTTATCTTGATTCGGCGGCACTGTGGGATGAAGCGGCCCGGACCGACCTTACACGTACGCTTACGTGAGACAGGTTCCACCGACTGACATGCACTAGTTGCATAAGGTGGCTAGCGGGTGTCTGTCTCTCCCACTTTAGTCGGATCGGATTCGATGAACAGGGTCCTTATGAAGGGTAAATAGAAATTGGCATATCACGTTGTGGTTTTGGCGTAGGTAAGAAACGTTCTTGCTAGAAACCTATAGCAGCCACGTAAAAACTTGCAACAACAATTAGAGGACGTCTAACTTGTTTTTGTAGCAAGTGCTTTGTGATGTGATATGGCCAAAGGATGTGATGAATGATATATGTGATGTATGAGATGATCATGTTCTTGTAATAGGAATCACGACTTGCATGTCGATGAGTATGACAACCGGCAGGAGCCATAGGAGTTGTCTTAATTTATTATATGACCTGCGTGTCATTGAAATTCGCCATGTAATTACTTTACTTTATTGCTAACCGTTAGCCGTAGTAGTAGAAGTAATAGTTGGCGAGACAACTTCATGAAGACACGATGATGGAGATCATGATGATGGAGATCATGGTGTCATGCCGGTGACGATGATGATCATGGAGCCCCGAAGATGGAGATCAAAAGGAGCAAAGTGATAATGGCCATATCATGTCACTATTTTGATTGCATGAGATGTTTATCATGTTTTTGCATCTTATTTGCTTAGAACGACGGTAGCATATATAAGATGATCCCTTACTAAAATTTCAAGAAAGTGTTCCCCCTAACTGTGCACCGTTGCGAAGGTTCGTTGTTTCGAAGCACTACGTGTTGATCGGGTGTGATAGATTCTAACGTTCGAATACAACGGGTGTAAGCCTGATTTACACAGCAATACACTTAGGTTGACTTGACGAGCCTAGCATGTACAGACATGGCCTCGGAACACAAGAGACCGAAAGGTCGAGCATGAGTCGTATAGAAGATACGATCAACATGGGGATGTTCACCGTTGATGACTAGTCCGTCTCACGTGATGATCGGACACGGCCTAGTCGATTCGGATCATGTAATCACTTAGATGACGAGAGGGATGTCTATCTGAGTGGGAGTTCATTACATAATTTGATTAGATGAACTTAACTGTCATGAACTTAGTCTAAATGATACATATCTATCTTGTAGATCAAATGGCCAACGCTAATGTTACCCTCAACTTCAACGCGTTCCTAGAGAAAAACAAGCTGAAAGACGATGGTAGCAACTATGCGGACTGGGTCCGTAACCTGAGGATTATCCTCATAGCTGCCAAGAAATCATATGTCCTTGAAGCACCGTTAGGTGACCCACCTGCTCTCCCAGCACTGCCAGACGATTTGAACGTTTGGCAGACACGCACCGATGATCACTCCTTCGTTCAGTGCGGCATGCTCTTCAGCTTAGAACCGGGGCTCCAAATGCGTTTTGAGCATCACGGAGCATATGAGATGTTCGAAGAGCTGAAAATGGTTTTCCAAGCTCATGCCCGGATCGAGAGATATGAAGTCTCCGATAAGTTCTACAGCTGTAAGATGGAGGAAAATAGTTCTGTCAGCGAGCACATACTCAAAATGTCTGGGTTGCACAGCCGCTTGTCTCAGCTGGGAGTTAATCTCCCGGATGACGCGGTCGTTGACAGAATCCTTCAGTCGCTTCCACCTAGCTACAAGAGCTTCGTGATGAACTTCAACATGCAGGGGATGGAAAAGACCATTCCTGAGGTATATGCGATGCTGAAGTCAGCGGAGGCAGAGATCAGAAAGGAACATCAAGTGTTGATGGTGAATAAAACCACTGAGTTCAAGAAGGGCAAGGGTAAGAAGAACTTCAAGAAGGACGGCAAGGGAGTTGCCGCGCCCGGTAAGCCAGCTGCCGGGAAGAAGTCGAAGAATGGACCCAAGCCTGAGACTGAGTGCTTTTATTGCAAGGGAAACGGTCACTGGAAGCGAAACTGCCCCAAGTACTTGGCGGACAAGAAGGCCGGCAATACCAAAGGTATATATGATATACATGTAATTGATGTGTACCTTACCAGCACTCGTAGTAGTTCCTGGGTATTTGATACCGGTGCGGTTGCTCATATTTGTAACTCAAAGCAAGAACTGCGGAATCAGCGTAGACTGGCAAAGGACGAGGTGACGATGCGCGTCGGGAATGGTTCCAAGGTCGATGTGATCGCCGTCGGCACGCTACCTCTGCATCTACCTACGGGATTAGTTTTAAACCTCAATAATTGTTATTTAGTACCAGCTTTGAGCATGAACATTGTATCTGGATCTCGCTTAATGCGAGATGGCCACTCATTTAAATCTGAGAATAATGGTTGTTCTATTTATATGAGAGATATGTTTTATGGTCATGCCCCGCTGGTGAATGGTTTATTTTTATTGAATCTCGAACGTGATGTTACACATGTTTATAATGTGAATGCCAAGAAATGCAAGGTTGATAACGATAGTCCCACATACTTCTGGCACTGCCGCCTTGGTCATATCGGTGTTAAACGCATGAAGAAACTCCATGCAGATGGACTTTTGGAGTCTCTTGATTATGAATCATTTGACAGATGCGAACCATGCCTCTTGGGCAAGATGACCAAGACTCCGTTCTCCGGAACAATGGAGCGAGCAACCAACTTATTGGAGATCATACATACTGATGTGTGTGGTCCAATGAGTGTTGAGGCTCGCGGTGGTTATCGTTATGTTCTCACCCTCACCGATGATTTGAGTAGATATGGGTATGTCTACTTGATGAAGCACAAGTCTGAGACCTTTGAAAAGTTCAAGGAATTTCAGAGTGAGGTTGAGAATCAACGTGACAAGAAAATAAAGTTCTTACGATCAGATCGTGGAGGAGAATATTTGAGTCATGAATTTGGCACGCACTTAAGGAAATGTGGAATTGTTTCACAACTCACGCCGCCTGGAACACCTCAGCGTAATGGTGTGTCCGAACGTCGTAATCGCACTCTATTGGATATGGTGCGATCTATGATGTCTCTTACCGATTTACCGCTATCCTTTTGGGGTTATGCTTTAGAGACTGCCGCATTCACTTTAACTAGGGCACCGTCAAAATCCGTTGAGACGACACCGTATGAATTATGGTTTGGGAAGAAACCTAAGCTGTCGTTTCTGAAAGTTTGGGGATGCGATGCTTATGTGAAGAAACTTCAACCAGAGAAGCTCGAACCCAAGTCGGAAAAATGCGTATTCATAGGATACCCTAAGGAAACTATTGGGTATACCTTCTACCTAAGATCCGAGGGCAAGATCTTTGTTGCCAGGAATGGATCATTTCTAGAGAAAGAGTTTCTCTCGAAAGAAGTAAGTGGGAGGAAAGTGGAGCTTGATGAGATGACCCTCGAACCGGAGAGTAGCGCAGCACAGGAAAATGTTTCTGTGGAGCCTACACCGGCTAGAGAGGAAGTTATTGATAATGATCATGATCAAGCTACCACTGAACTTCGAAGGTCCACGAGGACACGTTCCGCACCAGAGTGGTATGGCAATCCTGTCCTGGAAATCATGTTGTTAGACAACAGTGAACCTTCGAACTATGAAGAAGCGATGGCGGGCCCGGATTCCGACAAATGGCTTGAAGCCATGAAATCCGAGATAGGATCCATGTATGAAAACGAAGTATGGACTTTGACTGACTTGCCCGATGATCGGCAAGCCATAGAAAATAAATGGATCTTTAAGAAGAAGACTGACGCGGATGGTAATGTGACCATTTATAAGGCTCGGCTTGTCGCTAAGGGTTATCGACAAGTTCAAGGGGTTGACTACGATGAGACTTTCTCACCCGTAGCGAAGCTGAAATCCGTCAGAATCATGTTAGCAATTGCCGCATACTATGATTATGAGATATGGCAAATGGACGTCAAAACGGCATTCCTTAATGGTTTTCTTAAGGAAGAGTTGTATATGATACAACCGGAAGGTTTTGTCGACCCTGAGAATGCTGACAAGGTATGCAAGCTCCAGCGCTCAATCTACGGGCTGGTGCAAGCATCTCGGAGTTGGAACATTCGCTTTGACGAGATGATCAAAGCGTTTGGGTTCACACAGACTTATGGAGAAGCCTGTGTTTACAAGAAAGTGAGTGGGAGCTCTGTAGCATTTCTCATATTATATGTGGATGACATACTGCTGATGGGAAATGATATAGAATTCTTGGAAAGTATAAAGGCCTACTTGAATAAGTGTTTTTCAATGAAGGACCTTGGAGAAGCTGCTTATATATTAGGCATCAAGTTCTATAGAGATAGATCGAGACGCCTCATAGGTCTTTCGCAAAGCACATACCTTGATAAGATATTGAAGAAGTTCAATATGGATCAGTCCAAGAAGGGGTTCTTGCCTGTATTGCAAGGTGTGAAATTGAGCTCGGCTCAATGCCCGACCACGGCAAAAGATATAGAAGAGATGAGTGTCATCCCCTATGCCTCAGCCATAGGGTCTATTATGTATGCCATGCTGTGTACCAGACCTGATGTAAACCTTGCTGTAAGTTTGGTAGGTAGGTACCAAAGTAATCCCGGCAAGGAACACTGGACAGCGGTCAAGAACATCCTGAAGTACCTGAAAAGGACTAAGGATATGTTTCTCGTATATGGAGGTGACGAAGAGCTCGTCGTAAAGGGTTACGTCGACGCTAGCTTCGACACAGATCCGGATGACTCCAAGTCACAAACCGGATACGTGTATATTTTGAATGGTGGAGCGGTAAGCTGATGCAGTTGCAAGCAAAGCGTCGTGGCGGGTTCTACATGCGAAGCGGAGTACATAGCAGCCTCGGAGGCAGCACACGAAGCAGTATGGATGAAGGAGTTCATCACCGACCTAGGAGTCATTCCAAATGCGTCGGGTCCAATGGCTCTCTTCTGTGACAACACTGGAGCTATTGCCCTTGCCAAGGAGCCCAGGTTTCACAAAAGGACCAGGCATATCAAGCGTCGCTTCAACTCCATACGTGAACATGTTCAAGATGGAGACATAGATATTTGTAAAGTGCACACGGATTTGAATGTAGCAGATCCGTTGACTAAACCTCTTTCACGAGCAAAACATGATCAACACCAGTACTCTATGGGTGTTCGATTCATCACAATGTAACTAGATTATTGACTCTAGTGCAAGTGGGAGACTGTCGGAAATATGCCCTAGAGGCAATAATAAAATGGTTATTATTATATTTCCTTGTTCATGATAATTGTCTGTTATTCATGCTATAATTGTGTTATCCGGAAATCGTAATACATGTGTGAATACATAGACCACAACATGTCCCTAGTAAGCCTCTAGTTGACTAGCTCGTTGATCAATAGATGGTTACGGTTTCCTGACCATGGACATTGGATGTCATTGATAACGGGATCACATCATTAGGAGAATGATGTGATGGACAAGACCCAATCCTAAGCCTAGCACTAGATCGTGTAGTTCGTTTGCTAAAGCTTTTCCAATGTCAAGTAACTTTTCCTTAGACCATGAGATTGTGCAAATCCCGGATACCGTAGGAGTGCTTTGGGTGTACCAAACGTCACAACGTAACTGGGTGGCTATAAAGGTGCACTACGGGTATCTCCGAAAGTGTCTGTTGGGTTGGCACGAATCGAGAATGGGATTTGTCACTCCGTGTGACGGAGAGGTACCTCTGGGCCCACTCGGTAGGACATCATCATAATGAGCTCAATGTGATCAAGGAGTTGTTCACAGGATGATGTGTTACGGAAACGAGTAAAGAGACTTGCCGGTAACGAGATTGAACAAGGTATCGGTATACCGACGATCGAATCTCGGGCAAGTATCGTACCGATGGACAAAGGGAATTGCGTACGGGATTGATTGAATCCTCGACATCGTGGTTCATCCGATGAGATCATCGAGGAGCATGTGGGAGCCAACATGGGTATCCAGATCCCGCTGTTGGTTATTGACCGGAGAGTCGTCTCGGTCATGTCTGCGTGTCTCCCGAACCCGTAGGGTCTACACACTTAAGGTTCGGTGACGCTAGGGTTGTAGAGATATTAGTATGCGGTAACCCGAAAGTTGTTCGGAGTCCCGGATGAGATCCCGGACGTCACGAGGAGTTCCGGAATGGTCCGGAGGTAAAGAATTGTATATAGGAAGTCCAGTTTCGGCCACCGGGAAGGTTTCGGGGGTAATCGGTATTGTACCGGGACCACCGGAAGGGTCCCGGGGGTCCACCGGGTGGGGCCACCTATCCCGGAGGGCCCCATGGGCTGAAGTGGGAAGGGAACCAGCCCCTGGTGGGCTGGTGCGCCCCCTATGGGCCTCCCCTGCGCCTAGGGTTGGGAACCCTAGGGGTGGGGGGTGTTGGAAATATGCCCTAGAGGCAATAATAAAATGGTTATTATTATATTTCCTTGTTCATGATAATTGTCTGTTATTCATGCTATAATTGTGTTATCCGGAAATCGTAATACATGTGTGAATACATAGACCACAACATGTCCCTAGTAAGCCTCTAGTTGACTAGCTCGTTGATCAATAGATGGTTACGGTTTCCTGACCATGGACATTGGATGTCATTGATAACGGGATCACATCATTAGGAGAATGATGTGATGGACAAGACCCAATCCTAAGCCTAGCACTAGATCGTGTAGTTCGTTTGCTAAAGCTTTTCCAATGTCAAGTAACTTTTCCTTAGACCATGAGATTGTGCAACTCCCGGATACCGTAGGAGTGCTTTGGGTGCACCAAACGTCACAACGTAACTGGGTTGCTATAAAGGTGCACTACGGGTATCTCCGAAAGTATCTGTTGGGTTGGCACGAATCGAGACTGGGATTTGTCACTCCATGTAACGGAGAGGTACCTCTGGGCCCACTCGGTAGGACATCATCATAATGAGCTCAATGTGATCAAGGAGTTGTTCACGGGATGATGTGTTACGGAAACGAGTAAAGAGACTTGCCGGTAACGAGATTGAACAAGGTATCGAGATACCGACGATCGAATCTCGGGCAAGTATCGTACCGATAGACAAAGGGAATTGCGTACGGGATTGATTGAATCCTCGACATCGTGGTTCATCCGATGAGATCATCGAGGAGCATGTGGGAGCCAACATGGGTATCCAGATCCCGCTGTTGGTTATTGACCGGAGAGTCGTCTCGGTCAGGTCTGCGTGTCTCCCGAACCCGTAGGGTCTACACACTTAAGGTTCGGTGACGCTAGGGTTATAGAGATATTAGTATGTGGTAACCCGAAGGTTGTTCGGAGTCTCGGATGAGATCCTGGACGTCACGAGGAGTTCCGGAATGGTCCGGAGGTAAAGATTTATATATGGGAAGTCCTATTTTGGCCACCGGAAAATGTTCGGGATTTTTCGGTATTGTACCGAGAAGGTTCTAGAAGGTTCCGGAGTGGGGCCCACCTGCATGGGGGGACCCACATGAACGTGGGTAGTGGGGGCAAGGCCCCACACCCCTAGTCAAGGCGCACCAAGATTCCCCCTTAGAAGGAATAAGATCATATCCCGAAGGGATAAGATCAAGATCCCTAAAAAAGGGGGATAACAATCGGTGGGGAAGGGAAAGGATGGGATTTCTTTCCTTCCACCTTTGCCAACGCCCCAATGGACTTGGAGGGCAAGAAACCAGCCCCCTCCACCCCTATATATAGTGGGGAGGTGCATGGGAGAAATAGCTCAGCCCCTGGCGCCTCCCTCTCCCTCCCGTGACACCTCTTCCTCCTCCAGTAGCGCTTGGCGAAGCCCTGCTGAAATCCCGCTGCTTCCACCACCACACCGTCGTGCTGTTGGATCTCCATCAACCTCTCCTCCCCCCTTGCTGGATCAAGAAGGAGGAGACGTCTCTGCTCCGTACGTGTGTTGAACGCGGAGGTGCCGTCCGTTCGGCGCTCGGTCATCGGTGATTTGGATCAAGACGAGTACGACTCCATCAACCCCGTTCTCTTGAACGCTTCCGCTCGCGATCTACAAGGGTATGTAGATACATTCCCCTCTCACTCGTTGCTAGATGACTCCATAGATTGATCTTGGTGATGCGTAGAAAATTTTAAAATTCTGCTACGTTCCCCAACAAGTACCTCCTGCGGCGGAATCTAAAAGATTTCTAGATGCAAAATTCAATCCCGCATAAAAATTTTGTATGATCATCCATAAACTTAAACCATGAGTAGGGCAATTTCTTATCATCAATTTCATCCTCTCCCAAGATTGTGCAACATGTTCATGATCAAGTTGCTTAAAATTCATTATATCATTCCTAAGGGAGATGATCTTAGTGGGAGGAAAATACTTGGAAATAAAAGCATCTTTACATTTATTCCATGAATCAATACTATTTTTAGGCAAAGATGAAAACCAAGTTTTAGCACGATCTCGTAGTGAGAACAGAAATAGCTTCAATTTAACAATATCATTATCTGCATATTTTTTCTATTGCATATCACACAACTCAACAAAAGTATTTAGATGGGATGCGGCATCTTCACTAGATAGGCCGGAAAATTGTTCTTTCATAACAAGATTCAACAAAGCGGCATTAATTTCATAAGATTCCATACTAGTGGCGGGAGCAATCGGAGTACTAATAAAATCATTATTATTAGTGTTGGAAAAGTCACACAACTTGGTATTTTCTTGAGACATCGTGACAAAGCAAGCAATCTAGCACACAAGCAACCAAAAAGCAAACGAAAAGACGAATGGAAGAAGGGCAAATAAAAAAGCAAATATTTTTTGTTTTTCTGAAGACGATTTAGAAGTGGGGGAGAGGAAAACGAGAGGCAAATAGCAAATAATGTAAATGCAAGAGATGAGTTTATGATAGGTACTTGGTAGGCTTGATGTAGAACCTCCCCGGCAATGGCGCCAGAAATTCTTCCTACTACTTCTTGAGCTTGCGTTGGTTTTTCCCTTGAAGAGGAAAGGGTGATGCAGCAAAGTAGAGATAAGTATTTCCCTTAGTTGAGAACCAAGGTATCAATCCAGTAGGAGGTACAAGCAAGTCTCCAATCTATGCACCTGCACAAACAATCAAACACTTGCGCCCAATAAAATAAAAGGGTTGTCAATCCTTCCACGGTCACTTGCAAGGATGAGAACTGATGGAGATAGATATAAAAGATTACTAAAACATAAAACTAAATAAAAGTAAATAAATTGCAGCAAGGTATTTTTGGGTTTTTTGGTTTATATATCTGAAAATATATGATGGAAAATAGTCCCGGGGGCCATAGGTTTCACTAGAGGCTTCTCTCTTGAAAGAAAGCATACGGTGAGTAAACAAATTGCTGTTGAGCAATTGATAGAAACCCGCAAAGTTATGACGATATCTAAGGGATTGATCATGAATATAGGCATCACGTCCGTGACAAGTAGACCGACTCCTGCCTACATCTACTACTATTACTCCACACATCGACCGCTATCCAGCATGCATCTAGAGTATCAAGTTCATAAGAACGGAGTAACGCCTTAAGCAAGATGACATGATGTAGAGGGATAAACTCAAGCAATATGATGAAAACCCCATCTTTTTATCCTCGATAGCAACAATACAATACGTGCCTCGCTACCCCTACTATGTCACTGGATGAGGACACCGCAAGATTGAACCCAAAACTAAGCACCTCTCCCATTGCAAGAAAAACCAATCTAGTTGGCCAAACCAAACCGATAGTTCGAAGAGAAATACAAAGATATCTTAATCATGCATAAAAGAGTTCAGAGAAGACTCAAATAATATTCGTAGATAATCTGATCATAAATCCACAATTCATCAGATCTCAACAAACACACTGCAAAAAAGTATTACATCGAATAGATCTCCAAGAACATCGAGGAGAACATTGTATTGAAGATCAAAGAGAGAGAAGAAGCCATCTAGCTACTAGCTATGGACCCGTAGGTCAGGGGTAACCTACTCACGCATCATCGGAAGGGCAGAAAGGTTGATGTAGAAGCCTTCCGTGATTGAATCCCCCTCCGGCGGAGTGCCGGAAAAGGCCCCAAGATGGGATCTCATGAGAAAAGAAGTTTGCGGCTGCGGAAAAGTATTTTGGTGGACGCTTTTGGTGGTTTGGGAATATTTGGGAATTTATAGGCCAAAATTAGGGTTAGGAGACTCCCGAGGGGCCAACAGGCCCTCAGGGTGCCCCCCCTGGGGCGCGCCCTGCGGGCTTGTGGCCTCCTCGGCCATCTCCTGCCTTCCTCTCCAAGCTCCGTGGATGTCTTCTGGTCCAAGAAAAATCACCGTAAAGTTTTATTCTGTTTGGACTCCGTTTGATATTCCTTTTCTGTAAAACTCAAAAACAAGGAAAAAACAGAAACTTGCACTGGGCTCTGGGTTAATAAGTTTGTCCCAAAAATAATATAAAAATAGCATATTAATGCATATAAAACATCCAAAATAGATAATATAATAGCATGGAACAATAAAAAATTATACATACGTTGGAGACGTATCAACGCACTGTTTAGATGATACCAAAAGTATATATTTGGATAAATGTAAGAAGAATGTGTACCGGGGACATCGTCGATTTCTTCCGATCAAGAATGTCCTAAGAAAGAAAGGCAAGCATTTCAAAGGTGAGGCAGATCACCGGAAGAAGCCTCGCCACCGTACTGGTGATGATATACTTCATATGGTCAAGGATTTAAAAGTAATCTTTGGAAAGGGTCCTGGCGGACAATCTGTTCCAAATGACGCTGACGGACACGCACCCATGTGGAAGAAGAAATCTATATTTTGGGACCTACCCTATTGGAAAGACCTAGAGGTCCGCTCTGCAATCGACGTGATGCACATGACGAAGAATCTTTGCGTGAACCTGCTAGGCTTCTTGGGCGTGTATGGGAAGACAAAAGATACACCGGAGGTACGGGAGGACCAGCAACGTATGCACGAAAAAGACGGAATGCATCCAAAGCAGTATCAAGGTCCTGCCAGCTATGCTCTTACCAAAGAAGAGAAGGAAATCTTCTTTGAATGCCTGCTCAGTATGAAGGTCCCGTCTGGCTTCTCGTCAAATATAAAGGGAATAATAAATATGGCAGAGAAAAAGTTCCAGAACCTGAAGTCTCATGACTGCCACGTGATTATGACGCAACTGCTTCCGGTTGCATTGAGTGGGCTTCTACGAGAAAACGTTCGATTAGCCATTGTGAAGCTATGTGCATTCCTCAATGCAATCTCTCAGAAGGTAATCGATCCAGAAATCCTACCAAGGTTACAGAATGATTTGGTGCAATGTCTTGTCAGTTTCGAGTTGGTGTTCCCACCATCCTTCTTCAGTATCATGACGCACGTCCTAGTTCACCTAGTCGACGAGATTGCAATTATGGGTCCTGTATTTCTACACAATATGTTCCCCTTTGAGAGGTTCATGGGAGTCTTAAAGAAATATGTTCATAACCGTGCTAGGCCAGAAGGAAGCATCTCCAAGGGCCATGAAATAGAGGAGGTCATTGAGTTTTGTGTTGACTTTATTCCTGACCTTAAGCCGATTGGTGTTCCCGAATCGCGGCATGAGGGCAGACTGGGTGGAAAAGGCACGCTAGGAAAGGATTCAGTAATATGTATGGACGGGCATTCTTGGGCGCAATCACACTACACAGTTCTACAAAATTCCAGCTTGGTGGCTCCGTATATCGAGGAACACCTGGATAGTGTAAGCTCCAAGAACCTGGAGCAGTCTGAGCCCTGGATCAAACGTACAGACATGGCGTCATTCGGCAGTTGGTTGCAAACACGTCTCATGCATGACGACACTGTTGGAGATGAGTTGTACTTGCTGGCCAAGTCACCATCTTCGACTATATCGACTTTCAAAGGGTACGAGATAAATGGGAATACATTTTACACGATTGCCCAAGATAAAAAGAGCACCAACCAAAACAGTGGTGTCCGCTTTGATGCAGCAAACACCAATAGGCCAAAGGACACATATTATGGTTACATAGAGGAGATATGGGAACTTGACTATGGACGTGATTTGAAGGTCCCTTTGTTTCGGTGCAAATGGGTCAATCTGACAGGAGGCGGGGTAAAGGAAGACCTGTGGTACGGAATGACAATAGTGGATCTCAACAATCTTGGGTACACAGACGGACCTTCATCCTAGCCAATGATGTGGCGTAGGTTTTCTATGTGAAGGACATGTCTACCAAGCCGAGAAAAAGAAAAGATAAGGAAGCGAATACATCATGCGATGAGCCAAAGCTCCACATAGTTCTTTCAGGGAAAAGAAACATCATGGGAGTGGAGGACAAGACAGACATGTCAGAAGATTATGAAAAGTTTCATGAAATTGCTCTCTTCACAGTGAAGACTGACCCAAGCATCCACTTAAATGATGAAGATTGTCCATGGTCATGGCGCAAGGGACACACACGAAGAAAAAGTTTTATACCCCAAGAACACACTCTGGGATGTGACCGGCTTCACCGTCATCACTTTCTTCTCTAGTGAGTTTCCGGACTTATCTGGAAAGTCCCACTTCGGACAAACTGGAGGGAATCTTTGTAATAGTTAGGGTATATATGTGTTTTGGCATTTGAAACGCGAAGGAACATTATGTTTTTTTCAAGGTTGATCATACGCGGTTAGCCACATCATCAATTTTCAACCCTTTCTAACTTCATTTGCTATTTTTCATGCATTTATTGAATTTTTGAGCTAAATGACCCTGAAATTGAAAAGCCCTACAAATGAACTCTAAAAAGGTTGAAACTTGGCATGGTATCATCATTTCACCCACATAGCATGTGCTAAAAATTTGAGAGGGTTACGGCAAAAACTGGATGCACTTCGTGTACAAACTGGACAATCTCTTTCGAAGTATCAGGGTTTCGGACGAAAACTCATCTGTTACAAAGGCATTTCATTTTTTAAAACTTATTTTAACTCCAGATTTTTTGTGCGTTCAATATGCACCATTCAAAGCCACATCATCAATTTTCAACCCTTTATGACTTCATTTGCTATTTTTCATGCATTTATTGATTTTTTTAGCTAAATGACCCTGAAATTGAAAAGCACTACAAATGAACTCTGAAAAGGTTGAAACTTGGCATGGTATCATTAGTTCACCCACATAGCATGTGCTAAAAAGTTGAGAGGGTTACGGCAAAAACTGGATGCACTTCGTGTACAAACTGGACAATCTCTTTCGAAGTATCAGGTTTCGGACGAAAACTCATCTGTTACAAAGGCACTTCATTTTTTTAAACTTATTTTAACTCCAGACTTTTTGTGCGTTCAATGTGCACCATTCAAAACCACGTCATCAATTTTGAACTCTTTCTGACTTCATTTGCCATTTTTCATGCAATTATTTCTTTTTTTGAGCTAAATGACCCTGAAATTGAAAAGCACTACAAATGAACTCTGAAAAGGTTGAAACTTTGCATGATATCATCAGTTCACCCACATAGAATGGGCTAGAAAGTTGAGAGGGTTACGGCAAAAACTAGATGCACTTCGTGTACAAACTGGACAATCTCTTTCAAAGTAAGAGGGTTTCGGACGAAAACTCATCTGTTACAAAGGCATTTCATTTTTTTAAACTTATTTTAATTCCAGACTTTTTGTGCATTCAATATGCACCATTCAAAGCCACATCATCAATTTTCAACCCTTTCTGACTTCATTTGCTGTTTTTCATGCATTTATTGCTTTTTTAGCTAAATGACCCTGAAATTGGAAAGCACTACAAATGAACTCTGAAAATGTTGAAACTTGGCATGGTATCATCATTTCACCCACATAGCATGTGCTAAAAAGTTGAGAGGGTTACGGCAAAAACTGGATGCACTTCATGTACAAACTAGACAATCTCTTTCGAAGTATCAGGGTTTCGGACGAAAACTCATTTGTTACAAAGGCATTTCATTTTTTTAAACTTATTTTAACTCCAGACTTTTTGTGCATTCAATATGCACCATTCAAAGCCACATCATCAATTTTCAATCCTTTCTGACTTCATTTGCTATTTTTCATGCATTTATTGCTTTTTTTGAGCTAAATGACCCTGGAATTGAAAAGCACTACAAATGAACTCTAAAAAGGATGAAACTTGGCATGGTATCATCATTTCACCCACATAGCATTTACTAAAAAGCTGAGAGGGTTACGGCAAAAACTGGATGCACTTCATGTACAAACTGGACAATCTCTTCCGAAGTATCAGGGTTTCGGACGAAAACTCATCTGTTACAAAGGCATTTCATTTTTTTAAATTTATTTTAACTCCAGACTTTTTGTGCGTTCAACATGCACCATTCAAACCCACATCATCAATTTTCAACCCTTTCTGACTTCATTCGCTATTTTTCATGCATTTAATGATTTTTTGAGCTATAAAACTAAAAGAGCTAAATAGAATCTGTTTTTGATTAAAACACCTATTTAAAATAACCTAAAAATTACCAAATTGAACATACTGATAAAACACACTAATATTAAATAGCAGGAAAAAGAATCACTCAAAAATCTATTTTTAAAGTAAAGTTACTCACAAACTAGTGATTCACACAAGTTTCAAAGAATTCAAATTTAAACTATTCACATTTGAAAACTACTGGCACTAACAGAAAGTTTATAATTTTTGTTACCTAAGCCAAAAAGATTCACTCAAAAACTCTAAATATTTGGCTGTAAGTAGAAACAAAAGAAAAAAAATAAAGCAAAAAACAAAAAAAACTGGAAAATGACCTTTAGTTACTTTAATAGCAAAAAGGATTTTCATAGAATTTTTTGTCAAAATGGGTATGTATAAAAATTAGAATGTGATTTGAAGAAGGTCAAAAAATTGACATAACATATGCAAAAAATGACATAAAAAATAAAAAATGCCCGCCTACTAGGCCACCACGGCCTGCATACGACTAGAAACCCAACTACATATGGGCCAGGATGCAGGCCCGCAGGGCAAGTAGGCCCCACAGGGCAGAGAGGGACTAGGCAATGTACTGCCTGCTATAGAGAGGAGCTCGGGAGGGTGAACGCAGGCGGGCTTATAAACATGTCGGAGTGGCTCTCGCTTGGCGAGGTGGGACTAAACTCCCAACGCCCCTCGCCATGCCAGCACCAGCCCTTTAGTCCTGGTTGGTGGCTCCAACCGGGACTAAAGGCCCACCTTTAGTCCCGATGCGAGCCACCAACCGGGACTAAAGGCCTGGGCTTCCCGCCGCTCGGCCTGGTGAAATTCACCTTTAGTCCCGGTTGCTGGCTCTCACCGGGACTAAAGGGTTTTGTATAAAAGCTGGCACATAGAAAATCCCCCCCACTCTCTCCATTCTCTCGACGCCGAACCAGATCAGGACGCCGCCAGGCTGCTGCGCCGGAGATCGCCGTTGCCTCCCCCGACGCCGCCCGCCCGCGCCTCCTCCCCGAACCCTGACGCCGTCAGGCTGCCGCTCGTCTCCCTCGACCTCACCATCTCCCTTGACCTCGCTGTTGCCTCGACGTCGCCGTCGAGCCCACTGTGAGCCCCTCTCCTCCCTCTCCCCCTCTCTCCTCCCTTGAATCAATCGAAGCCCCCTCTCCCCGTCCGCCATTGCCGCCATTGGATGAGATGTATTTAATTTAGATGAATATATATAAGTTAGATGAATTTATGTATTTAATTTTGTGTGTAGATGAATGTTAGATATGTAGATGAATGATAGATATGTAGAATGATGTATATATGTTATGAAAAAAATGAAGAAGGAAAAGAAAACCAAATAAAAAATGATGTTTGTTAGAATGATGGATGGATATGTAGAATGATGTATGTTATATTGATGTATGTGCTTGCAATGTTTTTTATAGTTCTCCGGATGGATATAGAATGATGTATGTGTGTGATGTCTCTGCGTCGTAGAGAGTTTTTCAAATTTTCATAATATAGTTGTAAAAGTTTATTAAATATGAGTAGCATAATAAAATGACAATTATTGCATAGGAATTTGTTTTCATAAGAATTTGTTCTCGACGTCGACGATGCCCGGCCCGCATCCTCGTCGTCGACTCGTTGGCGACAACCTGCTTGAGAGCCACCATGTCCGGGACTGGGCTCCGCCTGGCTGGCACTGGGAGGTGCTACCTTCCGGGGCACGCAGCTTTGTGAGGAACCGGGCTCCCATCATTGACCCGGAGCTTCTTTGGTGGCGGTCGCGTGGGCCACTATCGGTGCGGAGGCAGCCAGCCCCCGAGAAGGTGATACGTCACCGTGTCAGGGAGGAGGACGAGCACGTCCGTCACTACATGGTTGCGTTGGACGTCAGGTGATCCAATACCTGGCAGGTTCTTCAGGGTTCTCACCCGAGCTATGATCCTGTGATGGTTCCTTCTCTTTGGGTGTCCATTGCCCGCGCCTCAGGAACGGCGAGTGAACTAGATTATTTGATAATATTCGACCTGTATTAGCTAGTGATGTTATATGATAATATTCGAGATGTATTAGTGATAATACTCGAGATGTATTCGAGATTATATTCGATGATGCATTAACTAGATAATTCAAGATGTATTAGTGATAATATTCGAGATGTATTCGTGATTATATTCGATAATATTCGATGATGCATTAACTGGATTATTCGAGATGTATTAGTGATATTATTTGAGATGCATTCTAATTTGAATACTAAATTGTTTTATCTTTCCTCTGGATTAGTTAAGCTATGGACGCTAGCGGCAGAGACGACGACCATGATCAAAACGAGATCATGTTCGACATGATCCGAAACCCAGAGGGTGAACCTGAAGATGACGGCTCACAATATCTGAACAATTCCGGTGAGGGAATATTTCAGGAAGAACCAACAGATGAAGGCCACACAAACAATGATGGCGAAGGAATTGATCTTCAATTACCAAAGACCGGCGAGGTATATATAAGGCCTCTGGTGATCAATAGTTACATGTATTAATTGATTTGTATATATATATTAATGAATCGATCTTTCTTCTTTTAGCCCTCCGGATCGAGTAAATCTTCTACAAGCAAGGCAGTACGAGGCTCGGCCAAAAAAGTTGCAGGCTGGCATAAAGTACAACATCGATGAGATCAAACCAAATGGCGAACCGCTTGGTCCTAAAAAGAATGCGGACAAATTTACTTGCCAGTGCGGAGTTATTGTTAGGGACCAAATCCCAATCTCCATTCAAGAATGGAATAAGCCAAAGGGAGATGGAGGAGTTAGTTTTGTCAATGACAGAGTAAAAGATCTGCTTTGGGAAACACTCATGTCACATTTCACCCTACCAGAGCATCTCACAGATGCAGAATGGGAGATAGTCAAGAAGAGTGCTCTTAAGAAGATGGCCACACAATTCTACAACCACAAGAAAAGATTATGGGCCGCCTACGTTGAAGCAGGAAACCAGACTCCAGAACTCACTGGAGCACTGGAGAAGGCAAAAGATCACTGGGACTTATTTGTGGAGTTCAAGGAATCGGAAGAAGCTAAGGAACGGTCGAGGAAAAACAAGATCAATGCTGAGAAAAAAAAAGTTTCACCATGTTCTGGGGCCAGGTGGCTACAAGACTGGCCGGCCTAAGTGGGATGAATCTGAGGAAAAGATGATTGCTGCAGGGGTCACTCCAAAAACAATGGGTTGGCACGACAGGTGTAGGACTTGGTTTTATGCGCATGGGGGAAAGTTGGACCCAAAGACAAGGGAGATTATGGTGCAGACTAGTATTAAAGAAGCCTCGGACTCCTTACTTGTTGCAATAGAAGCAGCTCAAACGGGGGCGTTCCAGCCCGAGAGAGAGAACGATGAGCTTACACGCGCCCTCAGGAATCCTGAACACCCGGGACGAACACGAGGCAAAGGCGTTGTTCCGTGGGTTGAGGGGTTTGCGGACTGGAATGTCAGTTACAGAAGCAGTGCGAGAAAGAAGAAGCAGGAGGAAGATAAGAAGAAGCAGGATGCAGACCGGCTTCAAAAGGTAGAATCAAAGAACGCGGAGTTGGAACGCGCTTTCATGCGGCAGCAGGAGCAGATCGACACACTTAGCCAGGAAAGGGCGTCTCAGCGGCAGCAGCAAGCAGATCCAGCATTGGATAGCACCATCCCATCTATGCCGAAAAGCAACGTGGGTTCCACGGGGGTCCCGGCCGATGATGCACTGCTGGCTAGATACCCCGTGGATGATATCGAAGAGAGGACAAGTTGTGAGCTACACATGAAACTGAAGAACATATCCATGGAGGTGGCGGACGGCTATGCTTTACCAAATCCCCCTGAAGCAACCTTCCATGGCAATCTGATTCCAGCTGGCTATGCTAGTGTCGGGGTGGATGAAGTGATGTCGGTATATGACTCACTAGAGCTTGACTTTCCTGGAGGTCAAGGGGAGTACACACTGGGAGAAGCCATACGTGGTATCATTGTATGGAGAAAGGATTGCATCGTCTTTCCAAACTCGATGACAAGGGCACCGACTCCTCCGCCAAGTCCACCACGTCAGCCGACTCCTCCTCCAAGTCCGCCGCGTCAGCAGACTCCTCCTTCAAGTCTATCACGTCAGCCGACTCCCCACCCCGAGATGGAGCCCAGCGCGAGTCCACCATATCGATCTCTGGCGCATAAGCGTTCTCCAAAGCGGAAGAGAGCACCAACGAAGAAACCCGATCAGCCTTCTGCCAAAAATAAGTTGGCATATGAGAGGAGTGATGAGGAAAACAAGGCCATAGTGGATGCCGAAGTGAAGGCCCATTTTGCACCGAAACCGCCCCCGCCGCCAAAGGAGAAAATACCTCAGAAAGTCATACAACACTTTGTGGATCTTGCTAAACCTGTTGTGGAGAAAACGCTATCACACTATGAACGATCTATTAAGAAGTCATATCATGCACAAAAAGATAAGGAGTCGAGCTATACAGGTAGTAATAAAAGCGGGAAAACTGTTCCCCGGCTTGGAGAACAGGCAGTGCAATCGATCCCCCCTCTCAAGGTGAGTACCAATTTGGTGGTAAGCTACGCTCATAGACAGATGGCTAGAGAGGCTAGTGTCACTGTTCAACAACTCCTAGGCATCGAGGATCTCCCTAGGATTGAAGAGGAACTAGCATGGAAATACGGCCCCGGGAACCCTTTGGTTAGGCCTGAGGAGGTGTCGTTTCTATCAACACAGATGCACAGATTGCATGACTGGTACATGAGAGAAGTAAAGGCCGGGCGAGAGAGCCTCATGGTGAAAGTCAAGCCAGAGCATTACTTCCATGGAACCGATGTGTGGATTGAGTTGCCAGAACTTTTTCAATTATTCAATCAAGACGCACTGGACAAATCTCTCGCCAGTTGCTATTGTCTGTAAGTGATTTCTTTCTGTAATTTAAGTCTCTAGCTCAGCTCGTTCATTGCCTGTAATTATCCTCACTATATTCTTTTGTGTGGTATTATGCAGAATGAATATTTTTGAAATGAAAAGAGATGGAGTCTATGGCATTAGGTTCATTAACCCAAATACCATTTATGAAAAAGTGTTAAAAGAAAAACCCGAAGACACAGAGGCCAACTTGCTAATGTTTTTGAAGGAACTAAATGCCAGACCAGAAATAGTATTTCCTTACAACTTCGAGTGAGTGTTCCTGTCTTGTACTACAAATTCTATTTTGCTTACTCGATGTTAAGTGTAGTTGATGAATTATGCATGCCCGCTTATACAAACGTGTGCGCAGTTTCCACTGGATCCTGCTAGTCATTAGAGTTGACGAGGGAAAAGTTGAAGTAGTGGACTCACTAAGTAGAGACCCTCAAGAATACTACAACCTGAAGTTGATGCTCGACAGGTAATTTCAATCATTATCACACTATGTCGGCCTCTTTAGTTCATTTCCGGATATCAAGTAATTAATAACTCCTTTATTCATTTTCTTTGTCGGGTAGGGTTTGAAAAAAGTTCATCCAAGAGGTTGTCGGTCCATGGAAACCAAACCTGAAATGGTGGCGACCCAAGGTAATTAAGTAGTACTAGCTAGCTAGCTACGTCCGCGCATCTCTTTAATTCTAGTTTCAATACCACTATCATGTTTGATTATTATCTGATTGAATTTTATTCTCGTAAAGTGCTTGAGACAGGCACCGGGGAATAATTTATGTGCATACTACGTTTGATAGAACATTTGCATTACGACCGAAAAGAGCATAGATGGAAGAAATCTTTGGGTACGTAAACACTAGTCACAATTTATTTTATCATGATCTAATATATATACACACAACTAATATATTCATATTGATCTCCTTCTTTAAAGATGAAGGAGATGCGGGATCAACTCCTACCAACGGACCGCGTACTAGCACTTCAAGTGGAAATGGCGGGATTTTTGCTTAACCAGGTCATAGCTCCCGACGGAGAATACCATTTCGCCTAATGCCTGCATGTAATGATCTGCAAATTGTAGGAGAAGGTAAATAATATATATATATATAATATATTATATATATATATATATATAATATATATATCATATAAACTATCATCACCCAGGATGCAGAATAAGTTATTCTTCACCCGAGGTAATCTTA
Organism: Thinopyrum elongatum; assembly: GCA_011799875.1. Classification (NCBI taxonomy): domain Eukaryota; kingdom Viridiplantae; phylum Streptophyta; class Magnoliopsida; order Poales; family Poaceae; genus Thinopyrum; species Thinopyrum elongatum. Next base: position 41,584,016 of record CM022300.1, read on the forward strand.
CGATCGCTTCATAAATAAATTACGTTTGAAATACAAAAGTTACATTCATACGATTCTCTATGTAAAATTTGGTATAAGAAAACAAAAATATAGGTTATAAGACCAGAAATATAGCATTTATGTATGTTTTTATGTTCGTAATTTTCGTAACATAAAATATTTTTTACAGTGAGTATAATTTCTTACGTTCTCTTTTTATGTATGAATAAAGAAAAATTTTACGAAACCTAAAAATACGGTGCATTGATGTCAAAATAGAGAGGGGGTGAAGAATAACTATTCCTCACCCAGGGTGACGAATAGCGCGACCCTATATATATATATATATATGGTGGTGTGTGTGTTGTGTGGTGTGTGTGTGTGTGTGTGTGGGTGTGGTGTGTGGGTGTTGTGTGTGTGCATGGTCGTCGTACGAGAAATTCTATATGATATATATGATTGGTTCTACGAGAAATTCTATTATATATGCATAACATGTATAATATGTAGTAGCGTAAAAAAAATTACATGGAAAATATAAAACGAAAAGGAAAAATAAACCATAAACTCTAAACCCCTAAACCCCTAAACCTTTAGTCCCAGTTGGTACCAACCGGGACTAAAGGTCCCTAGCCCCCAGCGCGCGCTGCCGGATACGTGGCAGGGATTTAGTCCCGATTCGTGGCCAACCGGGACTAAAGTGTGGGGGTCTTTAGTCCCGACTTATTAGTCCCGGTTGGTGAACCGGGACTAAAGGCCTTTATGAATCGGGACTAATGTCCGATCCTGTACTAGTGTTACGGTATTTTCCTGTAACTTGATGGGTCAATATTTATATCATAATCTACTCGAGATATTCATCATCATCGGTGCTGCTATAATCATCATGAGGGCCAAAACGCATAGAGTATTCAAGTGCATTGCATTGGCATAATCCGATAGATCGTCCAAAAGAGACGCCATGACGGCTACTAACTGAATAACTCAACAAACACTCTCTTTCAGAGGGGTTTATTGTCGGCATCATTACGTGCTTGCCTACGTGAGTGTGGGAGATCAATCAGCCGTCAGTGCATCTTCTTCTGATCGAGGGTGACAATTTTGGTAGAACCTAACCATCGCCCACCAGTGCAATTAACTGGTGCTTGCAGTTGCACACTGTCACCATCCATGCGTAACAATGTAAGCCTGGGTTTTGCCCATAGTTTTAAATAGCAGGCTATAGCTCCGCTATAGCCCGCTATAGCCTTTTCAGTAGGGTGCCGCTAAATGATCGCCTTCACAAATAACCCGCTATAGCTTCGCTATAGCTGATTTGGAGGCCCGCCGCTATTTTCCATAGCCCGCTATTTAAAACATTGGTTTTGCCCCTCCTCTTAACAAGTGGCCCTTGGGCCTTCGCAAGAATAAAATCTATAAAGTTTAAAACTGCTAATCATGCATGGGAAGCAATCTTAGTAAAAACTTTTTTTTGCATGGGAAGCAATGAAGAAGTGGTATTAGCCTTGGACTGATAGTGCTTATTAGTTTACCTCAACAATTAGCAAGAAAGATCTCAGGGGGTACTTCATCTGAAAATGGAATTCAGAGGTAGTACTTGAATGTATACTTTCTCTGCAGGCACTACAAAATTCTCAACGGCATCACCAAACAATGTCGAATTTCTACTTCCTTTGAAAGAGAATATGGATTTCAGAGAACCGCCTGTTCCTGGGTTATGGAGTTACCATGGGTTCATGAATCCAGTTCAAACAAATATTTGAATCCTTGTACTCACACATTCATGCTCCCACCACGTGAATGCATTTCAGTTGGTTCCTGGTGGTGTAGAAACTTTTCCGTACAATGTTACTATCTCTCGGGTTGGGTGCTTCGCTCAGCGTTCACGTCACCTGCGTCTTTCTTAATGCGTAAGATTAAGCATACGTACTAATGGCGAAGGCAGCCGCTACTTATTTCCCCGGGTGCTAGCCGCAATGTTACAGTCGATTTCTGTTAGCCTATCATTTTTGGATGGAGACAGAAAAGTGATATACCGATAAGAGCATCTCCAACAGCGCGCGATTTTAGCGCCGCGCTGGAAAAATCGCCTTTTTTGTGCACGCGCAGCCGTTCAGGGCGCTCCAGCGGACGCGCAAAAAACAGGCGCGTGGCATAATTGGTTCAGCGCACGGAGCAAAACGGCATCGCGCGCTGCTTATTTCGTGCGCCCGCTCCCGCGCGCTGGACACTCGAGCGCCCGCAACCCACTTCCGCCACCCTCTCCGGCCGCCCCGCCTTCGCCCTGCCCGCGCCGCCGGCGGCGAAATGCGACCGATGGAAGGCCGCGCTGACGTCCCCCAACCCCTCCCTACACCCGCGACCCCTTCGCCACCGCCGCCGGCGCAAACCCTAGCGCGGAGTTGAGCTTCGGCTTCGCCGCCGCCGGCCCTCCTCCAAACACCAGTCTCGCGCGCGGCCTTTTCATGGTGCCACGGACGACCTCGGCGGGTGGCATCGCGCCGGTGCCCGCCGTGAAGCCACATGGCCCCCTCTCCAAGCAACCAAATCCGGCGGCGGCGAAGGCGGGAAAGGTGTCCGGGAAGAAGAATAAAGCGGCGGACGGCTCTTCTAAGCGGCCGAGGAAGAAGCTTCCAGGGCGTGTGGCGGATGCGGCGCCGACCGAAGCGCCGGCGAGCTCGCTTGTTGCGCCGGTGGCCGATGCGCACAAGGTGTTTGATGAAATCACTAGTAGAAAACAGGGCTTCAGTCCCGGTTCCAGAGGGCCTTTAGTCCCGGTTCTGCAACTGGGACAAACCGACCGGGACTAATGCCCACCACCTTTAGTCCCGGTTGTGTTACGAACCGGGACTAAAGGGTCTCCACGTGGCCGCTGTGGGGCGCCCAGGCAGGAGGACCTTTAGTCCCAGTTGGTAACACCGACCGGGACTAAAAGGCAGCCACGCGTCAGCAACTGCCAGGCACTGGGTTTTTTTTAAAGGAGGGGTTTAGGGGGTTTGGAGGGTTTAGGGGTTTCATATTGTGTTAGCTAGCTACTACATATAGAGAGAAGTGACCTCTCTTTCTCCGTGCTTGGTCGACGCTAGCTACTACATATAGAGAGAACTCGACGCTAGCTAGTAAGCAATGAAGGAGCCATTAATTACACAACATCGTCATGATCAATATATAGAGAGAAGTGATCTCTCTTTCTCCGTGCTTGTTGGTCGAACAACAAGTTTTAGTATATCTATTCGACGCTACTACATATAGTACACGTTGATGCATATATACAATATAACATCTCTTACATCCCTAACATCATCTACCAAAATCGCATTGCAATTCCCGATGGTATTCTCCGTCTTCAGGTATAACGTGCTCAACAAAGAATCCCGCCAATTCCTCTTGAATTGCTCTTATGCGATCATTTGGTAGGAGTTTGTTCCGCTTCTCCCAGATCTAATTTAAAGAAGGGGGTCAATACATATATATGAATGAAACTCAACACAATTAATGGTAATAAAAATAAAATTGTGAATGTTGTTTACGTACTTCAAATTGTTGTTGAGATAAGCCCCGCTCAGAGGTCGAGTAGCGCATGAACTCGCAAACGTAGTATCCACATAAATTATTCCCGGGTGCCTGCCACAAGCACTTTACGAGAATATAGTTGAATCAAAATGATAATCAAGCATGATAATGGTATTGAAACTAGAATCAATAAGAGATGCGCGGAACTAGCAAGTACTACTTACTTTGGGGTGTGTAAATCGCAGCTCCTTTTTCCATTCACCTGGTACCTCGCTGATGAACTTTTTCCAAACCCTGCCTGGCAAAGAAAATGATTACTTGATATCAGGAAATGAACGAAAGTGGCCGATCTGGTGCGATAATGATTGAACTTACTTCTGGAGCATTTCACTCATGTCCGCCCACTCCTTTTGGTCTTTATGTCTCGAGTCCAAGACAGTTACTAGTCCGGCTTCAGGCTTAATGGATAGCAGAATAAAGTGGAACCTGCGCACGCATAACTCATCAATTACACTTAACCTCAAGTAAGCGACACAGAATGTGCACAAGACAGTAATTAACACTCACGAGAAGTTGTAAGGAAGGAGTATTTCCCTTCTGTTTTGAAGTCGAAGTAACGCATTTAGCAAGTTTTTCTCAGTTTTGTCGGTCTTCTTTTGTACCGTATATTCATTAACAGTAATTGGACTAATGAACCCAATGTCATAGATTGTCCTCTATTGCATTCGACGATCTTCAATCTGCATAATATAGTGAGGGTAATTATACATGCAATGAACGAGCTGAGCTAGAGACTTGATTACAGAAATAATACTTACAGACAATAGCAAGTCATGAGAGTTTTTGTCGAGGGCGTCTTGATTGTATAATTGAAATAGTTCTTCAAATTCAACGTACAACAAGTCGACTCCAATGAAGTCGTGCTTATCTTTAATTCCCAGCAAGATACTGTTGGTCCCATCCTTGCAGGTTTCCAAGTACCAGTCATGCAATCTTCGCATCATCGTTGATAGATGCGGGAGCTGCTTAGGTTTGCCGAGAGGCTTCCCGTGGTCGTATCTAAAGGGCGCTACTACCTCAGCCATTTCGAACTGCACATCATCTGGTAAGTAATCACCAAGAGTGGTACCGGCCGCTACCCCCGGAACATTAGCGATATCGCTAAACACCTTGAGCGGGGGGCACGATTGCTTTTCCTGTTCGCCGAGCTGGGGAATTGTTTTCCCACTTTGTCTTGCAGCACTGCTAGTGCTTCCCGACCGCTGCGCTTCATCAAATGTCTTTGCAATACAGCGGTCATAGTGTGATAGCAGCGGAGGCGGCGGTGGTCGCCTAAGGGCATCCAGAGAGCGCTTCGTTTTCACCAGATTTATTTTCTCCTTTGGAGATTGACGTTTCCGTTCAAAATGGGCCTTCACTTCGGAAGCCACGATGTCCTTGTTTTCCTCGTCAGTCCTCTCATATGGTAACTTTCGAGGAGCCTTGAGGCTTGGACCAGCCCTGAATTTCCTCCCTGTTGTACTGCTAGCCGCCGGAGCGGCGGCGCCTCTCTTCCGTCGTTGCTGAGGCGGTGGAGTCAGCTGACGCGGCGGAGGAGGCAGAGTCCGCTAATGCGGCGGAGACAGCTGAGGCAGAGGAGGATTCTGCTGAGGGCCCTCCTCCGTCGGAGTCCGCTGAGGCGGCGGAGACGGCTAAGGCGGCGGAGACATCTGACGCGCCGGAGACGACTCAGGCAGCGGAGATAGCAAAGCTGGACTGTGAGGAGTCTGCTGAGGGGCCTCCTCCACCTGAGGCGGCGTCCAGTTTGGAAGCAAGATGTTTTCCTTTCTCCATAGACAGGTAGTCCTTAAGGCATTTTCCAGATGAATCTCCCCTTCACCTGTAGGGTACTCAAGCTCCAGCTCCTCAAATCCGTTCATTATTTCATCCACCCGACAATAGCAAAGCCATCTGGAACCGGAGCGAAATGGAAAGTTGCATCAGGTCAAGGAGGTAAGACATAGCCGACCGCCACCTTCAAGGTTAGGTTATGGCATTTCATAATTAGCTGACAATGTTCATTCTCCATGATACCATCCACGGGGTAGCGAGGAGCCGTGATACCAGGATGGACGAGCTCCGTGGAAGCCACGCTGCTTTTTGTAACACCCCAAAAATTTAATCATGTTTTTACTAAATAAAATTTGGCCAGGATTAAAATTTTGAATTTTTGCTAGGTCTTTTATTAATTTCAGAACCATTTTCTGTTTCTTTTTTTCAAAATTCTTCCCTCCATATAGAAATTTTTGGAAATAATATTGTGGCTCTGGTAGTGTTCTCAAAACATTTCATTTATATTTTAATAATAGTAGGAATTAATTCCATAATAAAATTTGCCTCTAAATAATTCTTTTAATTGCATTTTCAATGTTTGAAATGCCTCTGTTGCACTGCAACCTTTTTAAATAATTCTTTTAAAATTCCAAAAAAAATTGTGGGAGGTCATGTGATGCCTATAAATCACTTTTATGCAAAACCCAACTTGGTGTTTTGGAAATTTTGAGTGAACCTTCCTCTTTTCCATTCTGTCCCATTCCTCAGTTACAACTACAACCCCAATTTTCCTTGCTCCAATAATTCTGAAATTTTTCCCACTTATAGTCCTTCAAACCAAAACCTTAAGTCCAGAAGATCAGCTTCATTTGCATCATTTAGATCTACCAAAAATCCTCCTGTAGTTTCTGTCCAGAAATGAATTCTGGTAAAACTTGCACTAGCAAGTTTCTCTTATTGACAAACCAACCCCACCATCATATCTAGCATCTAAAGAGACACCATACTACCAAGTATAATTTCCAACAAAGTTCCCTAGCTAGCTCTATCATTTTGTCAAACAGATTGTGTGCATGACAGAATTTGGCTACCTATCAAAACTACATTAGGAACTTGATCATCTGACCCAGCTAGCATGGCTAGCATTCTAGTCATCTTAGAAAATGCCACCCTGCCAAAAACCAGATCTACAGGACCAACCTAGTGCCCCCTGGCATTGGGTCGAGCACCTGGAGTGCATGCTCAGAGCGCGACTAGAGCACTGGTATTGCAGGCATCGGCATCGCCCTGGCGCCGTGCCTCTGCCGCCTCCCTCGCTCGTGTCCCTCCTCTGCTAGCTTCATGGGCAAGTCACCGCCCTCGCCGACACTCTTCCCTGGCCTCTAGCGTCGACCAGCCACCGTCGGCACCGTCCACCGCCGCTGGCGTCTCGGGCACGGCTCTGCCAGGACGCGTCGCGTGCCCTCGAGCCAGCCAGCCACCCCCGGCGTAAATACGGGCGGCCACCGTCCTCACCGACTCCGCCGACCACCACCAACCTCGCCACCGGCCTTTGAATGCCATAAATGGCCGCCGCCGTCATGCCTTCATCTGGAAGCCACGGGCACGGCCACCCCGTGCTATTTAAGCCGTCGCGAGCTCACTCCACTCCGGACCACCACACCTCCCCCTTCCCTACGAGCCTCCAGGAGCGACCAGACGACCGGAAGAGGCCGTCTTCCCCGCCTCCGACAGACACGGCCGCCGTCATCCTGTCGATGATTCCGTCGCAAACACAGCCCCTCTACTCCGCTTTCTGCCACCAAACCACTCAGTGAGCACCCCTGCATCGACTCCGCACCTCAATTTTGCCGGAGGGGCATCGGAGGCAAAATGCCCAATTTGGGTTCCGCCGGAGCCTCTCGGGAGACCTCGCCGCCGGTGAGATAGGACTCCCCGACGACCGTAACGCACCTCAACAGGATCACCAACTCCTCCTGAGTCCGTCCCCGTGCTTACCTCCTTGATTGGTGCCGCCGTACGCCGGCGCTGGACGCCGGAGCTCCGCCCCGGTTCTGCCGCGGAAGGAGGAGGCGCGGGCGACCGGTCAAATATGACAGGTGGGCCCTAGGACCCACTGTCAGCGACCTGGCACCGCGTCATCGGCCTCCCGCGCAGCCGAGCGTCTCTGGGCTTGGCCCAATAGCCCACGCGACTATACCCCGCTCAGGGCGCCCCCATGCCTTTCTCTTTCCAGTAACTTTCAATAATTCCACAACCTCTATTTCACATCCAAATCCAGTGATTAAAATTCCTACCGTCTCATAAAAATATTATCTATTTATCAAGATTAAGTGAACATTTTTCCTGAGCATTATGATCACTGGGTCAATTAAAAAGTCCTTTTAATCAATTGTTTCAGCTTAGAAACTCTCTAGATAAATCATATGATCTCCAAATAATTTAATTCTTTTTCTGGTATTTCTAATTTTTCGTCTAGTTTATTATAGTATTTATTTCAAAAATATTTGAAACAATTTTTGGCACTGTTTTTGAATTATGTGGTAATTCAAATATTTTTGAAAATAGGAAATGGAGGGAAGATAAAGTTTTCAAACTTTTGAAGTGCACCCAATATTTCTGCATGCTCAAGGCAAGCATCTTGAACACTTGATATGGTGAATGCATGGTAGATTATTTGCTAGAATAATTTGACCACGACTATGTTGTATTCAAATTAAATTGGCATATTGCTAATAGTGCTTGCATGATTTGGATTCGAGTAAAAATTGCATGCATGTAGTGTTGGCATGTTTCATCGTACCGTGCATCGCGTACTTGTCATGACTAACCTGCAGGAGCAGGCATAAGAGAAATACCGTTACCGGCAGAAGGGTGATCACGTTGGAGCGTGATCATGCCTTGTTGGTTATGCTTGTTGGAGCATGCAAGGGTTGTGGCCCTGTTTGGTATTGTTGTTGAAGGAGTACTTGTTGTGCTAACCGTTGCAGGAAAATTAAACCTCCTGAGTTGACCGTAGATCGAGTCTTGTTCCGGTAACCCCCAAACTTGATCCGTGCTACCACATGTCCCTACCACAGGTAGGGTATGGTTTAGTAAGTTGTTAACCCCTTTCCTGCACACACCGTACAGAGAGGCCATGGTGGAAGATACCATTGATCACTGGTAGGCATGCCACTTGGTCCGGGGGCATGGGTGTCTCCGATTGTAGTCGGAGAGGGGTCGCACCCCTATTTACGCGCCGATATAAATATTGTGATCCCATGCTATTGGAGGTTGTAGCCTTCCCACTTAGAGTTTTACTCCATCATTGCCTTGGGTGATTCCTGGCTTTGGTAAGTTAAAGCTGGTATGTGCGGGTTAGGTGTGTTTTCAACCCAAAGACCGTAATAGGAATTAGTCAGTGTCTCGGTGCTGACTAAGGAAATCCTTTACTTGTGGGTAAAGAGTACACCCTCTGCAGAGTTTTAAAACATATTCGAATAGTCGTGTTCGCGGTTAAGGGCTACAGTCTGGGTTGGTCAAGTATCGGTCTTAGTGTCGGCCTCCGGAGGAAATAATTAAATTGAGCCTGAATTACTTTGCTGGATAATTATTGTCACCACTGATGCTATCATGAATATTTTTGGTTATCATGAATGATATGGTCATGCATATTAACATTGCTGTGGTCATGCATATTACTGTGGACTAACCCATTTCTCTTATTTTAATTTCCTGAGTGTCTCAGGGGCTGGCTAGACTACCCCGCGCACTCAATTTTATTTTCAAGACCTCTCGTGGCGTCCCTCGAGTTAACAGGCGGTTTATCACGCCACTACTCTTGTGGACACCCGATTGGCATTTCTCTTCAAGTCCGACCGTGGCGTCACTTGACACCCGACTGTAATTTCTTTTCAAGACCTCTCGTGGCGTCGCCTGAGTTCAGGGATGGTCCTGTCTCGTCCGATTTCTCTTTTAGACACCCGATTGGCATTTCTCTTCAAGACCTACCGTGGTGTCACTTGACATCCGACCGGCATTTCTTTTATTTTGTTTCCTTTGACTTTCCTTGTTTATCACTAACAATTTTATATGTTTGCATATGCTAATATTTTATCATGCCATGATTTAATTCCTGTCAGTAGGCATTTAAGTCCATCATGAGCATACGCATATAGTGTGGTTCATCATGATCATATAATTTAATTGTTGCATTTGGTATATCTTTTGTTCTTGATGTTTGCGAGTACATTCAAACGTACTCACAGGCTTGTCCCTGGCTATTTACTTGGCTAGATCAGGATTTCTACGAGGAGTACCACAGCGACGACCGTGCGGAGCCTAGGATAGCAGCCATGCGGGATAGGAATTATCCGGGTCAGCTATTCCTGTGGGAATGGAGCCCCATCGACGTTGGAGAACCACGAGTTAATTCTGTCATCCACCACCAGACATCATTGTTGTATCATTGGACCTTTATGGTCTTGTATTCAACTCTTGTAATAGCTTGGTAATCTGTAACAAGGACGTGTCCACCAGTAACAGTAATCCTGGGCTGGTGATGACACGAGGGGTTAATTTCTGGGAATATATTGTGTCCCCGAAATCCGGCCCCGACAGCCTTGGTATCAGAGCCAGGCTGACCATTGGCTAATCCTATCTTAGCCTGGTCGCTATCTCTAGGTTTCCACACCGTCCACATCCTTTCCTGTCCACAGTCAAGCCCATCCTATCCGATAACCGCACAATGGCCGGCCGACATCTTTTGACAGTCGGTGCCCAACCTATCAACCTAGCCCATAGGCCGTGTGCCTGTGGCCGACACCTGCGTTACCCCACCCGCAAGCGTGCAATGGAAGACTCCGCTGGCTTATAAGAGAAGCCTTGCCCCAACCCAGCACATCACAGCCTCACTCACAGCCTAATATCCAACCCCCAAGATGCCTGGCCCCATCGTGCACAACGAGACCACCGCAGACGAGCTTGAAGGCTTTGTAGTCATCCTCGCCAATCTCACCCGTCGTGCTCTCGGCATCGAAGAGCCGCCGAAGTATGTCGTGTACCAAGAGCACGCGAGTGATGCCATCCACCACTACTGGGCCACGGTGCACATCTACGGGAGGGGCATCACCGCAGAGCGCCCTTGCCGGTTCACCGGGAGGATGACCACCGACGAGCCCCAAGCCATCCAACTTGCAGCCCGAGAAGCTGTAGTTCAACTCCGGCATCTGTCGCCAAGAGTTAACTGCCGCTCCTTCTACTACTACCCTAGTCGTGAAGGCTATGGTAGGCCGACCCAAGTCACCAACGCAGACCATGAGACAGATCCTGCTCTGGTGCATCTGGTGCACTACCTGAGGGCGCAAGAGGCACTCTTCGATCAGGTCACCAATGATCTGATTGAGACCCGCAGGACGCTTGCTCTCTTGAACCGGGTGAGAAGTGAAGCTGCACCCGCCACCGACACCCCGATAGTACTGTTCGGGAGACCAATCGAGCCTGCGAGGTCTGCCCCTGTTGCCCACCCGGGCAATGCATTTGTTTCCCCGGATGAACTCCGTAGTCTCTTTGGGATTTCGTCCAACGGGACTGTAGCCACTACACCCCGCGTGGGTCATCATCGCTACCTCAACCCTGCAGCTCCTCATAACACTCCAGTCAACTCCGACGTTGAAGCCTCCGGAGAAGCCTCGACGTCCGCGAGACACGCCCGTCTGGACATCGATGAAGTGGACTGAGACTGCCAGAGTAGTTGCCATGTCCCTAGCAACCCTGTTGCCCTGTAAATTCCACCGTTATGTCGTAGACGAATATGTGTATAATTCTAGCAGTGTGTAGTGCTTGATTGAATGATGTGCTTGTGTGATGTTGTCTTGTGCATGATTGCTTGTCTGCTGTGATTTGCATTTAATTCTTCCGTCCTTAACAAATCTTGAGGACGAGATTTTCTTAAGGGGTTAGAGTTTGTAACACCCCAAAAATTTAATCATGTTTTTACTAAATAAAATTTGGCCAGGATTAAAATTTTGAATTTTTGCTAGGTCTTTTATTAATTTCAGAACCATTTTCTGTTTCTGTTTTTCAAAATTCTTCCCTCCATATAGAAATTTTTGGAAATAATATTGTGGCTCTGGTAGTGTTCTCAAAACATTTCATTTATATTTTAATAATAGTAGGAATTAATTCCATAATAAAATTTGCCTCTAAATAATTCTTTTAATAGCATTTTCAATGTTTGAAATGCCTCTGTTGCACTGCAACCTTTTTAAATAATTCTTTTAAAATTCCAAAAAAAATTGTGGGAGGTCATGTGATGCCTATAAATCACTTTTATGCAAAAACCCAACTTGGTGTTTTGGAAATTTTGAGTGAACCTTCCTCTTTTCCATTCTGTCCCATTCCTCAGTTACAACTACAACCCCAATTTTCCTTGCTCCAATAATTCTGAAAATTTTCCCACTTATAGTCCTTCAAACCAAAACCTTAAGTCCAGAAGATCAGCTTCATTTGCATCATTTAGATCTACCAAAAATCCTCCTGTAGTTTCTATCCAGAAATGAATTCTGGTAAAACTTGCACTAGCAAGTTTCTCTTATTGACAAACCAACCCCACCATCATATCTAGCATCTAAAGAGACACCATACTACCAAGTATAATTTCCAACAAAGTTCCCTAGGTAGCTCTATCATTTTGTCAAACAGATTGTGTGCATAACAGAATTTGGCTACCTATCAAAACTACATTAGGAACTTGATCATCTGACCCAACTAGCATGGCTAGCATTCTAGTCATCTTAGAAAATGCCACCCTGCCAAAAACCAGATCTACAGGACCAACCTAGTGCCCCCTGGCATTGGGTCAAGCACCTGGAGTGCATGTTCAGAGCGCGGCCAGAGCACTGGTATTGCAGGCATCGGCATCGCCCTGGCGCTGTGCCTCTGCCGCCTCCCTCGCTCGTGTCCCTCCTCTGCTAGCTTCATGGGCAAGTCACCGCCCTCGCCGACACTCTTCCCTGGCCTCTAGCGTCGACCAGCCACCATCCGCACCGTCCACCGCCGCTGGCGTCTCGGGCACGGCTCTGCCAGGACGCGTGGCGCACCCTCGAGCCAGCCAGCCACCCCCGGCGTAAATACGGGCGGCCACCGTCCTCACCGACTCCGCCGACCACCACCAACCTCGCCACCGGCCTCTGAATGCCATAAATGGCCGCTGCCGTCGTGCCTTCATCTGGAAGCCACGGGCACGGCCACCCCGTGCTATTTAAGCCGCTGCGAGCTCACTCCACTCCGGACCACCACACCTCCCCCTTCCCTACGAGCTTCTAGGAGCGACCAGACGACCGAAAGAGGCCGTCTTCCCCGCCTCCGACAGACACGGCCGCCGTCATCCTGTCGATGATTCCCTCGCAAACACAGCCCCTCTACTCCACTTTCCGCCACCAAACCACTCAGTGAGCACCCCTGCATCGACTCCGCACCTCAATTTTGCCGGAGGGGCATCGGAGGCAAAATCCCCAATTTGGGTTCCGCCGGAGCCTCTCGGGAGACCTCGCCGCCGGCGAGATAGGGCTCCCCGACGACCGTAACGCACCTCAACAGGATCACCAACTCCTCCTGAGTCCGTCCCCGTGCTTACCTCCTTGATTGGCGCCGCCGTACGCCGGCGCCGGACGCCGGAGCTCTGCCCCGGTTCTGCCGCGGAAGGAGGAGGCGCGGGCGACCGGTCAAATATGACAGGTGGGCCTTAGGACCCACTGTCAGCGACCTGGCACCGCGTCATCGGCCTCCCACGCAGCCGAGCGTCTCTGGGCTTGGCCCAATAGCCCACGCGACTATACCCCGCTCAGGGCGCCCCCCTGCCTTTCTCTTTCCAGTAACTTTCAATAATTCCACAACCTCCATTTCACATCCAAATCCAGTGATTAAAATTCCTACAGTCTCATAAAAATATTATCTATTTATCTAGTTTAAGTGAACATTTTTCCCGAGCATTATGATCACTGGGTCAATTAAAAAGTCCTTTTAATCAATTGTTTCAGCTTAGAAACTCTCTAGATAAATCATATGAACTCCAAATAATTTAATTCTTTTTCTGGTATTTCTAATTTTTCGTCTAGTTTATTATAGTATTTATTTCAAAAATATTTGAAACAATTTTTGGCACTGTTTTTTAATTATGTGGTAATTCAAATATATTTGAAAATAGGAAATGGAGGGAAGATAAAGTTTTCAAACTTTTGAAGTGCACCCAATATTTCTGCATGCTCAAGGCAAGCATCTTGAACACTTGATATGGTGAATGCATGGTAGATTATTTGCTAGAATAATTTGACCACGACTATGTTGTATTCAAATTAAATTGGCATATTGCTAATAGTGCTTGCATGATTTGGATTCGAGTAAAATTTGCATGCATGTAGTGTTGGCATGTTTCATCGTACCGTGCATCGCGTACTTGTCATGACTAACCTGCAGGAGCGGGCATAAGAGAAATACCGTTACCGGCAGAAGGGTGATCACGTTGGAGCGTGATCATGCCTTGTTGGTTATGCTTGTTGGAGCATGCAAGGGTTGTGGCCCTGTTTGGTATTGCTGTTGAAGGAGTACTTGTTGTGCTAACCGTTGCAGGAAAATTAAACCTCCTGAGTCGACCGTAGATCGAGTCTTGTTCCGGTAACCCCCAAACTTGATCCGTGCTACCACATGTCCCTACCACAGGTAGCGTATGGTTCAGTAAGTTGTTAACCCCTTTCCTGCACACACCGTACAGAGAGGCCATAGTGGAAGATACCATTGATCACTGGTAGGCATGCCACTTGGTCCGAGGGCATGGGTGTCTCCGATTGTAGTCGGAGAGGGGTCGCACCCCTATTTGCGCGCCGATATAAATATTGTGATCCCATGCTATTGGAGGTTGTAGCCTTCCCACTTAGAGTTTTACTCCATCATTGCCTTGGGTGATTCCTGGCTTTGGTAAGTTAAAGCTGGTATGTGCGGGTTAGGTGTGTTTTCAACCCAAAGACCGTAATAGGAATTAGTCAGTGTCTCGGTGTTGACTAAGGAAATCCTTTACTTGTGGGTAAAGAGTACACCCTCTATAGAGTTTTGAAACCTATTCGAATAGCCGTGTCCGTGGTTAAGGGCTACAGTCTGGGTTGGTCAAGTATCGGTCTTAGTGTCGGCCTCCGGAGGAAATAATTAAATTGAGCCTGAATTACTTTGCTGGATAATTATTGTCACCACTGATGCTATCATGAACATTTTTGGTTATCATGAATGATATGGTCATGCATATTAACATTGCTATGGTCATGCATATTACTGTAGACTAACCCGTTTCTCTTATTTTAATTTCCTGAGTGTCTCAGGGGCTGGCTAGACTACCCCGGGCACTCAATTTTATTTGCAAGACCTCTCGTGGCGTCCCTTGAGTTAACAGGCGGTTTATCACGCCACTACTCTTGTGGACACCCGATTGGCATTTCTCTTCAAGTCCGACCGTGGCATCACTTGACACCCGACTGGCATTTCTTTTCAACACCTCTCGTGGTGTCGCCTGAGTTCTCGGATGGTCCTGTCTTGTCCGATTTCTCTTTTAGACACCCGATTGGCATTTCTCTTCAAGACCTACCGTGGTGTCACTTGACATCCGACCGGCATTTCTTTTATTTTGTTTCCTTTGACTTTCCTTGTTTATCACTAACAATTTTATATGTTTGCATATGCTAAAATTTTATCATGCCATGATTTAATTCCTGTCAGTAGGCATTTAAGTCCATCATGAGCATACGCATATAGTGTGGTTCATCATGATCATATAATTTAATTGTTGCATTCGGTATATCTTTTGTTCCTGATGTTTGCAAGTACATTCAAACGTACTCACAGGCTTGTCCCTGGCTATTTACTTGGCCAGGTCAGGATTTCTACGAGGAGTACCACAGCGCGACCGTGCGGAGCCTAGGATAGCAGCCATGCGGGATAGGAATTATCCGGGTCAGCTGTTCCTGTGGGAATGGAGCCCCATCGATGTTGGAGAACCACGAGTTAATTCTGTCATCCACCACCAGACATCATTGTTGTATCATTGGACCTTTATGGTCTTGTATTCAACTCTTGTAATAGCTTGGTAATCTGTAACAAGGACGTGTCCACCAGTAACAGTAATCCTGGGCTGGTGATGACACGAGTGGTTAATTTCTGGGAATATATTGTGTCCCCGAAATCCGGCCCCGACACTTTTTCGCTGAGATGGTGGGGTAGCTTCATGGGCAGTATCGAATGAAGGATCTTCGTGCTGCTGAGATGGTGGGCCGGTAGCTCGCTAGCTCTCAAGTTCCTCTAGTTTCGCTAATCTTTGTTCCATCTTCTGCATTTGGTCTGCTTCCTCTTTCTTCTTTCTCCCTTGGCTTCTATAAGTGGCACTGCTATCCGAAAACCCATACTTCCATGGAGTGGAGCCTGATGTGCCTCGTGTTCGTCCAGGGTGTTCAGGATTCCCGAGGGCCTTTGACAGTGTCGGGATGGAACCTCCCTTCCTGCACTTTCTGGATTGCTTCCTTAATCTTTCTGACGGGTAGTTCATGTTGAGCTTTCGTGTAAACACAGTTCCCTGTTTTTGGGTCCAAAGTTCCCCCAACCCCAAAGAACCAAGTCCTTGCCCGATCGGGCCAGTTCAATGTCTCTGGTTGGACCCCTTTAGCAAGTAGGTCATTCTCAGCTTTGTCCCACGTAGGTTGGGCTTTGCTGTAGCCACCTGACCCCGTAACATGGTGATACGTCTTCTTTGCAGCATTTAGCTTATTTGTCTCTGACCTTTTCTTAGCTTTCTCCGATTTCTTGTATGCCAGAAATGCGGGCCAGTGATCTTTTATCTTCGCATATTGACCGGTGAATTCTGGAGTCTCGTCTTTGTCGACAAACTGGTTCAATTTTTTCTTCCAGTTCTTGAATAATTCTGCCATCTTCTTAAGAGCCCACGACTTGACTTGTCACTGTATAACTGGGTTATTTGGATCCTCCTCTGGCGGTAGGCTGAAATTTGTCATCAGCGAGTTCCAAAGCTCATCTTTCTGTTTATCATCAACATAAGAAACTTCAGGGTCCTTCTTCTTATTCCATTCTTGGATGCTGATCGGGACGCTGTCCCTAACATCAACTCCGCACTGATGTACAAATGTGTCTTTGGTCCGCTTGGGAGCAATCGGTTCGCCATCTAGAGCGACTACTTCAATCGTGAACCTTTCATCCTGGCCCAACCTTTTCTTTGGTCCTCATCTCCTTACAGAAGTTTGGCTCGATCCGGAGGGCTAAAAGAAGAAAGAAGCGTTAATATATGTACATACCAAACAATTAATGCATCTAGTCAGCAGAGGCTTTATATATATATATATATATATATATATATATATATATATATATATATATATATATATATATATATATATACCTCGCCGGACTTTGCAACAGTTAAGGCTCCAACACCGGCGGAGCCGTCATATCCTCCCTCCTCCATTCGATCACCGGAGCCGTCATGATCTCCTCCCTCCTCCATTCGATCACCGGAGCCGTCATCCTCTCTTTCCTGGCCATCGGTGTCGCTGAGAAATGACAAGGTGATATCACCTCCGTCGCGGATTATATCCCCCAACAACTCTTCTTTTTCTAAGTCTCTGTCCATAGTGTCTGCAAATATTACAACATGGCAATATACAACCATGAGAGATGGATTAGTGGCAAACATAGACCTAATCACAACAAGGAATCATATGCATATGAGCAATGGATTAGTGGCAAACATCATGCAAAATTGACAAGTTTTATAACAGTCAGTTTCAGACGATCATCGAGGACTCGATCCTCCCCCCTCATGTCTGATGAGTCGTCCTATCTTTCGAGAGAGGATACTTTGCGGACCGCCTCAAAATCAAAGTTATCGGGGTTATGTTTTAATGACCCCCCCCCCCTCATGTCGAAGTTATCGGGATTATGTTAACGACCCCCTCTCTCATGTTTTCATATGCCTCAAAATCAAAGTTATATATCGGGGTTATGTTTTAACGACAAGATGAATACAAGGTTTATACACAAGATGAATACCAGATGAATACACATGGATGAATACACAACTCAACAAATGAACCAACCATCATCCTATGAACAAAACTCAACATACAACAAATGTACACCTTTTGTCGAACAGCGGAGGGACGATCAGGGACCAAAACTCCACGGAGATGCAACACCACAACCTGTAATTCCACCAATTGAAAAAAAATAGGCAAAACCCAAGTATTTGAAATGCTCCTGTTCATCTAAAACTATTTCAAATGAACTTGACAGAAATTTGCCATATTACTTCTACCATGGGAAAAAGTGTTCTCCCTAAGCCAAAAACTTGATAGAAACTTGACAAAAATTGCTAGTAGAGTAACTTGACAGAAACATAGGCAGTGTGTTATCTTTGCCTCTTTGAAATGCTCACATTTCCATTTAAAAAAATAGTAGCTTCACATTTTCATTTCAAAAAAAGACTTGCTTCACATTTTCATTTAACAAAAATACTACCTTCACATTTTCATTTCAAAATTATGGGAGCTTCACATATTCATTTCAAAATTTAACTCATCATATGCAAAATTTAACATTTGTTTCTCTATATAAAAAAACCTAAAAAAATTCTCTTCCATCTCATCTCATCTCCACAAAACATCTATCTATCACATTGAGTTATTACATTTCATCCATTTATCTATTCATCTAAAAAAACAAAGCACATTTCCACAAAACATCTCATCTCATCTCCACAAAACATCTCATCTCATCTAATATAAAAAAACAGAGCACATCTAAAAAAACAGAGCACATTTCATACATCTCATCTCATCTCCACAAAACATCTCCACAAAAAATTTAGATGGCCACATTCTCATCTCCACAGAACATCCATCTATCTATTCATCTAAAAAAACAGAGCACGCAACGGCGACGACCATGGAGCAGTGGCAGCAGGGGGCCTTGGGAAAGGGCGGAGCTCACTAGGGGCGTGGCAATGGAGCTGGAGGCCGGCGACGAGGAATGGGCTCGGGGGCATGCGACGACGGGGAGGAGGGCGCGCGAGGAGGTCCGGCGCCGGTGACGGTCAGCGGGCTCAGGGATGGCAGGGCGTCGGCGAGGGCGTCGGGGAAGGGCTCGGGGAGGCGACGGCGTGGTCCGGTAGCCTGGCGGCATCGAGGTGGTCGTCGACACCGTCGGGGGAGAGGAGGAGACCGAAGAAACTGGATGGGGGATTGGAAAATTCTCTAAGTGCTGGTTATATAGCCCCCCCCCCCTCTTTAGTCCTGGTTGGTGGCTCCAACCGGAGCTAAAGGCCCCCCTTTAGTCCCGGTCCGAGCCACCAACCGGGACTAAAGGTGAATTTCACCAGCCCAAAAGGCGGGAAGCCCAGGCCTTTAGTCCCGGTTGGTGGCTCGGACCGGGACTAAAGGGGGGTCTTTAGTCCCGGTTGGAGCCACCAACCGGGACTAAATGTCTGGCACAGTGGTGTCGAATGTTTAGTCCCACCTCGCTAGTTGAGAGGCGCCCACACTGGTTTATAAGCCCTGCTGCGGCTGAGCTGTCGAGCTCCTCTCTAATGCAGGCAGTACATGGCTAACCTTTGTCTCTCCCATGTTGGGCCTGCTTGGCCCGCGGGCCTGCATCCTGGCCCATTTACAGATGGGTTTCTAGTCGTATGCAGGCCGTGGTGGCCTAGTGGGCGGCATTTTTTTTATTTTCATGTTATTTTAGTTTGCTATTAAAGTTTTTAACAAAAAATACTTTATGAAAAATATTTTTTCTATTAATGTTCTTAACAAAAAATACTTTGATAATTTTAGTTGCATAAATTTTATACAATTTTAAGTTAATATTATTTTGATCATAACTAGAGGTTTATAAAAGCTTTTTAGTTGATTCTTTTTGCTATTGAAGAATATTATTGTTTTGTTTTAGTTGATCATAACAAAATATTTTAATTGATTCTTTTTAGTTGATTCCTTTTGCTATTAGAATTTTATAAAAGCTTTTTAGTTTGCTATTAAAGTTTTTAACAAAAAATACTTTATTAAAGATTTTTATGATGTTTTGTTAACCTAATAATGTTATATTTTTCTTTTCTGTTGAGTTATTAGTTTAATATTTTTCTTTTCTGTTGAGTTATTAAAGCACTACAAATGAACTATGAAAAGGTTGAAAATTGGCATGTTATCATAATTTCACCCACAGCATGTGCTAAAAAGTTGAGACGGTTCTGGAAAAAACTGGATGCACTTCGTGTACAAACTGGACAATCTCTTTCGAAGTATGAGGGGTTCGGATGAAAACTCATCTATTACAAAGGGATTTCATTTTTGACATGTAACTGCAGTGATATTGTAGATCAAAGCCATCATCAGAATAGTTGTCGAGCATAACAATGGCTTTCAACCCAGAATCAAAGGTGCAACCCAGAATCGTACCACCATCTGATATGTTGTCTTCACTAGAGAGAAAGTCTTCACTTTTTCTTCGCGTGTGTCCCTTGCTTATTGCACCGTAACCATGGATAATCTTCATCGTTTAACAGGATGCTTGGGCCAGCCTTCACTTTGAAGGGAGCAATTTCATGAAACTTTTCATAATCTTCAGACATGTCCGTCTTGTCCTCCACTCCCATGATGTTTCTTTTCCCTGAAAGAACTATGTGGCGCTTTGGCTCATCGTATGATGTATTCGCTTCCTTATCTTTTCTTTTTCTCGGTTTGGTAGACATATCCTTCACATAGAAAACCTGCGCCACATCATTGGCTAGGACGAATGGTTCGTCTGTGTACCCAAGATTGTTGAGATCCACTATTGTCATTCCGTACTATGGGTCTACCTGTACCCCGCCTCCTGACAGATTGACCCATTTGCACCGAAACAAAGGGACCTTAAATTCATGTCCATAGTCAAATTCCCATATCTCCTCTATGTAACCATAATATGTGTCCTTTGCCCTATTGGTGTTTGCTGCATCAAAGCGGACACCACTATTTTGGTTGGTGCTCTTTTTATCTTGGGCGATCATGTAAAATGTATTCCCATTTATCTCGTACCCTTGGTAAGTCAATACAGTCGAAGATGGTGGCCTGGCCAACAAGTACAGCTCATCTCCAATAATGTTGTTATGCATGAGATGTGTTTGCAACCAACCGCCGAAAGTCCCGATGTGTTCACGTGTAATCCAGTCGTCAGACTGCTCCGGGTGTTTGGAGCGTAGAATATTCTTGTGTTCATTGATATACGGGGCCACCAAGGTAAAATTCTGTAGAACTGTGTAGTGTGCTTGCGCCCAAGAATGCCCGTCCCTACATATTATTGAATCCGCTCCTAGCGTGCTTTTTCCAGTCAGTCTCCCCTCATACCGCGATTAAGGGACACTAATCGGCTTAAGATCAGGAATAAAGTCAACACAAAACCCAATGACCTTCTCTGTTTGATGGCCCGTGGAGATGCTATCTTCTGGCCTAGCACAGTTACAAACATATTTTTTTAAGACTCCCATGAACCTCTCAAAGGGGAACATATTGTGAAGAAATATAGGACCCAGAATGGCAATATCGTCGGCTAGGTGAACTAGGACGTGCGTCATAATATTGAAGAATGATGGTGGGAACACCAACTCGAAACTGAAAAGACATTGGACCAAATCATTCTGTAACCTTGGTAGGATTTCTGGATCGATTACCTTCTGAGAAATTGCATTGAGGAACACACATAGCTTCACAATGGCTAATCGAACATTTTCTGGTAGAAGCCCCCTCAATGCAACTGGAAGCAGTTGCGTCATAATCATGTGGCAGTCATGAGACTTTAGGTTCTGGAATTTTTCTCTGACATATTTATTATTCCCTTTATATTCGACGAGAAGCCAGACGGGACCTTGATACTGAGCAGGCATTCAAAGAAGATTTCCTTCTCTGCTTTGGTAAGAGCGTAGCTGGCAGGACCTTGCTACTGCTTTGGATGCATGCCGTCTTTTTCGTTCACACGTTGCTGGTCCTCCCGTGCCTCCGGTGTATCTTTTGTCCTCCCATACACGCCCAAGAAGCCTAGCAGGTTCACGCAAACATTCTTCATCACGTGCATCATGTCAATTGCAGAGCATGATAACCCATAAGTATAGGGATCGTTTGTAGCCTTTTTCGATAAATAAGAGTGTCGAACCCAACGAGGAGCTAAAGGTAGAACAAATATTCCCTCAAAGTTCTATCGACCACCGATACAACTCTACGCGCACTTGACGTTTGCTTTACCTAGAACAAGAATAAAACTAGGAGTACTTTGCAAGAATAAAACTACGAATAAATTGCAAGATAATAAAAATAGATAGCTTTTGTCAACAAGAAAGTCATTTGTCCCTAGGCAATCGATAACTAGACCGGTAATCATTCTTGTAATTTTATATGAGGGAGAGGCATGAGCTAACATACTTTCTCTACTTGGATCATATGCACTTATAATTCAAACTCTAGCAAGCATCCACAACTACTAATTAAAGATCATTAAGGTCGTAAAACCCAACCATAGCATTAAGTATCAAGTTCTCTTTACTCCCATACGCAACAACCCACTTATCCGTGTTTAGGCTTCTGTCACTCCCGCAATCGACAATAAGCGAATCATGAAAATATTGCAACACCCTACAGCGAGGATCCCTCCGCTTGCGCGACACGGAGGGCACCAGAGGACAGCACCAAAATAAAATATACACTCATACCAACCAAGATCACGATTAGCCCATAGGACAAAACGAATCTACTCAAACATCATAGGATAGCCAAATATCATTGGGAAATAATATATGGAGTTGAGCGGCATGTTTAAGTAGAGATTACAGCGGGAAGAAGAGGTGTTACACCGCTGCATGGTGGGGGAGAGAGTTGGTGTTGACGGTCGCAAGATTGTTGATGTAGATCGCCATCATGATCCCTGCCCCGGCGCCACCGGGAGAGAGGGGGAGAGAGCCCCCCTCCTTCTTCTTCTTCTTCTTCCTTGGCCTCCCTCCAAGATGGGAGGAGAGTTCCCCCTCTGGTCCATGGCCTCCATGGCCGCGGAGGGGCGGGAGCCCCTCCGAGATTGGATCTCCCTCTCTGTTCTCTTCTATTTCATGTCTCCCAGATCTGGCCGAAAACCATTTCTTAAATAACCGGAGATCCGTAACTCCAATTGCGCTGAGATTTTAACATGATTTTTTCCTCGGATATAAGCTTCCTTGCGCCCGAAGTAGAGCCCCAACCGACTTACGAGGTGAGCACAACCCACCACCCCGCGCCTGGAGCCTGGGGCACGCCCTGGTCTATCTTGGGGGCTGTGGGCCTCCTTTTGCGTTGATTCCACCTCCCAAAAATCACAAATATTCCAAAATAATTCTTCGTAAATTTTTATCGCATTTGGACTACGTTTGATATGGATATTCTGCGAAGCAAAAAACATGCAAAAAACATGAACTGGCACTGGGCACTGGATCAACAGGTTAGTCCAATAAATCATATAAAATGTTGCCAAAAGTATGTGAAACTTATATAATATTGGCATGAAACAATAAAAAATTATAGATACGACGGAGACGTATCAGAGCGGACCTCTAGGTCTATCCAATAGGGTAGGTCCCAAAATATAGATTTCTTCTTCCACATGGGTGCGTGTCCCTCAGCGTCATTAGGAACAGATTGTCCGCCAGGACCCTTTCCAAAGATTAATTGTAAATCCTTGACCATAGCAAGTATATCAGCACCAGTACGGAGGACGGGCTTCTTCTGGTGATCTGCCTCACCTTTGAAATGCTTGCCTTTTTTCTTAAGGCATGTTTGGTCGGAAGAAATCGACGATGTCCCAGGTACACATTCTTCTTACATTTGTCCAAATATATACTTTCAGTCTCATCTAAACAGTGCGTGCATGCGTTGTATCCCTTGTTTGTCTGTCCTGAAAGGTTACTAAGAGCAGGCCAATCATTGATGGTTACAAACAGCAATGCTCGTAGGTCAAATTCCTGTTGTTTGTGCTCATCCCACACACGTACACCTTTTTTATTCCACAACTGTAAAAGTTCTTCAACTAATGGCCTTAGGTACACATCAATGTCATTGTCGGATTGCTTAGGGCCTTGGATGAGCACTGGCATCATAATGAACTTCCGCTTCCTGCACAACCAAGGAGGAAGGTTATAGATACATAGAGTCACGAGCCAGGTGCTATGATTGCTGCTCTGCTCCCCAAAAGGATTAATGCCATCTGCACTTAAACCAAACCATACTTTCCTTGCGTCATCTGCAAAGTCCCGCCACTTTCTCTCAATTTTCTCCACTGCGACCCGTCAGCGGGTACTCTCAACTTCCCGTCTTTCTTACGGTCTTCTTTGTGCCACTGCAACAACTTGGCATGCTCTTTGTTTCTGAACAGACGTTTCAACCGTGGTATTATAGGGGCATACCACGTCACCTTGGCAGGAACCCTCTTCCTGGGGCGCTCGCCCTCAACATCACTAGGGTCATCTCGTCTGATCATATACCGCAATGCACGACATACTGGGCATGCGTTCAAATTCTCGTACTCACCGCGGTAGAGAATGCAGTCATTAGGGCATGCATGTATCTTCTGCACCTCCAATCCTAGAGGGCAGAGAACCTTCTTTGCTGCGTACATATTGTCAGGCAGTTCGTTATCCTTTGGAAGCTTCTTCTTCACTATTTTCAGTAGAGAACCAAATCCCTTGTCAGATACACCATTGTCTGCCTTCCATTGTAGCAATTCCAGTGCGGTACCGAGCTTTGTGTTGCCATCTTCGCAATTTGGGTACAACCCTTTTTTGTGATCCTCTAACATGCGATCGAACTTCAACTTCTCCCTTTCACTTCCGCATTCTCTCTGTGCATCAACAATGACCCGGCGAAGATCATCATCGAGCACATCGTCTGGTTCCTCTTGATCTTCATCTTCCCCCGTTACAGTATCACCATATTCAGGGGGATAGTTGTCATCATCCTCTTCTTCTTCGTTGTCTTCCATCATAACCCCTATTTCTCCGTGCTTGGTCCAAACATTATAGTGTGGCATGAAACCCTTCTCAAGAAGGTGTAAGTGAAGGGTTTTCGAGTTAGAGTAATCCTTCGTATTCTCACAGACAGTACATGGACAATACATAAAACCATTCTGCTTGGTTGCCTTAGCCACATCGATAAAAATATGCAGGCCCGTAATGTACTCGGAGGTGCGTCGGTCACCGTACATCCATTGCAGGTTCATCTGCGTGCATTATATAATTAAGTATATCAAAAACCATTACAGAACATCATGAATAGAGAAATGACCAAATTAATACAAGTTCATCATCACATTAAAACCAAACTACAGTAGTGATCAAATGTTATTACTGAAAAATAAATACATAAAGTTCATACATAGTTCTCATAGAACAACATACAGCTCTCTGGAGCATCTAATTAAAACATACATTGAAACTAACATACAACTATGTAAAACATTTAAATGCAACAACAAATGCGATCAAAATCGCAACTAAGGTAACAATTGATCCAACAGCATAATGATACCAAGCCTCATATCAATGGCATATTTTCTAATCTTTCTAATCTTCAAGCGCATTGCATCCATCTGGATCTTGTGATCATCGACGACATCGGCAACATGCAACTCCAATTTCATCTTTTCTTCTTCAACTCTTTTCAATTTTTCTTTCAAATAATTGTTTTCTTTTTCAACTAAATTTAACCTCTCGACGAGAGGGTCGGTTGGAATTTCCGGTTCACATACCTCCTAGATAAAGACATCTATGTCAAGTTGGTCGGCATAATTGTCATAAACACTAAATGAAACAAATAGTTATAAAATATAATATACCACATCCGAATCATAGACCGGACGAGAGCCGACGGGGGCGGATACCAAAACCATGGCACTATATAATAACAAACAATAATAAAAGTAAGAAAATCATACAAGTAGCTATCTAAATCATACAAGTAAGAATTTTTTTCTTTTAAAAAGAAGATAAGAACAAGAGGCTCACCAAGTGGTGCCGGCGACGAGATCGGCACGGGCGATCGACGGCGGTGAGGACGGGGACGGGACGGCACCCTACACATGTGCAGACTCTAAGAAGTTAATTTGAGCTCAAATTGTGCATCTAAATCAAATGAACTCCCACATACACTCCTCCACTAAAATCCGCAAACCACTCTACTTCTAGAGCTTTTGAAATAATCTAAACTAGCAGTGAGAGATGAAAGGATGAAGTTGCTAACCTTTTAGAACACTTGTGTAGCTGGTGCACTGCCAAACCTAGACAACTCTTGGGGAAAATGTAGCTTGGAGGTCGAGCTTGGAGGAAGAATAGAGGAGAAAGCTTAAGTGTGGCTCGGGCATTTCATCGAACACCTCATGTGCATATATAGGCACAAAACAGAGTAGCCCACACCTCCCACCCTTCCACGGCCAAAAAACAGAGGAGATGGGGGGGCGTGGATATATATAGGCAAAACTTTAGTCCCGGTTCTAGACACAAACCGGGACTAAAGGGCAGCAACCCCTTTAGTCCCGGTTTGTGTCTGGAACCGGGACTAAAGGCCCCAGTTGAACCGGGACTGATGCCTGCCGAGGCCCGGTCGGCATCCTAGCATCTAGAATCGGGACCTATGCTGCCATTAGTCCCGATTCGTAACACGACCGGGACTAATGCTCTTATCTGGCCAGGACCAAAGCCCAGTTTTCTACTAGTGAATGCCCACAAGGTATGATTTTGCTCCCTTTTTTTCGTTGTTGTTTTTTGCATGAATGGATATGGATAGCTTAGTTTTCTTGTACATACTTTGTAGTTTCAATGATGAGACATATATGTCAACTATGGGTGTTGGCTCCAACAATTCTCATTGGTCTCAAACCAATGAAGTGCATCTAGATGATCATGAGTTTGAGGTGGACAAGGATGGTGAGGGTATCGTCGATGCACCGAAAGGAAGAGCGGGCAACTACACCATGGAGGAAGACATCTTGCTATGCAATACATGGTTGCATGTGTCTATGGATGCCAACGTTGGAGGGGACCAAAGTAGAGATGCATATTGGATCCGGATGAAGGAGCACTTTAATTTACACAATACGAGTGGAATTGACCGCACGGATAGATCTCTTCGCTCCCAGTGGTCGACAATCAACAAAGATTGTCAAAGGTGGGCGACGACACATAAGGCGATTAACACGATAAACCCAAGTGGCACTAATGATAGAGATAGGGTAAGTGCCATTTCTTTATGTTCCTTCCATGTTCATGCTTTTTTTGTTGTTTGAAATGCTAACTTGTTCTTTTGTTTGTAGCTCACTATTGCACAAAACTTATTTCATGGAGAAGAGAAGAAGGCCAAGAAAGGGAGACCATTCGTGTTTGCCCATTGCTACAATGTGTTGAAGGATGAAGATAAATGAAAGCCCCGTGATGACCAAGAGGAGAGCAAGAAAAGCAAGGCAACTATTGATTTGGATGATGACGAGGAGGAGGCATCAAGTGATGGCGGCAAGAGAATCCCTACACCAAACTCGGTTGCCTACTCCAAGCCAAAAAGACCAAATGGAGGCAAGCAAGATGCAAAAGAAAAGAAGAAGAAGAAGAAGAGAGGAGATGATGGTTTGAAGAATGCTATGGAAGCTATTGTGAAGGCAAGAAAGGAAGCGAACGAGGTGAGGATGATGGCAAGAAACCAAGATGCGGCAGCCGAGGAGAGAAGGTTGGCGGCCGGGGAGAGGAGGATGGCGGCCGAGGAGAGGAAGGTGGCATTGGAGGAGAAGAAATTGGCCATGGAGGAGCGATCTAGATTGTTGGAATGGGAAAAGTACTTGCTCTTCATGGACACATGTACCCTCGATGAGAAGCAAAAGGAGTACGTCAATCTTGCCCGTGAAGAAGTCTTGGTCCAAAAAAGAGCCATGGCCATGGGAGGCATGGGAGCTACCATGGGAGGCATGGGTGGCATGGGTGGCTTTGGAGCTACCATGGGAGGCATGGGAGCATCTACGGGAGGCATCAGTGGCATGGGTGGCTTCGGAGCTACCATGGGCGGCATGGGAGGCATGGGTGGCTTCAGAGCTACCATGGGTGACTTCGAAGCTACCATGGGAGGCATGAGTTTTGGGTCTCTCATGGGAGGCATGGGAGCACCTCCGGGTGACATGGGTGGACACATGTCTTCCAGTTTGCCTCACATACCTTCACATGATGCGGTGCGCGAAAATGAAGAGGAGGACGAAGAATCGTCTTCGGATGAGGATGAAGAATCGGAGGAAGAGGAGGACGATGATGATGTGGCATGATTGTTGATGTGCCATTTGTTTGTGTGAACTTTTGTGTCATGAACTTGGTTGGGTGATTTTGGACTTGATTGAATAATGATGTGGCATGATTGTTGATGTGCCGTGCAATTGAACTATGCTATGTCTTTATTTTACACATTTGTTTAATGTTTGAAACATCATCATATTGTCAAAATGGACATGTAAAATCTTATTTGCAAGCGCCGACTGCTTGCGCGCGCTGTAAGTTAGCGCGCCTGCTGGAGCTGCTCGCGCGCGCCATATTTTGCAGCGGCCGCTGGAGCCAGCACTCTGCCGCGCACAAAAAACAGCTATTTCCGCACCCAAAAAAGGTTTTAGCACGCCGCGCGGTTGCGCGCCTGTTGGAGATGCTCTAAGGAAGAGGATAAAGGTATCTTTTTTAGATTAATATAAAATACTTGATTCATTCATATAGGTGGAAATATTGTACACCAATGATGCAAAATGTGCTAGATCAAGAAGCCAAAAGGCCTTGGGGCCCTTATTTTTCTTTCTTTCAGTAACACGTTCTGAAATAGCAATACAATAAGTTCACAAATACATTTTTTTTAACATAGCACAAACGCAAGCGCTCATGTATACGCGCATACACTCACCCCTATAAACGCACACATGCACACCCTACCCCTATGAGCACCTCCGAGAGATCGAGCCGGCATATCATCTTAATATTTTACGAAGTCACCGAGGCGCCTCGTAGTCGACGGGAACGTCTCCTCCCCCTGAATGCGCATTGCCGAAAATCCTGAAATAAATCTAGAATAAATGTGAGCACCAAGATTTGAACCCTGATTGTCGGGGATACCACTGTCCACCTAACCATCCAACCACATGTTGGTTCGCCACAAATACATGTGAACGGGTTCATAAGCCTCACCAAAAAAGGGAATTGAGAAATTTCTAGGCATATGAATCTAAGGCCTTCGAATTGTCAATTTTTGTTAGGCCAGCTCCAACCTTCTACTAGTGAGGAATCACGCGGAGTTGAGCGTCATCTTGAAAATTTGACCATTAGAGGTGAAAGTACTCTAGGCTAAGAGCTCAGCGAAGGAAGCGTTGGTTCCAACTAAGGTGCCAAAAGCTTGGAAAAGATCTTAGAAAAACCTTGCACCAAACCATAGGGTGTTAATCCTTGATATATGTTGGATCTTCTTTTTTAGGCAGGAAAACCATCAAGGAAGAGTTAACACGGTCACTCTTTTTAGGTCAAACTAGCACATATACCATGCGTTGCAACGGGAGAAAAAAATAATATGCATTTAAAGTTAGTGAGCATTATATATGCAAGCAAAACCCTGTGTGCACGTGAAAAAGGAACATCTAGCTTCTCGGTTTTGCCGGGTGTGAAATAATCAATCCGCTATTTTCCATTCATTTATCGAGCGCATTTAAGAGTTTTGTTACGTCATCGTACGCCAGAGAAGGCTCATGAATTATTCAATCTATTTTTCCTTTCAACCGAGGAGATTTAAAGGTATGAAGTATCTGAATATTATAGAAAACATGAACCATTTTCAAAATCCGGAACATGTTTTTGAAAATTATGTGCATTTTTCAGAAAAACGCGAACAAAATTTGAAACAAAAACATCTTTTAAAATTCACAAACATTTTTTGAAAACACCAATTTTTTTTAATAAAAACATGGACATGATTTGAATTTTTGAACATTTTTTAAAACAGGAACATGTGTTTAAAATTGATAACATTTTTCGAAAAAGTGTATCTTTTATACGCGAACATTATTTTGAATTGTGAAAATTTCACTAAAACAATAATATTTTTTGAAACTGGAGCATTTTTTAAAATGTCATATTCTTTTTAGAAATTTCGAACAATTTTTACAAACAATAATTTTTAAAAAAATGAGAAAAAATTCAAGTTCTGAATATTTTTCAAAATAGCAACAAAATTTTGGAATTCTTTAAAATTAAAAAAAATATTATAATTTCTGAACATTTTTTGTGAATTTTGAATTTATGAAATAAATTTATAAAAAAAAATACATTTGGAAGGGAAAAAAGAGACAGGGGAAGGAGAAAAAAAATAGAAATAAAACACAGAAACAAAGAAAATTGGGCCAGCCCATTATTGGTTGTCCTCTGCGAGGGCTCCGACTATTTGTAGCCCGGTGCGGAAAATAGAAATTTTCCCAGCTGCGTGGGCAGAAAAATAAGTGGGCTACCTTTCCTGGGCCACAGTGCGCGGTCCACGTACAAAATTCTGGAAAAACCTTTTTTTCTAGCAGATGAACGCATAAGAATTTAGTACCACCTCGGATAGAAAAAAATTCTTTTCGGCGGTGAAGGATGAAAAATTTGGCGAAACGCATCTTGCTTTTTTTTTTAACACAGTACAGATACAAGCGTTCATATACACGCGCATACACTCACCCCTATAAACACACACACACGCACACCCTACCCCTATGAGCACCTCCGAAAGACTGAGCCGGCATATCCCTTGTCGTCGACGGGAACATCTCATCCCTGAGAATGCGCATCGCCGGAAATTCTGAAAAAAATCCAGAAATAAATACGAGCACCATGATTTGAACCCTGGTGGGCTGGAGATACCACAGTCCCTCTAACCATCCAACCACAGATTGGTTTGTCATCTTGCTTTATTAGTAGGTATATAGATATAGATATAGATCGATGGTAATGAAACATTTGATATTTTAACCTTCCACCACATGCAAGAATCTCAGTGTGAGCATTTTCATCATGCTCACCGTACTCGCATCTGGCACGTATGCCGCTTTTCTCTCCAAGCATGTGCGCATATTTCTAGGGATGAACCTTATGGGGTGACGAGTGGTCCACTATATTTCATAGCAATTTTCTTAAAAAAAAGTCTAGCTTGGGCCACATTCATATGAGAAGTTCACTACGGGCCCACTTTGGGTCAAAATTCTGATTTCAACAGTCTGGTGTGAGCCATAGTTTTAAAATCAGGACCAATCCGCAAAAACAGAAGAAGGGAAATATATAGGCCTAGTTACAGGTCCAGGTACAGGACAAAGCGACTAAATCTGGCCTAATAACCACTTCATCTAGGCCTATTTGTCTAACAAATGATAGAAATCCTCATATCTAATCTTCATTATGTAAAAAGTAAGTTCTATTGAAGTGGCGTAGAACCGGACGAACTGGCGGTCCGACGGGTGGAAACCTGAACCACATGACTCATCGATTCGACTGTCGTTCCGGTTTTTAATACTATGGTGTGAGCTTCTTCTTGCATAACCTGTCACGTGTCAAGTCAACTACTAACAAGTATCTTCTGCCCTGCTTCGGCGAGGAAGAAGCGATGACACAGCGCGTCTTCCGGCCTTCGCAAGTATATTCCTGCAACTTGATGGGTCGATACTTACATCATAATCTACTCGAGATATTCATCAAAACACACTAGGGATATCCAAAGCTTAATTAGCAAAGGCTTCATGTGAGTATACGTTTCGCAGAAACTCTTGCCTTCCTTGAGATCAATTCATGCACTTGAGGAGTCCAAAAGAAACATCTCGTTGCTGCTATAATCATCATCAAAGCCAAAACGCATCGAATATTCCAGTGCATTGCGTTGGAGTTAAATCCATAGAACCACCACATTCGTGTTACGATTAGTGGAAAACCACCACTATACGATTTATGACATTTCGCACCCAACCGAAATTCCAACAGTGGCAAAAACACTAAGTAAAAAAAAATGATCTCGTTTTGACGTGGCCGATCCCGAGCCAGCGGGCAGCGGTGACGGCGTGGCGTTAACGGCTGTCATTTTTTTTCCAGCGCTCGGGACGAAGCTGCTGGGTCAGGCCGGCGCGTTCGTTCGTTTCCGTTTGCTAGGCTTGTTCGCTCTGCTCATTCCCATACCCAACCAAGCGGTCGTTCGATTCTTCTAAAAAAACCAAGTAGTCGTTCGGTCGATAGACTGCCGCCCGTTCAGTCTCCTTCTTTCAGAAAATCCCACTGTCCACACTGCATTCATTCACTCTTCTCTCGCACAGATAACCACCAGGCACTCCATCCAACTCCCCTCTTCCACAGGAACCACAACCACAACAAAAGACCCTCCATAGTGCCATGGCGTTTGGCCTTGGATGGGACCAGGCTCTGCAGGAGATCTTCGACGGTGACAACACGAAGCTCCCCTACACGCGCGAGGTGAGCACCTGGTACAGCAGCGTTGCAATCCTGAAGAATCATGCGCGCGCAGTGAGGGCCTGCGGCACACATGAGGAAAGGTCACGAATGCCAGACCTCCACCGCCCACTCATTGAGAACTTTGTCTGGGTGATGGAGGAGGCCAGGGATTCCCCGGGTCCATTCCAGCGATCACACTGGTACATGTACCAGAACCGCGACCAACTCCGCCTGGACTGGTGCTAGTGCTGCCCCACGCTCTGATGGAGATGGAGCCGCCGCAAGTGGAGCAGTAGGAGGAGGAGATGGAGAAGCAGTTGGAGTAGCAGGAGGTGGAGACTGGCATAAGCAATAGGAGGAAGAAGAAGAAGCAGCTTCGCATCCTGGGGCCAGTTCATCGACCAGTCCATCTTCTGAAACCGCAACAAGAGTGAGTTTCATGCATCATCTAGGTCTTATTTAGTTTTTGCACCAAGATCTGAACCAATATATGGGTTCAGTTAGTTTCTGAACTTAATTGTGTGTTTGTGTCTGAAGAACTATGTGTGCTTTCTATCTGAATGGTGCTATGGTATCTATCTATCTAGAGAACTCATCAATTTATGATATCTATCTATCTATCTATCTATCTGAATGTTTGTGTATGATGAAACTTTATTGTGTGTTTGCGTCTGAACAATTATGTGTGCTTGTGTCTGATGAAACTCATTTATCTAAATATTGCAAGATAGTTATGTAAATAAATGTCAAACTTTGATGCTCATATTATCTGACTATTGTAAGATAGTCGCATCTGATGAAACTTTGGTGGTCATATTATCTAAATGTCAAACTTTGGTGCTTTAGGTTTCAATGCAAAGAACATGTCTAAACTTTCTTCAATCAGTTTACTATGGAACTATAGGTGTGCTCTAGGTGTCAATGCAAAGATAAAATGTTATGAAACATAGAATTCTTCTATTTTGTAATGTTTCATAGTTTGATCGAATAAAGTCTGAACATTGCAAGTCTGAATATTGCAAGTTGTCTCCTAGTTAGCTACACTTGCTGTCTTTAATCAACACAACTTTGAAACCAGTTTGAACATTGAATTTAGCACACCTACTAACACTTCACATCAGTCAATTACTTAAAACTATGTACATTGACTCACTCTTTCTGTGGTCAACTTGTCCACTACATCACTCAACCCAAATTTAACTCATGTACCAACTGCACAACACCCTGCAAATTTCAGTAGTGTCAGTTACATTCAGTGCACAAGGATAATTCAAATGCAAACTACATCTATCAATTAGTAAAGTAACTTACCCTAAAATAATTAACCATTTGAAGGCACCCATAGATGAGTACTCTAGTTAGATAGACTGAAACTCTATTTTAGAACCCTAAAATTCAGTTAAACAAGATATGTTTCAATTAATTCAGAGTCCTAAAATTCAGTCAAGCAAGACATGAATATTCAGTTAATTCAGAGTCCTAAATTCAGTACTTTAGTTTATTCAGTGACAAACATCAGCAACAAGATTCAGTTAACTCATTTCGAAACACGTTGAAACCCTGAATCAGCAAACCATAGTTTCCAAATTTGGAACCCTATAATTTTAGCAACGAAATTTGCTAATAGAGAGAGGCAGACAACTCACCTAGGGGCTCGACCACCACCGTGAAGGCATGGGCGACATCTGCCGCCTCCGGCAGTGGCGACGATGAAATGAATATGTTGTGGCCGTAGCAATCTTCCTCCTCGCCGCGGGTGCCCCCTGCCACGCCGGCCAGCCACGCTTCATGCTCTGTCCACCATGCCTTGACCCCACCACGCCCTCACCAATGGATTCGGAGCCGCCACCGTTGTCATGCCTGCGAGAGAGAGGAGAGGGAGAGAGAGAGCGAGGGAGGGGAGTGACTGAGGGAGTGCTCAGGTTTGGCTGGCCCAGTCGCTTCGGACAAAGCCATTATTGGCCATTAACAGCGCGCCGTCATTGCTGTCGGACCGCGAGGAATCAACCACTTTACGTGCTCAAAAAATGGCTAAGTGTTTGTTGCCACCATCAAAATTTCAGTTCAGTGCGAAATGTCACAAACCGTAAAGTGGTGATTTTCCTCTAATCGTGACACGGATTTGATGGTTATGTGCATTTAACTCATTCAGTGCGGAGAAGGGGGAGGGGGGCAGCAGGGGCCTGGCACCCCCTAACACCATGGATTCAGTGGTATTTTGCTGATGAACAGTGTGAAAGTAATTATTATTTGCTGTTAAATGCTCTTTTCTCAATGGATTGGCCCTCCCCAACTAATTTTCACAGCACTTGGCCCCACCGATGCTATTTCTTTGGCTCCGTCACTGAACTCATTGCGTTGGTATAATCCGATAGATCATCCAAAAGAGACGCCATGACGGCTACCAAGTGAATAACTGAACATACACTCTTTGTCAGAGGCGTTTACTGTCGGCATCATTACGTACCTGCCTACGTGAGTGCAGGAGATCGATCGGCCGTCAGTGCATCTTCTTCATCGACCGCGACATTTTTGGTAGAACCTAACCATCGCCCACCAGTGCAATTAACTGGTGCTTGCAGTTGCACACTGTCACCATCCATGGGTAACAATGTAAACCTGGGTTTTGCCCCACCGGTTAACAAAGTGACCGTTGGGCCTTCGCAAGACTAAAATCTAAAGTTTAAAATCGGTAATCGAGCATGGGAAGCAATCTTACTAAAACAAAGTTTGCGTGGGAAGCAATGGAGAAGTGGCATTAGCCTTGGGCTGACAGTGCTTATTAGTTTACCTCAACAATTAGTAAGATTTTTTTTTGGGGGGGGGGGGGGGGGGGGGTAATCTGAAAATGGAATTAAGGGGGTACTTGGGCGTACTTTCCTCTAATTATCATAAGATATATGAACTCGCCAGATACTTAACACTCACGCGTCACCTAAGTTTTATCTCCGTATAGTACTAGAACTACTTTGTCAAAACCTATGCTGGCTATATGAAGAAACCCACATGTTGATAGGAAGTACCATAGTGTACGTTCAGCTAAATGCTAATTTAATACAATCTAGCTATCAATTGCAAAACGGTGCACACAATGCAGGGATAGAGAGACTCTCGTGTGATTCGTCCGAGGGTTAACTAGTGAGGTGTGGACGGTGGTATCGTCCTGGATTCCTAGGATTGCAATATCTCGGCTCCCTCAAGGAAAATTCCTCCTCTCAACTCTCATGGTTCAGAGGAAATTCTCAACGGCATTTTTGAACTTCTACTTCCTTTGAAAGAAAATATAGATTTCAGAAAAAACCGCATGTTCCTAGGTTATGGAGTTAGCATGGGTTCATGAATGCAGTCCAAACAAAATTTGAATCCTTTTTTTTTTGGTTATGGAGATCGTTGCCGAGTTAATTATGGAAAACCGGGCGAAAACCGATACAAACAGGGCCAAGCCCTCCCGAAAAACATGACGCGTCCAGAGCCACGCCCATACTCCCACCAGATGAATGCATTTCAGTGGATTTTTTGGTGGTGTAGACAAATTTCCATACTGTTACTATCTCTCGGGTCGGGTGCTTCGCTCAGCGTTCACGTCACCTGTGTCTTTCTTAACGCGTAAGATTAAGCGTATGTACATTAATAATTGCAAAGGCAGCCGCCACTAATTTTCCCATGTGCTAACCGCAATGTTAGAGTCGATTTCTATTAGCCTATCATTTTTGGATGGAGACATAAAAGAGATGTACCGATAAGGAAGAGGATAAAGGTAGAGTATCGTTTTTAGATTAAGCTAAGTAAGTTGGTTCAGAGTGCCGATGGCTATAAAATACTTGATTCAGTCATATAGGTGGAAATATTGTACACCATTGATGCAAAATGTGCTAGATCAAGAAAAAGGAGCAAGAGGCCTTGGGCCTTTTTTTTTCAATAACACATTCTGAAATAGCAAAATAACAAAAAGTTCATAAGCCTCACCAAAAAAGGGGTATTGAGAAATTTCTAGGCAAGTGAATCGTAGGCCTTCGAAATGTCAATTATTGTTAGTCCAGCTCCAGCCTTCCTCCAATGGAGAAATCACGCGGAGTTGAGCATCATCTTGAAAGTTTGAGAATCCTACCATTATTAGAGGTGAAAGCACTCTAGGCTAAGAGCTCAGTGTAGGAAGCATTGGTTCCAACTAAGACGCCGGAAGCTTGGTAAAGATCTTAGAGAAACCATGCACCAAACCATAGGGTGGTAATCCTTGATATCTTTTGGATCTTCTTTTTTAGGCAGGAAAACCATCATGGAAGAGTTAACACGGTCACTCTTTTTAGGTCAAACTGATGCTAACCAAACATTTGATATTTTAACATTGCACCAGATGCAAGCATCGCAGTGTGAGCATTTTCATCATGATCGCCGTACTAGCACCTGCCATATATGCCGCCTTTCTCTCCAAGCGTGTGTATATGTCTAGTGGCGAACCTTAGGGGGTGACGGGTGTGGTCCACTAGCCCACTGCACACTGTGAGGTTTCTCAACACTATATTTCATACTAGTACTTTAAAAAAAATAGTTATTTACCCAAAACCACCACACTTGGGGCTAGGGTAACAGATTGGTACCACATTTGAGCCAGGGCACAAAAAACCATCAATAATGGGGCTAATCTGTAACGCGGAGCACTGACGCTGCGTTTTAGCTCAGAAAACAGCGAATCCGACAGGTGGGTCCCGCCTGTCGGGCTGACGTCGCGCGGGTTGACGGACGCCGTTTCCGCACGCGTGTATGAGGTTAACAGTAAATTCAAACAAAATAAAAATTCAAAAAATAATTTCGATTTTTTAGGGGGGCGAACAGTGCTGTGCCGTGCATTGTTTGGGCTGGTTTCGGTTTTTCGACTGTTTTTACTGTTCGTCTACTGTAATAAAAAACATTTTTTTACTTTTTTTTGCCTTTTTTTTATTATTTATTTACTGTTCATCGGTGAAAAAACGAAAATTTGGTTTTGCTTTTATATTTTTTTAAAATGTACTGTTCACCGGCGACTTAAATATTTTTCGCGAGGTTAACAGTAAATTCAAACAAAATAAAAATTCAAAAAATAATTTCGATTTTTTAGGGTGAACAGTACTGTTCGTGCACTGTTTTTTTTTTTGAAATGGTTTTTGATTTACTGTTCATCTCGTGTTATAAACAGACGACCGTCTGTCGCCGTCTAACGGCGTCCGTCAACCCGCGCCACGTCAGCCCAACAGGCGGGACCCACCTGTCGGATTCGCTGTTTTCTGGGCTAAAACGCAGCGTCAGTGCTCTGCGTTACAGATTAGCCCCATTGTTGGTGGTTTTTTGTGCCCTGCCTCAAATGTGGTACCGATCTGTTACCCTAGCCCCAAATGCGGTGGTTTTGGGTAAATAACTCTTAAAAAAACAAGCCTAGCTTGGGCCACATTCATATGAGAAGTTCACTACGGGCCCACTTTGGCCCAAAATTCTGAATTCAACAGTCTGGTGTGAGCCATAGTTTTAAAATCAGGACTGAATCCGCAAAAACACAGGAAGGGAAATATATTTACAGCTCCTCGGATTCAAACGTAGGTCGACTGGGTACAGGCCGAGGCGACTAAATCTGGCCCAATAGCCACTTCAGTTAAGGCCTAGTTGTCTAACAAATGATAGAAATCCTCATATATAACATTCATTATGTAAAAAGTAAAGTTACACTGAACCGGCCTCGAACTGGACGAACCGGCGGTCCGACAAATAGAAACCTGAACCACATGACTCATCGATTCGATTGTCCTTCCGGGTTTTATACTATGGTGTGAGCTTCTTCTTGCATAACCTGCCACGTGTCGTGTCAACTACTAACAAGTATCTTCTGCTCGGCTCCGGCGAGGGAGGAGCGATGACGATGGCGCGCTTTCGGTCCTTCGCAAGTATATTCCTGCAACTTGATGGGTCGATACTTACATCATAATCTACTCGAGATATTCATCAGAACACACTAGGGACATCCACAGCTTAATTAGCAAAGACTTCATGTGAGTATACGTTTCTCAGAAACTCTTGACCTTCCTTGAGATCAACTCATGCACTTGAGGAGTCCAAAAGAAACATCTCGTTGCTGAATGCTATAATCATCATCAAGGCCAAAACGCATCAAGTATTCCAGTGCATTGTGTTGGCATAATCCGATAGATCGTCCAAAAGAGACGCCATGACGGCTACCAAGTGAATAACTGAACATACACTCTCCGTCAGAGGCGTTTACCGTCGGCGTCATTACGTGCCTGCCTACGTACGCCTGGGAAATCGATTGGCCGTTAGTGCATCTTCTTCCGATAGACGGCGACATGTTTGCTAGATCCTAACCATCGCCAACCAGTGCAATTAACTGGTACTTGCAGCAGCACACACTGTCACCATCCATGCGTAACAATGTAAACCTGGGTTTTGCCCCTCCTCTTAACAAGTGACCGTTGGGCCTTCGCAAGAGTAAAATCTGAAAGTTTAAAATTGCTAATCATGCATGGGAAGCAATGGAGAAGTGTCACTAGCCTTGGACTGACCGTGCCTATTAGTTTTACCTCAACAGTTAATTAGCAAGAAAGGTATCATGGGGTGGTACTTCATTCTGATTAGAAAAAGATTCCAGGGGTCCTTGAACGTACTTTCCTCTGCAGGTACTACAAAATTACCATAACATATACAAACTCGCAAGATACTTAACACTCAGGCATCACCTAATGTAAGTTTTATCTCCATATAGTCCTAGTGCTCCTTGTGAAAACCTAGGCAGCTGGTGATGTCGATCGAATGGAGTACCATCGAGTACGTGCGTACGTAACTACAGCTACAAGAGGCTAATTTTAGGTCAACCTTAGCTATCAGCTACAAATTGATGCACACAATGTAGGGATAGAGAGACTCTCCTGTGATTCGTCTTCTAAAGGCCAGTTGGTTGTGGACGGTGGTATCGTTCGAGATTCCTAGGGCAATCTCGTTACTGCCGACGAATTTTTCTCGAAAAAATATAGGAAATGTTAAAAATCGGAAGCCAGGTTTTTAGCGTTAACAATCTGACGACTAGATTTGCCATGTGAAAATGTATATAATTGCCATGCTTATGTATAGAATTTGTCATGTTCATACAGTGAAAATTGACATGTGGTGAATAACATGCCAGAAAATTTGTCATGCTACAGTGATTAATTGACATGCGTTCGATCAAGACCCTACATACCTGAGGGCATCAACATCAAATTCATATTGAAGTCCAAAATTATTGGGCTCCATTGTCTATTTCCTTTGAAAGAAAAATCTGGATTTCAGAGAACCACCTGTTCATAGGTCGTGGAGTTATTATGGCTACACAATCCAAGTCCAAACAGATACAGATATACTCCCACCTCGTGAATACTAGTACACTTCACTTGATTCTACGGTGGTGGTGTAGAAAAATTCCGTACAGCGTTGCTATCTCTCGGGTGGTATCGCTCAGCGTTCACGTCACGTACGTCTTTGTTAATGCGCAAGATTAAGTGCCCGTACATTACTAATGTTTAGATCACTATTTTAGTGATCTAAACACTCTCATATTTTTTTCGGATGGACTAATTGCAAAGGCAGCCGCCACTAATTTTCCCAGGTGCTAATTGCAATGTTAGAGTCGATTCTGTTAGCCTATCGTTTTTGAGATGGAGACAGAAAAGAGATATGCCGATAAGGAAGAGGATATAAGTATCTTTCCTAGATTAAGCTAAGTAAGTTTTCTTAAGAGATTAAGCTAAGTAAGTTGGTCCTGAGTGCCTGCTGCTATAAAATACAACCTCTGTAACTAAATATAAGACGTTTATGCAATTCAATATAAGACCTCTTTGCAGTTTAATTCGAACTGTAAAAACATCTTATATTTAGTTACGGAGGTAGTAGTTGATTCATAAATCCCTGTGCGTTGCCCGGTGGCAAAATATTTATTAACACAATAAGATGCTCATACTAGACAAATCTTGATGCAAAATAAATAGATAAATTAAATTATGTTTTGGTTATGTAAAGTGTATTTTTTTATCATTTATTAAAGAGGCAAAATAGGTATGTGCCCGTAATTGATCTACTTTAATTGGGTTTCCAAAGATAAGGGACTGATTGTTATTATTTGTCTACGAATAGGGAATTTATTCCTATCCATTTAGTTACCAAAAAATCGATGGAGGGTGGGGGGTGGGAAGAAAAGGAAAAGATGGAATCTTACGTTCTTTTTAAGTACTATATATACTCTCAATTCCAAAATATAAGGTGACTTAGTTTTTCAAAAGTCAAACATGTGCATGTTTGACCAAGTTTTTAGGAAAAAGTATAAATGTCTACAATATCAAATTCGTATCATTAGATCCATCACGATTTTTTTTTCATATTTTATTTATTTTGTATTGTAGATGTTGATATTTTATTCTATAATCTTGGTCAAACATACATAAGTTTGACTTGCATGAAAACCAATACACCTTATATTCTAGAATGGAGGGACTATATGATTAAGTAGTATCATATGATAGGAGTAGTAGAGATTCATATACTTGGAAATATTGTACATCAATGATGCAAAATGTGTTAGTTCAAGAAAAAGGAGCCCAAAGGCCCTTAACTCTTCTTCTCGAAAAACACCTTTCAAATAAAATAATAATTATAAGTTAACAAATACATGTACACTCAAGATATGTACTTGTAAATTTGCATAAAAAAGGGTGCTAATTTGAGGGTACACGAAAGCGACAAATATGTGGGTCTATAATAGATTGCTTTTCAGGGGTACCATAGTTGTAACTATGGAGATGGTTCTATATCTAAATAGCTAGTCCCCACTAACTTATTTCTCTCAACATACAAGTTTGCCACATCATCATGCAACATGGATGGAAAAAGGTCCACCTCGGTATGCAACTAAAAGTCCACCTTAATTTGCAAACATGCATGAGAACTTTCATTCGGTTATGTTATTTATTTAATAAATATTTTACAACTTCACTAAAAATATAATTTACAACTATACACTAATCAAACATAATAAAGGATATGTATCTTCAATTTGAGTCCTCATATTACTACTCCAAATAATTGTGTTCCATGCAACTAAATAACACTGGAATATTTTGCATGACATCCCCGCAACAACGTGCGGGGTATCCTCTAGTAATCTAAAAAAGACCGCTCCCTCTATCCAGGAATGTAAATCAGGCTCGGTTTTTTAGGTCTTTGATTTGAATAATGGAATATATGTTTAGAAACTTCATCCGAGAACGGATCCAATGATATATTTTTAGTGGCATACAACACATATTTCGCTATTAAAATTGACGGCCTAGAAACCCATGGCCCACTTATAACCTAGATAGAGGTAGTAATGAGATGGTTAGTCTCCATAAATGGCCGTCGCAATACAAGGACAAATACATCTACATGGAAAAGCATGCCACATCGATAATACGATGGTGTACATCACTGCTGAGATCCAATAGGCTTATACCTCCACGGCAGGTTCATGGCAGGTGTTAGAGCGGTCTTTTTTGGCCGGGTGAAACACCCTGGGTTTGCTAGGCAATATAGTGGCAGTAGAGAGGCGGTAGGGGAACAAGGTAGGTAACTTGATGATTAAGGAGGCGCTGCAAGTGGCTCAACAATAGAGCTTCGTAAATATGGAGGTTCCCAATGGTGGCAGTTGTAATGCTTATTACCATCTAAGATCAAGGACGAGGGCAAGCAAAAGCTGATATGGTTAGGAGGCAGTGCTCAATAGTGATGTATTTTGATGGCTTATGTAGCTTCTTGAGACAATTTTGGAGGGTGGGGAGGACATCAGATGAAGTGACGAGGAAGATGAGGAAGGTGTTAAGAAATGGGGATT
This sequence comes from Thinopyrum elongatum, assembly GCA_011799875.1. NCBI lineage: Eukaryota > Viridiplantae > Streptophyta > Magnoliopsida > Poales > Poaceae > Thinopyrum > Thinopyrum elongatum. The sequence goes on from CM022300.1 coordinate 41,625,733, forward strand.
ATAGGCACAAATAAACAAAGGATTGGGTTGTGAGAATCATTTTTTGAGCTTACGAAATCAACATCGGGGAGCATGAGATGTTTGGCCCCGCTAATCATTGGATCTTTATTCGATGGTTGATGTATGACAATTTATCAATGATTATCTTGTTTCACTCTTTTATACTAAGTTCTTCTTCAATGGTAGTACGACAACAAAACAACTGTTTGGTAGCCTGCCTTGCAAGGGGTGGACATGTGTCCTTGGCCATAGTGTGCTGAGTAATCTTAGATTCCCACATAGTGGGTTGGGTGGCTCATGCAAATTCAAACCCTTCACTAGAGGTATGTAAGAATGTTGAAATGCAGAATGTAAAGCAGGAAATGATGAATTGGAAGAACCTTGATGTAAATTTTTAATTTTATCAAGAGTCTCTATTGTTTGTATTTTCTATATATTTGATTGGATATGTGTTACTCTATCAATTAATGAAATTGGATCATTTGCTAAGAAATGAAACAATTCTTTCAAAATATCAATCCCAGCTGAGACCCTATCCAAAAAATTGATAAAATGACTATGGCTTAAATGTTCAAGAGTTTATCGTGCAATGCTCCTCTAGTGTGCACAATATTGCTTATGGGTATCTAAGATTTTGTTTTGTTCACATAAAGGCAAGCCCTAGCTTCCCTAAAACATACCCACTATACTCCCCATGCAGGGACACTCCGAAAAAGGTTGCACAATTTGTTGAACTCTAAGAGAACCTTCAAATGTCATCCCATACATATTGTTCTCTAGAATAAAAATATATAGCATATATGTTGGTCATATCTCTCACAGAGACGAGAATAGATATTAGGGCATCGAGTGAGCACCCAAACATGAGAGAGATGCTTGGGCGCCCCCAAAAGTAAAGTTTTTCATTTGGTTGGCCATCCAAAATATTATACAAACTACGGATAGGTCGGCCAAAAGAGGATGGCCAAGTTGTGGGTATGTCCTTTTTGCAAGCATGAGCATGAGTCCGTCGACCACCTCTTCTTCAAGTGATAGTTCACGACTAGGCTCTAGGGCATGCTTAAGATTGGCTCCAGCTCGAGTGCATTGATACTTCCACGTGGCACCAATTATAATTCGCCAAAGAGTGGCGGATTGGCCTATCCGACACTACCATCCCCAACATGAAGGCGATGGCCTTGCTTGCCATGCTAACCTCTTGGACCATATGAAATGGAAGAAATGCATGTGTCTTCTGTCATAAAAGTGCCCCATCATCAGTTCTTCTACTTAACATCAAGAAGGAGGCGGGCCTTTGGGTGGTTGTGGGTGCCAAAAAGTTGGGATCAATCATTTCACGAGATTAAACGATATTTCTATCTTGGGGTGTGTTACAAATGTAACCTCATCTTAATTAATCAATGAAGAAAAAAATTTGACTTCATTTAAAAAACATAAGAGATGCTTCACTTGCAGGAGAATTCCCGCGGGGTGACGTGGAGGCCCACATTGGGAGGGGGTTAGTTGTAATTTACGGGAACGTTTAATTCCTAGATTATTATTTAGAGAATTTTCCATAAATTTAGTACTTCCGCTAAATATAAGAGACACTGAGCAAGGTATGGGATGCCCCCAAAATTGGGGCATGGAGGGTGGGGGCCGCCAACAATATTTAAGGTATAAGAGCATCTAAAACCACGATGACCTAATTTGGTGCCCTATATGCCCGCAGGCGTGTCCGGGCATGTCTGCTGGCGCATGTGGCGGCGGATCCAGCACGTGTGGTGGCGGATGGAGGGAAGAAGGGCACGAGGAGGCGGATTCAGCGGGTGCCCGGTGGCGGATCCAGCGGGGCGGCAGATCTAGCGTGCGCGTGCGGCGGCGGTTCTAGCACTCGCGGCAGTGTTGCCAGCCAAGATTTCGCACGTGTGCATACCTGCCAGCTTCCTGAGCAGGGGCAGGACCGCACCATAATGTGTCGCCGCTGCGCCGTCGGGAGGTGCATCATTTTTATAAAAAAAAATCCAAAATCATACCAGTGATAGGCAGGAAATAAGGACCGCCGCAAGTATGTATCCCTGCCAGTGGTGGGTTAATATTGGCGTCCGCCATTGATAATGTGTGTCGTTAGTGCCGTTAGTTGATTACTTGGGGCGCTAGGTAAAACCCGCCACTACTAGATCTTTACCACTGATGGACGTGCGCCCGCCACTGATGTCATGTTAGCAGTGGCGAGAGGTCAGTGGCGGGCGGCCCTGAGAGTCTTGCCCGCCACTGTTGGGCTTTTGGCGCCCGCCTCTAATAGCCATTTCCACAGTAGTGATAAGACAGTTATTGGACTTGCTGTAGATCAAGACACCAAGTTTACAATCTTTTTGAAGAAAAGGGGTCGCCCCCTGCCTCATTTTATTGAAAACGAGGCAACAAAGCCACGAAGTTTAGAATCTTGATCGAATCAAAACGAAATTCGTTTTCAATTTAAAAATCATGTACACACTTTAGGTTTAAAAATGTGTGGTTGAGTAGTTGCCCTTATATAGTTCCAGTATAACTTTGGATTTGAAGTTCTGTAATTTGGTCGACAGAAACAAAGCAACGGATAGACACAAAACTGTTCCATATTAAACTATCTGGTCGCTTTAAAAATTCCAAAGTTCTTCCACTATCCGTATCTGCAACTGTGCAAAAGATACCTACAATTCGAGAACCCCATGATCTACACGCGCTGCTCGATGACTTCCCGGAGCGCGTGTCTGGACGCTGCCACGTCCCTCCCGGAGACGAACGGGTGCGCGAGGAGCTCCGCGACAGATGCCCGCTTCCGGTGGTCCTTCTGCAGGCAGGCGGACACGAAACTCCGGAGCTCCGGCGACGCCGCGCCGTCGGGAAGTGCTGGCAGCTCACCGAAGCAGATGGCGCACATGAGCGCCGCCCAGGTCAGCTTCTGCCCGGCGGGGAGCAGCGGGTAGCGCCCCATGAGGAGCTCCAGGACGGTCACGCCCAGCCCCCACACGTCGACGGCGTAGGGGTCGACGCGGTCCTCCTCGCCGTCGTGCAACCGCTCCGTGTCGAATCGCTCGGGGCTCATGTAGGCGGCTGTGCCCTCGTAGGCCGCGCGGTACTTGCCGGCCCTCGAGACGACCTCGGCGATGCCGAAGTCGCCGATTTTGACCTGGCCGGCCCTGTTGACCAGGAGGTTCGCCGGCTTCATGTCCCGGTGGACGACGCGGCGCGCGCGGAGATACGCCAGGCCGGACAGCGCCTGCGCCGCGACCTCTGCCAGCGCCGCCTCCGGGAAGCCTCCCTGGCCGCCGCGGACGAGCGAATCGAGCGAACCGCCGTCCATCAGCTCGAGGAGCAAGGCAGAGTCGCCGGACGCCGTCGGAAGTACCGAGTGACACCGAACGATGTGCGGCGAGTCGACGCGGCGGACGACGTCCACCTCCTCGTCGGCGCCGGGATGGCCGCGGTGAATGATCTTGAGCGCGTACAGCGCCGACGTGCGGCGGTGCGAGACCTTGTGGACGGTGCCGCCGTTCCCGCGCCCAAGGACTTTGAGCCTGTCAAAGTCGCTCAGGCGGAACTCGCCGTCCGGACGAGCCGCCGACGAGGACGGCGTCGCCGCGGCGACCGGCGCCGGCGCCGGGCACCGGAAGGCCCACGTTGGGGCGTCGAGCGTGAGGTGCAGCTGCGGCAGCCGTCTTTCTCTGGCGGCCGCCATTAAATTGATCGCCTTGCGCGTCTGAACTCTTAAGATCGAATTTGCAAGCTGATTGATGATTTTGGATCGAGCCTTCGAATTCAGGAGGGAATGATGGATGGATCGTGATATTGGATTTCAGGTTTGCTTTATACTCAGTTGTGGCGGCTGAGATTGTGACGAGCAACGGCCGTCCTTTTTAAATCTTTCCTTGGAAAGCAATGTGAAGATGGCAATTCTTAATTAGCTTGGCCAATTACCTTATGCGAGATGTGGATATGCATGGAATTAGCGTCTACTCCCTCCGTCCCAAAATAAGTGTCTTGAGCTTAGTATAAATTTGTACTAAAACTAGTACAAAGTTAAGACACTTATTTTGAGACGGATGGAGTACTATTTTAGGAGTTTGGTGGATATACTCAGGTAGTCTGGAGACCTACATGTTGAAATTGACAGCATCTCAAGAGCCTGGAGACTGATGATTTCAGAACAACAACACATGAGGATCTTTGGGATTTTTTTAGCATTTTAGGTGTATTTGATGCCAGATTTTTTACCATGGTAAATAAACGTTTTTCATGGCAAATTATGTTTTTCGAGGATGGCAAGTTTAGTTGGAAAATTACCATTCTTGCAAACTAAATTTGTCATTATTGCGCCAATATAAATTGTCATGAAAAATATTAGATTTGTCATGCCTAAAAATCTGACGTTAGTTTTTTTTTACTATTTTCGTAAAAAAATAAATAGCCTGAGCTCCTGTTCAGGATATTTGAGATTTCTTGTTTATACAAGTTTTTCAATATTTTCAATGTTGAGATTGGTTACTAGCTCCAGTTTGATAGAATTATTTTTGGGGGAACTCGAGGGGATGTGTTCTTATTTATTGATTGCTTTTTAGTTTACACGACAACCAAACAAGTGCTTGTCGAAAAGCTTTTGTAACTAATCGTGTACGGGATTTTGGCCTATCAATACGAATTTTAGTTTTTTCTTTTCTTTTGGACAACGAGTAGTTTAAAGTTAACATGGCTTTATATCCCCAGCTATCAGAAAAGTAGTCCAACAATGTAAAGCAAATGCGGTAATAAATACTATGGCGGGAACGGTGAAGAAAGACATTGCTCTATATCAGGAAATCAAATTTGAGCCATTGGATGCAACTTAGACGTCCCAAATCAGAAGATGCCCCTTGGTCGTTGTGGTCTGAAATTGCAGAGTGCCCATTTAACTGAAGAATGACCCCTTAGAAAAATGAAGAATGAGGTGCAGTTCTGTCGTGCACATGAGCACTGCACTCGGGGACGAGGGATGCCCGCTTATTTGTTTGGTGAGGGGCTAACACACTCGCGATCTGCTCCTAACTCATGACAAAATAAGTGATGGCATGGTGATGTTTACCCAGGTTCAGGCCACCCGGAGGTGTAAAACCCTACGTCCTGCTGCTTGGATTGATTATATGATGGAGATGATTACAATGGTGAGCTAGGGTCCTTCTCTCCGAGGAGTTCGAGGAGGAAGAAGAGGTGTTGCTCCTTGGTGGAGTAGCTCGTGCCCTAGCTCTATGGAGTGTCTAAGCGTGAAGAGTATGAAACCTTTTTCAAGTGGCTATGGACCTCCTTTTATAGTCTCAAGAGGTTGCCACAATAGCCAAGCTACATCTATTACAATAAAGTATTAAATGCCTCAATATGTGTCGGTCTACCCCTTGCCGCGTAGGTGAAATGCATGTCTTGTCAAAGTAGGTATGCATTGCATTCCTTTTACCATGACATGTCGTGGAGGAGGTGTCATGCTCTTGGGGAAAAGGGGTGATGGTTCACCCTGGTCTCCACCTAACTGCCTCACAATAGTGTTCTCCATGCGACAACTCACCCCACGCCGTTGGAGGCTTGTGGCAGGCCTGTGGACTAGCCTCCCCGTTATAGGCCATGGCAGGGGTTGCCGTTATGCCTGTCGGCCACTCACTGCAGCGTTGACGAATGGTTGTCGGGGGTAGTAGCCCTTGAAGCAATTGGCGGGACGTCGATGCCGAAGAAGCGGCTGATGGGAGGAAGCCGCGCGCAAGTTGCCGGGAAGAGGTCCCAGTAACAAGTCATTGGTTGTTCCCGGGGATGTAGTATCCTTTTATTGTCATCTTGGCCTTGATATTGTCAATGGTGTCAGATGACTCCTCTTCTAGGGCGGTGGTCTTATCGGTATGGGTCTTCACAAAGATTTGTATCTTGAGGATACGTCGTCACAAAGATCTGCATGTCACCATGTTGCCGGAAGGAAAAGCGAAGGAGGGACTCCTTCTGGATGTTGTAGCCAACAAGGGTGTGTTGGAAATATGCCCTAGAGGCAATAATATTTGTATTGTTATATTTTCATATTCATAATTAAGAGTTTATATTCTATGCTATAACTGTTATGATCCTGGAATATGCGATTCAATGGAAAACTCATATGCACATGTGGAATGATAAACGGTAAATAAAAGGTTCCTAGTCTCGCCTCTAGGACTAGCTCAAGTGTTGTTGGTGATCATGTTTTCTGGATCTTAGTATATCGTCAAGTGTAACGATGATCCTAAAACAACATTGAGATTATGACGTTGGAAGAACGATCATATTGAATCGATCCAATATTGTTTGTTATGAATTGAGATAATATCGTCTGCAGTCAATTGTAATAACACGAAGTGTTAATGTGTGATATTGCTCATTAGACCATGAGAGTACCATGGTCACTTCTTACTGTACGATGGGCTTTGGGGTTGTTCAAACGTCACCTATAACATGGTGATCATAGCGACAACTTACAGGTTCATCGGAAAGTTTGACAAGTGACTGGATAGCTCGAGAGTGGGATTTGCTCCTCCGACGATGGAGAGATATTCTTATGGCCCTCTCGATGTGAAGGCATTGATCATCGTCTGGTCAGACACATGTGGCTTTGTCATGTGAATGCCGAAACATAATAACGAGAAAGAAGAACAAAACCGGTAACGAGGATTTTGGTATAATGAGCATGGTGATGACTCAGGAGGATACCGATGCATCCCGGGTTTTGTGAATTATCACGAAGCAAAGGGAACATCACATGATAACAAAAGGTTCACTCAAATATCATTCTTGTGCTCACAGGGACCAATATGGACGTCCACTGTCCTGTTGTCGGCCATTGAATGAACGGTTTCGTCCATGTCTTTGAGTTACCGAACCTACGGGGTCACAAGTTTAAGACAATCATGATCTATTGAGTGTTAGAAGGACGGGAGTCATGAGAATATATTTGTGGAATTATTTCATGAATATTCGGAATAGTTTCGAGAGGATCCAGAAGCGTTTCGGGGTCACTGGAAGGGTTTCGGTGAGTACCGGGTATTACCGATAAATTATATATAGGTTGAAAAAGTTTACGGAGATGTTAATATATATATATATATAATGGTCTAGGATTATTTAGAACATTTTACATTTAATTTAAATATCAACGGGCCTAGAAAGGCCAGCAGGTGGAAGGCAACTTGGGCCAAAAAAGGCCCAAGTGGGAAAGTGCCTCCTTCCTTGGGAGAGGGGGAGAAGTCCTACTCCTCCTACCTTGGCCCGCGCACCAAGGAGGGACTTTTCCTCCTTGGTGGCAGCCCTCCCTCTCCCCTCCAACCTATATATACATGAGAATTTGTGCTCTTTTGTAATAAAAGTTTTGGAGCCTCCTCTACTTCTTCTAGTTCTTGTTCTAGTTCGTCCTAGTTGACTAATTAGAGCTGGGCTAATCCTGCTGTCCTCATAATTAGAAGCCTAGTGTGGTTCTAATCTCTTCCCTCTAATTCTCTGGCGATGATTAGCTCTGGACGGCGAAGCGCTACCAGATAGTGAAGGTTGCACGCTTGCAACCAAGTAGAGATGCCGCGCTTTCGGTTTTCAGTTCAGGGGACTATTCATAGGTGGTACGAGGGATTGTTCATCGACGGTTTAAGGGACTCCAAGTATGATCTACACCAACACGTTCTTCTTCCGCTGTAACTCGGTGACAGTAAAGATCGTGATCTCAACCCGTTATGCATCTTCATATTGATTTTGGGTGATCGTATGTGCGATTTTTTTTTGTTTTCTACTACGTTTACCAATAGGGTGTTTCCATCCTGAAGTTGCATGCCAGCAAAGATGGAGCACGACTGTGGGATGGAGGAAGCCTTTGTAGTCTTAGATCTTGACAAAGATCTGCATGCTACCTTGGATGCAACCAGGTCTTGCGTTACCATGAGGTAACCGTCCATAGAGTGCCAAGCATGACCAGGATGGCCCATGTTGGGTCTTAGACCCTGGTTCTCATGGGACCGATAAGTTCTGAAGAGAGGTTCATAGTAGGGGATTGTTGCTTGCTAGGGAATGACAGAAGATTCCTAGATGTAATCTGCACTGTAAAAGGCACAATGCGCTCTGACGTGCTAATGTGTGCTATTATGATTCATGTGTTCCGAACAAGTATGGTTAGTTATTAGAAATTACTACTCCCTACATGTGTTTTGTCTAACCTTTATATGGCATGGAATAATCTAGCGCCCTGCTGCATTTTGCTTCCGGGTGTGAATGGTTTGATCCCCGACGTCATACAAAAATCATGTGCGCTGTCGTGTTTTTATCCTATATCTAAAACACTTAAACATATTGAAGATAAATATCCTCCTTCGTACATAATTATGTTGTGCAAATATTCCAATGGAATAATAATTCAAATATAAATATTACAATCCAAACATAAAGTTTTGCAATTAAATAGTTCAAATTTGATTTCAACTTATTAAGACATTTTCTAGTTATTCCCTCAAATCGCCCATAAATGCTCAACCAGATTATTCTGAAGCTGCTCATGAGTTGCTCGATGGTGAATCTATTGATGCATCTCGATAAATTCCTCAAACGTCGTTGAATTCCGCTCTTGAAGTCTGATAGGGTCACCCATTTGCTCAAATTTTAGACTATGGAGAACTCCGTCACACGCATCCTTCATAATCATGTTGTGCATGATCACACAATTTGTTATCGCCTCCCACAACGTCTCTGAATCCCATATTCCTGCAAGTCCTCAAACAACCGCAAAATGGGTCTGGAGCACTTCACATGCACTCTTGACACCCTTTCTAGCTCCTTCTTGTCTTTGGGCAAAGTGAGATCTTTTCTCACCCGTTGACTCAGAGATGGTCTTGACGAAGGTTGCCCATGTAGGATAGATACCATCACAAAGATAATAGCCCATGTTGTACTCATGATCATTGATTGTATAGTTGCATGAATGAGCTTGTCCAGCACACAGAATTGCAAACAATAGAGACTGCCGCAACACGTTGATGTTATTGTGAGACCCGGACATCCCAAAGAAAGAGTGCCAAATCCAGAGGTCTTGTCATGAATCTGATTCAAGAATGATGGTGGCTTCTTGCAATGGCCCTGATACGGCCCTTGTAGAGCACATGAAAAATTCTTCAATTGTGAGTGCATGCAATCGAGTGATACGAACAAACTTGGCCACCCTCTTACTTCCGGCAGTGCCATGAGTCGTGTGGTGTCCTCGATAGTTGGTTTTGTCAAGTACTCCGCTCCAAACACCTTGACCACCGCAATAGCAAACCTGGCCATGGCTTCTAGACATGTGTTATCAGAGATCTATAGGTATTCGTCCCACGAATCTACGGTCGTTCCATAGACAAGCCTCCTCAATGCAGTTGTGCACCTCTGATAACCAGAGAGTCAAATGTCACCAATGGCATACTTCTTCAACATGAAGTAGTCATCATAAGCCTAGACATCATTGTTTTTTCAAGAAAGGGAATATATTAATATCGCGGAGATACCAATTACACCCAGTCTCTGCAACAACACAATACCCTAATGGCACTACATATGCACACAGCCCAAAGAAGAAGAAGATATAAAAGAAAAGTCCTGCTATTGTGATCTAATCCTTGAAGCAGCAGTACAAACACCACCAAGACATCACCTGAAGTCGAAATTCTCCAAAAGCGCCGCCTCCAAGAAGCAAACAGTGCACAAGCACCGTCGTCGCCCGATCATAGATCATGTCGGGGCCGGATTTTTCGGGACATAAAATCCCAGCAAATGACCCTCGTGTCATCACCAGCCCCAGGATTACTGTTGCTGGTGGACACCTTCTTGATACAAAATTCCAGGAAATTACAAGAAATTGAGTACAAGACCATAAAGGTCCAATGAATATAACAGGGATCTCTACTGCTGGATGACGGAAGCGACTCGTGGATCTCCAACGCTGATGGGACTCCATTCCCACAGGAACAGCTGACCTGGATAACTCCTATCTCGCGTGACTGCTACCTCCAATTCCTAGGTTGCGGGGGCTTCGTGGTGCTCCTCTTTGAAACATGATCTGGCCAAGACAATAGCCAGGGACAAGCCTGTGAGTACGTTGGAATGTACTCGCAAACATAATGAACAAAAGATATACCGAATGCATATGCTCATGCTGGACTAAGTGATATGCAGGTGTTGATCAAAATTTTAACATAACATGACTATTATTGATATGTGCATAAAAATGGGCATGAGCAGCAAAATGGGTATATAACTTGTTAGTGACCAAGGAAAATAAATAAAAGAAATGCCGGTCGGACGTCAAGTGACACCACGGTAGGTCCTGAAGAGAAATGCCAATCGGGTGTCCACACGAGTAGTGGCGTGATAGACTGCCTGAGAACTCGAGGGACGCCACGGAGAGGTCTTGAAAAGAAGTGCCAATCGGGTGTCGACAAGAGTAGTGGCGTGATAGACCGCCTGAGAACTCGAGGGACGCCACGGAGAGGTCTTCAAAAGAAATGCCAATCGGGTGTACACAAGAGTAGTGGCGTGATAGACCGCCTGAGAACTCGAGGGACGCCACGGAGAGGTCTTGAAAAGAAATGCCAGTCGGGTGTCAAAAGGTGACGCCACGGTCGGTCTAGAAAATAAAACTGAATGCCCGGGGTAGTCTAGCCAACCCCTGAGGCACTCTGGAAAATAAATTAAGAGAAACGGGTTAGTCCACAATAATATGCATAGCAAAATATTCATGGTAGCATCAGGGTGACAATAATTATCCTGTAAAATAATTCAGACACATTTTAATTATTTCCTCCGGAGACCGACACTTGACCAACCCAGACTGTAGTCCTTAACCGCAGACACGGCTATTCGAATATGTATAACTCTGCAGAGGGTGTACTCTTTACCCACAAGTGAAGGATTTCTTTAGCCAACACCGAGACGCTGGCTAATTCCCATTACGGCCTTTGAGTTAAAAACACACCTAACCAGCACACACCAGATTAACTTTCCAGATGCCAGGAATCACCCAAGGCACCGTTCCAGAAAATCTCTAAGTCGGGGAGACTACAACCTCGATTAGCATGTGATCACTATTCATACATGCGGATTACAAGGGTTGCCCTCCTCTCGGCTACAACCGGAAACACCCATGCCCCCTGACCCGATGACAGGATTTAGTCCACCATCGTAGCCCTCTATGTGGTGTGTGCACGGAAAGGGGTTAACAACTTACTAAACCGTACCCTACCTGTGGCAGGGACAAGTGGAAGCACGAAACAAGTATGGGGGTTACCGGAACAAGACTCGATCTACGGTCGACTCAGGAGGTTAAGTTTTCCTGCAGTGGTTAGCACAATATATTCCTTGGTGATACCCAACAGCATCACCACCCGGCATGTCCCAACATGCCCTCACTGATCATTCTCGTCGCAACGAGGTTTCAGTCTCACGGTCACTTTTCTCGTGACTGATTCTTTCCTGCAGATTAGTCCGGACCAGCATAGGTATATGGGAATAACCATAGTCACTCATACCTCATTTTAAATGAAGACAAAATATTATCAAGGGACCATGCGTGCAGAACTAGCCATATGCAAGTTTTATTGGAAAATCAACATATTCATAGTTCCACTATTCATGCAAATAATCAACCATGCATCCATCATATCAAGTGTTCAAGATGCTTGCCTTGAGCATGCAGAATTATTGGGTGCACTCCAAAAGTTTGAGAATTTTATCTTCCCTCCATTTCCTATTTTCAAAAATATTTGAATTACCACATAGAGCTAAAACAGTGCTAAAAAGTGTTTCCAATATTTTTGAAATAAATACTAAAATAAATTAGAAGAAAAACTAGGAATAACAGAAAAAGAATCAATTTATTTGGAGTTCATATGATTTACTTATGGAATTTCTAAGTTGAAATGAATGACTAAATGGACCTTTAAAAAATATGCAACATGAATAAAGCCTAGGAAAAATGTTCACCCTAGTTAGGTTAATAGAACAATATTTTAGGAGAATTAAGAATTTTGAATCATAAAATTTGGATTAGAATTGGCTGCTGTGGAATTATTGGAAACCTGCTGGAAAAGAAAAAGAGGAAGAGCTGGAAGGCGCCCTGAGCGCTACTTAGCCGTGAGGTGCTATTGGGCCGAGCCCAAGGACGCAGCCACGCGGGGGCGAAACGGTGTTTCACCGACAGGTGGGGCCCACCAGTCGGGTTTGTCTTCCCCACGCGTGCGCCTGGACAGAAACAGGGGCGAGGTCCCGACGGCGATCCCCGGCGACAAAGGCCACCATTCGCGAAGCTAATTGTACTGGCGTGTTCCTGAGGACGAGCCGCACCCGTGGGTGGTAGAGATGGGCGCCGGGGAGCTCGAAGTTGTCAGCGGCGAGGATTCCCGTAAGACTCCGGCGGCGACAGTTTGGGGCTTTCACCCACGGTGGCTCCCCAGCAAAATTGAGCGCAGGGATGGATTTGCGGGATCGTTAGGAGGCTTCTGGTGCAGAGGGTGGAGTACCGCGTCGGTGGGTGGAGGTGGTGGTCGCCGGAGAGCAACGAAACAACGGCGAGGTCTGCGGCGGTTGACGGCGATTCGGGTGGTGGTGGATCTCGTCGGAGAGGGCTCCGAACGTCAAATTGACGCGCGGAATGAACGTGGTGGAGTGGTGGAGGGCGACTGGCAAGATTTTAGAGGTGGTGGTGGCCTGTCGGCGTCGAGCTGGTCGGGGACAGTGGCGTCGGAGCGGTGGTCGGAGTCGGGGAAGAAGGCCTCCCCGAGGTCGGGGGAGTGCACGGAAGGGTGATTGGGGTGCGGTGGAGGTGGTGTGTGGAGAGAATGGAGCTCGGGGGCCCTTTTTCTAGGCTATCCGGGGGGGCAAAAACTTGCGGGCGACGCCGGAGTTACTCCGGCTGTCGAGTTAGGTTAGGGCGGTGGTGAGGTGTGGCGAGGGGTTAATGAGGGCGGTGGAGGGCTCCAGAGAGGTCGGCGCGGATGAACTCGAGCTCTCCGGCCTTATCCACGGTGTGGCCACCGTACGGTTGTGATGGCGCTGGCTTGACTCCGGCGACTGCTAGGAGGGTCCTGGGCGGCGCGGTTAGCGTGAAGAGAAGGCGGAGAGGGTGCCGCGTGGAGGGAGAGTAGGTGGGCTGAGCAGCGGTGCAGTGAATGAAGGCGGGCGCCGTGGCGATCCGCTCGGTTGCCGCGGATGAGCTCGGTGGCAGGTGCACCGGCTAGCCACCGGCCCATTGACGGCGAGGTTCTGACAAGGGAGGATTAGCAGTGGTGCATTGAAGGCCAGAGGAGATGTGGTGGAGAAGGGAATGGATGGAGTGAGGAGCACGGCGTCGATCTCCTCCGCTGACTGAAGAAATTCAGTTAACTGAATTTTATCAGTGATGAACAGTGCACCCACTACCTATATGATGAAATGACAGAGGATGCTAGGCATTTTAGGAATTTTTGTGGTGAAGTGTTGATGCAAATAAGATATCTTGGCAAAGTTTCAGAATTTTTGGAGCTATAAAAATTGGGTTTGTATCAAAAAGATTGTTTCTGGTCCAAATTTGAATTGACTGAATTTTGAAAATTTGGAACTGTGGCAACCAAAGTTTTTGGTGAAATGGATTGTAGGTACCATCTAGTTGCTAGGATAATTTTGGTGGAGGCAGAAGAGTTGTAGAAAATATAGTTCCTTTGTAACTCAAAGAAACCATGAATATTGTAAATTTCAACTTTGGAATTTATTTAAAATATGAAAAATATTTTTGTGGGGTGGGAGATAGTTGGATACTGTCCTAGAAATGTGAGATTGGCTTGGGGATAATTTAGAAGTGACAAAAAAATTATTGGATGGATATTGGAAGTGCTAGAAGGAATGAAAAGGCCATATTCTTGAAATAATTTTAATTATCCAAAACTTTTCTAAAAGAAAAAATATTTTTGATCTCTCAAAAATAATTACCCAATAAATAAGTCACCTAAAATAGAACCATTCAAAAAATTTGAAACCCAGTTAAAAATAAAAAGAAAATAATTTTCATAACAGAGGAAGTAGAAAGAGAATAAGGCCAAAAATAATGCAAAGTGTTTTATTTTAAGGAAAAGATTTTAAAAATCCAAAAGAAATATTTTGGGGTGTTACCACACCTACCCCCCTTAAGAAAATCTCGTCCTCGAGATTTGTTAAGGGCGAAGGAACTAAATGCATACCACAACAAACAATCATATGCAGAATGCATACATAGCAATGCACTTATGACATACGCCCTAAAATACAATACAAAGGTTGCATCATGCAAACTAGCGCCAGATATTATAACAAACATACTCGCGGTCGTCTACGACATGAGGGTGGGATATAAAGGGCAACAGGATTACAGGGGACGCGATGACCACTCTAGTGGACTTAGTCCACTCCGTTGACATCTAGCCGGGCGCGTCTTGTGGATGTCGAGGCCTCTCTGTGTGCTTTGGTGTCAGAGCTGGCCAGGGTCGGATGGGGAGCTACAAGGCTAGGGTAGCGGTGGTGCCCTTCACGGGGTGTCGAGGCCACAGTCCCGTTGGACTAAGTCTCCAAGAGATGACGGAGTTCCCCTGGGAAGACGAAAGCATTACCCGGATGGATAACAGGGGCAGACTCCGGGGGCTCGACTAGTCTCCCGAACGGCACTATCGGGGTGTCGGTGGTGGGTGCAGCTTCTCTTCTCACCGGGGTCAGGAGAGCAAGCGTCCTGCGGGTCGCAATCAGATCAAGAGTGACCTGATCAAACAGTGCCTCTTGCGCTCTCAGATAGCGCACCAGATGCACCAGGGCGGGGTCCGTCTCATGGTCTCTGTTGGCGACTTGGGTCGGGATACCATAGCCTTCATGACTAGGATAGTAGTAGAAAGAGCGGCAGTTAACCCTCGGTGACCGATGCCGGAGTTGAACTACAGCCTCTCGGGCTGCAAGTTGGATGGCTTGGGGCTCGTCGGAGGTCGTCCTCCCGGTGAACCGGTAGGGGCGTTCCGATGTGATGCTCCTCCCGTAGATGTGCACCGTGGCCCAGAAGTGATGGATGGCATCACTCGCGTGCTCTTGGTACACAACATATTCCGGGGGCTCTTCCGTGCCAAAATCTCGCCGAGTGAGATTGGCGAGGATGGCTACGAAATCTGCCAGCTCGGATGCGGTGGTCTCGTTGCGGACGATGGGACCAGGCATCTTGGGGTGTTGGATATCAGGCTGCGAGTGAAGGCTGTGATGTGCGGTGTCGAGGCAAGGCTTCTTTTATAAGCCAGTGGAGTCTTCCATCGCACGCTTGCGGATGGGACAACTTAGGTGTCGGCCACAGGCACACGGCCTATGGGCTAGGTTGATAGGTTGGGCATCGACTGTCAAAAAGATGTTGGCTGGCCACTGTGCGGTTACCGAATAGGACGGGCTTGACTGTGGACAGGAAAAGATGTGAATGGTGTGGAAACCTAGAGATAGCGACCAGGCTAAGATATGATTAGCCAATGGTCACCCTATCTTTGATACCAAGCCTGTCGGGGCCGGATTTTCCGGGACATAAAATCCCAGCAAATGACCCTAATGTCATCACCAGCCCCAGGATTACTGTTGCTGGTGGACACCTTCTTGATACAGAATTCCAGGCAATTACAAGAAATTGAGTACAAGACCATAAAGGTCCAATGAATATAACAGGGATCTCTACTGCTGGATGACGGAAGCGACTCGTGGATCTCCAACGCTGATGGGACTCGATTCCCACAGGAACAGCTGATCTGGATAACTCCTATCTCACGTGGCTGCTACCTCCAATTCCTAGGTTGCGGGGGCTTCATGGTGCTCCTCTCTGAAACATGATCTGGCCAAGACAATAGCCAGGGACAAGCCTGTGAGTACGTTGGAATGTACTCGCAAACATAATGAACAAAAGATATACCGAATGCATATGCTCATGCTGGACTAGGTGATATGCAGGTGTTGATCAAAATTTTAACATGACATGACTATTATTGATATGTGCATAAAAATGGGCATGAGCAGCAAAATGGGTATATAACTTGTTAGTGACCAAGGAAAATAAATAAAAGAAATGACGGTCAGATGTCAAGTGACACCACGGTAGGTCCTGAAGAGAAATGCCAATCGGGTGTCCACAAGAGTAGTGGCGTGATAGACCGCTTGAGAACTCGAGGGACGCCACGGAGAGGTCTTGAAAAGAAATGCCAATCGGGTGTCCACAAGAGTAGTGGCGTGATAGACCGCCTGAGAACTCGAGGGACACCACGGAGAGGTCTTGAAAAGAAATGCCAATCGGGTGTCCACAAGAGTAGTGGCATGATAGACCGCCTGAGAACTCGAGGGACGCCACGGAGAGGTCTTGAAAAGAAATGCCAATCGGGTGTCCACAAGAGTAGTGGCGTGATAGACCGCTTGAGAACTCGAGGGACGCCACGGAGAGGTCTTCAAAAGAAATGCCAGTCGGGTGTCAAAAGGTGACGCCACGGTCGGTCTTGAAAATAAAACCGAATGCCCGGGGTAGTCTAGCCAACCCCTAAGACACTCAGGAAAATAAAGTAAGAGAAACGGGTTAGTCCACAATAATATGCATAACCACAATAATATTAATATGCATAGCAAAATATTCATGGTAGCATCAGGGTGACAATAATTATCCTGTAAAATAATTCAGGCACATTTTATTTATTTCCTCCGGAGACCGACACTAAGACCGACACTTGACCAACCCAGACTGTAGTCCTTAACCGCGGACACGGCTATTCGAATATGTATAACTCTGCAGAGGGTGTACTCTTTACCCACAAGTAAAGGATTTCTTTAGCCAACACCGAGACGCTGGCTAATTCCCATTACGGCCTTTGGGTTGAAAACACACCTAACCAGCACACACTAGATTAACTTTCCCGATGCCAGGAATCACCCAAGGCACCGTTCCAGAAAATCTCTAAGTCGGGGAGACTACAATCTCGATTAGCATGGGATCACTATTCATACATGCGGATTACAAGGGTTGCCCTCCTCTCGGCTACAACCGGAAACACCCATGCCCCCTGACCCGATGATAGGATTTAGTCCACCATCGTGGAAACCCTCATCGTAGCCCTCTATGTGGTGTGTGCATGGAAAGGGGTTAACAACTTACTGAACCGTACCCTACCTGTGGCAGGGACAAGTGGCAGCACGAAACTAGTATGGGGGTTACCGGAACAAGACTCGATCTACGGTCGACTCAGGAGGTTAAGTTTTCCTGCAGTGGTTAGCACAATATATTCCTTAGTGATACCCAACAGCATCACCACCCGACATGTCCCAACATGCCCTCACTGATCATTCTCGTCGCAACGAGGTTTCAGTCTCACGGTCACTTTTCTCGTGACTGATTCTTTCCTGCAGATTACTCCGGACCAGCATAGGTATATGGGAATAACCATACTCACTCATACCTCATTTTAAATGAAGACAAAATATTATCAAGGGACCATGCGTGCATAACTAGCCATATGCAAGTTTTATTGGAAAATCAACATATTCATAGTTCCACTATTCATGCAAATAATCAACCATGCATCCATCATATCAAGTGTTCAAGATGCTTGCCTTGAGCATGCAGAATTATTGGGTGCGGTCCAAAAGTTTGAGAATTTTATCTTCCCTCCATTTCCTATTTTCAAAAATATTTGAATTACCACATAGAGCTAAAACAGTGCTAAAAAGTGTTTCCAATATTTTTGAAATAAATACTAAAATAAATTAGAAGAAAAACTAGGAATAGCAGAAAAAGAATCAATTTATTTGGAGTTCATATGATTTACTTATGGAATTTCTAAGTTGAAATGAATGACTAAATGGACCTTTTAAAAAAATCCAACATGAATAAAGCCTAGGGAAAATGTTCACCCTAGTTAGGTTAATAGAACAGTATTTTACGAGAATTGATAATTTTGAATCATAAAATTTGGATTAGAATTGGCTGCTGTGGAATTATTGGAAACCTGCCGGAAAAGAAAAAGAGAAAGAGCTGGAAGGCGCCCTGAGCGCTACTTAGCCGTGAAGTGCTATTGGGCCGACCCCAAAGACGCAGCCACGCAGGGGCGAAATGGTGTTTCACCGACAGGTGGGGCCCACTAGTCGGGTTTGTCTTCTCCACGCGCGCGCCTGGACAGAAGCAGGGGCGAGGTCCCGACGGCGATCCCCGGCGACAGAGGCCACCATTCGCGAAGCTGGTTGTACTGGCGTGTTCCTGAGGACGAGCCGCACCCGTGGGTGGTAGAGATGGGCGCCGGGGAGCTCGGAATTGTCGGCGGCGAGGATTCCCGAAAGACTCCGGCGGCGACGGTTTGGGGCTTTCACCCACGGTGGCTCCCCAGTAAAATCGAGCACGGGGATGGATTTGCGGGATCGTTGGGAGGCTTCTGGTGCAGAGGGTGGAGTACCGCGTCGGTGGGTGGAGGTGGTGGTCGCCGGAGAGCAACGAAACGACGGCGAGGTCGACGGCGGTGGACGGCGATTCGGGTGGTGGTGGATCTCGTTGGAGAGGGCTCCAAACATCAAATTGACACGCAGAATGAACGTGGTGGAGTGGTGGAGGGCGACTGGCAAGATTTTAGAGGTGGTGGTGGCCTGTCGGCATCGAGCTGGTCGGGGACAGTGGCGACGGAGCGGTGGTCGGAGTCGGGGAAGAAGGCCTCCCTGAGGTCGGGGGAGTGCACGGAAGGGTGATTGGGGTGCAGTGGAGGTGGTGTGTGGAGAGAATGGAGCTTGGGGGCCCTTTTTATAGGCGATCCGGGGGGCAAGAAACTTGCGGGCGACGCCGGAGTTACTCCGGCCATCGAGTTAGGTTAGGGCGGTGGTGAGGTGCGGCGAGGGGTTAATGAGGGCGGTGGAGGGCTCCGGAGAGGTCGGCGTGGATGAACTCGAGCTCTCCGGCCTTATCCACGGTGTGGCCACCGTACGGTTGTGGCGGCGCTAGCTTGACTCCGGCGACTGCCAGGAGGGTCCTGGGCGGCGTGGTCAGCGTGGAATGGAGGCAGAGAGGGTGCCGCGTGGAGGGAGAGTAGGTGGGCTGAGCAGCGGCGCAGGGAATGAAGGCGGGCGCCGTGGCGATCCGCTCGGTTGCCGCGGATGAGCTCGGTGGCAAGTGCACCGGCTAGCCACCGGCCCGTTGACGGCGAGGTTCTGACGAGGGAGGATTAGCAGTGTTGCATTGAAGGTCAGAGGAGACGTGGTGGGGAAGGGAATGGATGGAGTGAGGAGCACGGCGTCGATCTCCTCCGCTGACTGAAGAAATTCAGTTAACTGAATTTTATCAGTGATGAACAGTGCACCCACTACCTATATGATGAAATGACAGAGGATGCTAGGCATTTTAGGAATTTTTGTGGTGAAGTGTTGATGCAAATAAGAGATCCTGGCAAAGTTTCAGAATTTTTGGAGCTATAAAAAATTGGGTTTGTATCAAAAAGATTGTTTCTGGTCCAAATTTGAATTGACTGAATTTTGAAAAATTTGAACTGTGGCAACCAAAGTTTTTGGTGAAATGGATTGTAGGTACCATCTAGTTGCTAGGGTAATTTTGGTGGAGGCAGAAGAGTTGTAGAAAATATAATTCCTTTGTAACTCAAAGAAACCATGAATATTATAAATTCCAACTTTGGAATTTATTAAAATATGACAAATATTTTTGTGGGGTGGGAGAGAGTTGGATACTGTCCTAGAAATGTGAGATTTGCTTGGGGATAATTTTGAAGTGACAGAAAAATTATTGGATGGATATTGGAAGTGCTAGAAAGAATGAAAAGGCCATATTCTTGAAATAATTTTAATTATCCAAAAATTTTCTAAAAGAAAAATATTTTTGATCTCTCAAAAATAATTACCCAATAAATAAGTGAAGGATTGTGGATGTCGCCTAGAGGGGGGGGGGGGTGAATAGGCGCTTTAAAATAATTACGGTTGAGGCTTGAACAAATGCGGAATAAACCTAGTGGTTAATTTGTCAAGCACAAAACCTACAACAACTAGGCTCACCTATGTGCACCAACAACTTATGCTAAGCAAGATAAACAACTAAGTGATAGCAAGATATATATGACAAGAAACAATATGGCTATCACAAAGTAAAGTGCATAAGAAAAAGGGCTCGGGTAAGAGATAACCGAGGCACGCGGAGACGACGATGTATCCCGAAGTTCACACCCTTGCGGATGCTAATCTCCGTTTGGAGCGGTGTGGAGGCACAATGCTCCCCAAGAAGCCACTAGGGCCACCGTAATCTCCTCACACCCTCGCACAATGCAAGATGACGTGATTCCACTAAGGGACCCTTGAGGGCGGTCACCGAACCCGTACAAATGGCAACCCTTGGGGGCGGTCACCGAACCCGTACACTTTGGCAACCCTTGGGGGCGGTCACCGGTACCCGTCAAATTGCTCGGGGCGATCTCCACAACCTAATTGGAGACCCCGACGCTTGCCCGGAGCTTTACACCACAATGATTGAGCTCCGAACAACACCAACCGTCTAGGGCGCCAAGGCACCCAAAAGGAACAAGCTCTAGGGTGCCCAAACACCCAAGAGTAATAAGCTTCTCAAACTTCACTTCCACGTATCACCGTGGAGAACTCAAACCGATGCACCAAATGCAATGGCAAGGGCACACGGAGTGCCCAAGTCCTTCTCTCTCAAATCCCACCGAAGCAACTAATGCTAGGGAGGAAAATGAGAGGAAGAACGAAAGAAGAACACGAAGAACTCCAAGATCTAGATCCAAGGGGTTCCCCTCACTTAGAGGAGAAAGTGATTGGTGGAAATGTGGATCTAGATCTCCTCTCTCTTTTCCCCCAAAAACTAGCAAGAATCCATGGAGGGATTGAGAGATAAGCAAGCTCAAGAGAGTCAACAATGGAGGAGAGAGAAGTGCTCAAGAACTTGCAAGAAGAAAAGACCCAAGGGGGAAGAAGACCCCCTTTTAAAGGAGGGGAAAAAACCAACCGTTATCCTCACAGCTCGCACCAAGCGGTACTACCACTCCAAGGAGTGGTACTACCGCTGGGGCGGCAGTAGCCACATGAAACACTACTGCAATGGGGCAACAGGGCGGTAGTACTGCCGGAGCGGTACTACCGCCTGCACTTGCGGTACTACCGCAAGGGTAGTATTCAACGGCCACATAGGTGTAGCAGCGGTACTACCGCTGGTGATAGCGGTACTACCGCGCAACCACGGATGTAAAAAATTACATCCGCGCCTACATCCGCTGAGGTTGGGTCAGTGCAAAAGTCCGGCACGGTACTACCGCACGCTGGGAGCGTTACTACCGCGTAGGGCGCGGATGTAAAAAAATACTTCCGCGCCTACTTCCGCGCATGCCAGAGTGCTGGGCTAGAGGGCACGGTACTACCGCACCTGAGGAGCGGTACTACCGCATAGCACGGTACTACCGCTTCCCTGGCCGGTACTACCGTGGGCCACTGAGGTACTACTGCTCCGTTGAGCAGTACTACCGCACGCCACAGAACTATAGCACTTGGAGGCCTTCATTTTGTAAGGACACGGATAAACGGAAGGATACAATAAAACCAGAACTGCCATAACTTCTGCAAATGAGCTCCGAATTGAGCAAACTCAAGCTTGTTGGATAGAGGACGACGAGAGCTCCGAATTGAGAAAACTCAAGTCATAGTGCGAGCCTCATCACTGTGGAAGAATATGGTGGCAAAGAACTACATCACAAGATCTTCATTGAACGGATGGTGAAAGCTGAGGAACGGGATCAATCCAAGCCTCCCAAGAGCATCATACACACCGGGATAGATATGAGCATTGTCCCAAAGAGCCTCCACATTGATTTGCTTGTGGGGGCAAACTTGTTCTTCTTGGTCACGATCAGCTCAGAGAACACACGGTGCTGAAAATCATTCTTGAATCTTGGGTCAATTCCTGTACTGGTATTTGGCACATAGGGGTAATCCTGCCTGCGAGCCCAGAGTTCTGGTTGGTCCATTGAGAAAGAGGAAGATTCTTGACATTACGATCTCCTGGAAGAACATGTTCCTCTGGGCTCTCATCTCCTTCCTCCTCCTCCTCCTCATCATCATCAGCAAATGCATCTGCTGGCTCCTCCTCATAGTGTGCATCATCCTGAGAATCATACTCATCCTCGGAATCATCAGAGGCTTCGATCACGGGCTTCTTCGACACAGCACGACGAGCATGATTAGCAGTCATAGAACTCTGGCCAATCCCATCTAATGGCTGACGAACAGCAACGACCAAATGATCTTCACCTGCCTTACTGCGCTTGCGACGAGCGTGTAGGAGATATGCCCTAGAGGCAATAATAAATGTTATTATTTATCTCCATGATCATTATTATGTTTATGTTCCATGCTATAACTGCTGTGGTTCCCGTGCCCGTATATCCATAAAGGCTCTGGGGAAAACCCATGTGCACGTGTGGAATAATAAACGGTAAAATGTATTCCTAGTCATGCCTCTAAGACTAGCTCAAGTGTTGCATGATGATTATGTTTTCCCAATCATGGGAATGTCTATGCCAGCAGCTTTGAGGGCACAATGTTAGAAGAACATTTGTGTTGAATCGACCCGATTGATGTTATGCTATGAGTTACTTTCGTCACAAGTTAATGGTTAATAACACAGAGATGGTTAACGTTTGCATGATTCCTTAGACCATGAGAGTATCGAGTTTCTTCATGCTTGCTTCATGAACTTTGGGGTTTGTTAAACGTCATCCGTAAATGGGTGGCTATTACGGCGGCTTACGGGTTCATGGAAAATTATGTCAAGTAACTTGATAGCTCAAGATTGGGATTTGCTCCTCCGACGATGGAGAGATATCTCTGGGCCCTCTCGGTGTTACAATATCCATCATCGTCTGGCCAGGCACTTTGTGATTTGATCACGGGGATGCCGAAACACGGTAACGAGAAAAGAGAACAATACCGGTAACGAGGTAACTAGCATAGTGGACAAGTTATTGATCCACGGGAATGCCAACATGTCTCACCTCGGGTATTTGTAACATATTGCGAAGCAACAGGAATAGCACACGGCAACTAGAGGTTCACTCGAATATTCATTCGTGTGGGTATAGGGGTCAATATGGGTGTCCACGGCTCCGATGTTGATCATTGATCGGAAGGGGTTCCGTGTCATGTCTATACTTCACCAAACCTATAGGGTCACACGCTTAAGGGTCATCTATCTGCTGAATACTAGACAGGGAGTCTGAGAGAAAATCACCGAAAAAGTTTCGGACAGCGGAAAAGTTCCGCAGAGAGGACACCGGATGAGTTTCGGTGAAACTGAAAAGTTGTTTCAGAGGATACCATAAAGTCAAATTGGTTTCGGCACATGCCCGATAATTCTTGGAGGGTGCCAGAATCATTCTGGAAACTTTTGGGAATTTTCTGGAAGAAAAACTGGAAATGTTCCGGAGCTGCCGGAACCACTTCAGATGCTTTTTGCAGATGAAAATCACTAATCTAGAATTGTTCCAGAACGCATTGAAAATTATTTTAGTGGGTACTGGAAATGTTCTAAGCCCACATAAATATTTTCAGTTCGAACGGACGCTGAAAAATGTCGTCATGAATAGTGAAAGTGCTTTTTGGGTTACTTTTTGGAAAGCCATTATTTTGGGCTTTGTCCCAAGATATTTTTTGGGGTGACATGGATGGATGAGGCTCCCTTGGGGGGGCCCCTCCTAGGTGTGGCCGGCCACATGGGGACTCCTCCTTGGAGCCCCCTCTTGTGCCTTGGTTTCACATTTGGGTCCTTGTGGAAGGACTTCATTCATGTGCTTTTTGGGTTTTATTGTAAAACCACCCTACCCCTTGGGATTTCCTATAAATAGAGGTGGAGGGGCAGCCCTCCACACTCATCCCTTGCTCTCATACTCATGCCATGCAATTATCTGGCTTCTCTCTCCCTCCCACGAAAAGAGTTTTGTAGAGCCGAAAGGCTGTCTGGGTTCCGGTGGGAACTAGTTCTGGACGGCGAAGCCCTGCCGGATAGATGACACCGTATGTGTGCAACTCTGTAGAGAGGTCGTAGTTTCGATCTTAGTGCCCGAGGGGCTATTCGTAAGTGCCTCCCGAAGGGCTGTCCGAGTGACCGTCTGAGTTTCGAAGGTCCTCCCGGAGGGCTGTCCGGGGCGCGGATGAGGGTATACATCCTCGCGGTTGGGAGGTTGTAAATCCTAGCTGCGAGGATCTGCATCGCCGATCGTCACCGACTCTACTTCCGCTGCGCTACGAGCCGGTAACAAAAATGATCAAACCTTGTATGCAGTCTCCGTAGTGGTCCTGGGCTGGTGCGTAGGTCGGAAAATTTTTGTTTTCTGCTGCGTTACCCTACAGTGGCATCATGAGCCGTGCTATGCGTAGATGCAGGTTGCGATCTAGAATACATGAGATGTATGGGTGTTGCACAATATAATTAGGTAGTAGATGAGTTCTATTACTGAAAATTATTTGTGCGGGTAGCAGATGAAATCTGTTACCCGATATTCTTGTTGCTTCCCTGGAATTTGCATATTTCTGATCTTGATAACAGCATGGTGGAGTTTCAATGTTCTGGCAATCCGCGATCCTGATTGATCAACGAAGTGCTAACAGTTCATTGAATTCCATCGTAGTTAAAAAGAAAGATGAAAGTTCGCAGACGAAAGGGCAATGCAGATATGATCTGCATGGGGGTCATACGTATGACGAAGTTCAGTATGGGGCTCGAGATTTTATTATCTCGTGTCTCATACACCCCGCGATGTTAATCTAGCGACTTGGATTATCATACTTGATGATGGACGTTGGTAGCTTCGGTTTGTTTCGAAACCTTAGAAGCCACGTAAAACAAGTTTTTGCTTGAACCGATTAGAGACGTCTAACTTGGTTTTGCAGGAGGGTTTGCATGTGCATATGATGTGGTATAGCAGTGCTCATAATAATTTGATTATGTATGAGATGACTATATGATGTAAATTAATTAACATGACCTGCGTGTCATGATTCGGCATGATGGTTGGAGCCATATGATTGTCACTTTATTGACCTGCGTGTCAACCTTAAGTAATGCATTATTTTATTAGCTATAGAGATAGCAATATTATCTGGTGCATCGACAAGGTGGTGGCAATCTTCGCGAAGGTGAACACCGACGCGAATGCCGAAGACAAAGAAATACAAGACTTCTCCGTCAGAAAGGGCTATACCATATCATGCTATTATGAATTGCCTGAGATGTTTATCCCTTATGATGCACCCTTCTTGATTGCGCGGTAGTCGCTTTTTATTAGGGTGATCTCTCACAAAAATATCAAGTAGTTAGTGTTCTCCCAAGTGTAGCACCGTCACGGCACCTAACTTTTCGGGGTGCGCCATGGTTGCATGGGTACGAACGATTAGGGATGTGTGAGGCGGGTGAGGTCAGACCTCGCAGCAAGATCACTTGGTTGTCTTGACGTTCATGGCAGGATCGTCCTGAGCTCGGAACACACGCATCGAAAGATGAACAAGAGTCACATAGAGATGTGATCGGCAAGTTGGCCTACCGATTAAAATTCCCGTCATGAGATGATGATTCTATGGCGATGAATTGAACTCTGGATCTTGAATCACTCACAATCAATTATGAGAGATATTGATTTGAGTGGGAGCGCACTTTTGAATTAACTTGTTTAATTCTCAGTGCAATTAATTTTGAACAGTGTCTAAGTGTGATTTGCATAATAGTTGTAGATTTATGGCTCGCATTTCCACCTTCCCTATTTAAAATTGAATAGCTGTTAAATATCTGGTTAAAACTTTACGTTTGGTAACGTAATGTGAGGATTGTCCTCAAGAGTGCCAAGAAGGACTTTGTCCTATCGCATACTTTCGGTATTCTCTCGCTTATGCTATGGATCATGTGACTCTCGTCCTTTGATCCAAAAGCTAGAATTCCGTTTCAGTCAAGTGCAATATGTTTGCTTCCATGAGACCCGAACTTCGAAAGTTTGGATAGTTATGTGATATTCATGGAATCTGAAAATCATTTTCAGAGACAGACAAAGGCTAAAAGATATGAGATATCCAAAGCAATGTTTGTTTGCAAACTATTAGTAAAGGAGTTTACTATGCATTAGACTGATAAGAGAGGGATCCAGAAGAACGCCTGTCATATGATGAAAGGTGAATAAAACAACAACTTAAAGAGAAAGGAAGTATCCGAAGGGTGTTAGTGAAACTTTCATGCCTAGGAAGTCCAGGGCTAACGCCACTCTTAAGTTGGGTGCTTCTTCTGAGAGTAGGAGAAATGCTAAAAGTTAAACTGTTAGAAGTATAATGGCAATAAGAAAGAAGACTGGAATATCCAGCTCATGTATGAATGTCATACAAGTTTTTGATGTATAGAAAGCTGGTCAAAGATATAGTTCTTGGGAATTATGATTAAATTGTTAATCACTGATTCTTGGGTATTGTGAGTTAATCACAAAGATACCCGTTCGATTGCATTCTGTTACAACTCGATGTAAGAACTACTATGGCCTGAAAGACTAGCCAGGGATGAGGTTTAGGTATACACAGGGAACATAGTAAATGTTACTATACCTTCCATCGGTGTATTACTGTCTGTATTTATTTTCATAATTCATTTAGAGTTTTACAAACACTAGCCCATTGCATAAGGTATCTTGCAAGAAGGTTGTTCATAAGAGAACTTTTTATGTTCGAAGTTATGAATAACATAAGGGCCATACTTTCATTGAGAATGAGATGTATGTTATGAATAATGATATTAATATATTACCTCTGGATTTACTTTCATAATTCATTTTAGAGTTTCATACACTCTAGCCCATTGCAAAATGTTTGTTGCAAAAGGGTTGTTCATAAAAGAACAATTGTTGTTCAGTATTATGAATAACATGAAGGGTCGTGCTTCCATTCTCGATGGGATGTATGTTATGAATATTGATGGTAATATGATACATCCATAACACTGACGCTAAATGTCGTAAGACTAAGAGAATACCACATAAGTGTGGCACTACATTTAGTCACATTGGAGAAACCCGCATGGATAAATTCCATTATGATGGATTTTGAAGTCGTTTGATTTTGAATCATCTGACACTTGCAAATTTCCTCCGAAAAGTTTAGTGACTAAAATACCGTTCACAGGCCATAAGGAACAAGCAAAGAACTTATTGGTGATCATACATTTTGATGTATGTAGTCCGATAAATGTTGTTGCAAACAGTGGATTTGTCTACCTTCAAAAATGACTCAAGTAGAAATATGGATATTTACTTGATGAGACGTAAGTCTGGATCTTTTGAAATCATTCAAAAGGTTTTCAAAATGAAATAGAAGTTATTGTAACAAGAAAATTATGTTTCTACAATTCGATTGCAGAAAGGAATATTTGAGTTACAAGTTTAGCGAATGTCTGATGAGTTGTGAAAGGGGTTTCATAACTTGCACCTCCCGGAACACCACTGCAAATGGAAAGTCCGTGAAGATGTAATCGAACCATTTATGACATGGTAAGATCAAAGATGACATAAATAAATTTTCCATTACCCCTTTTAAAGAGTGATGCTTTAGAGACTGCGGCTTTTACACTGAAAAGAGCTCCATCAGGTCTGTTGAAATGACGCCATGGTATGGTACGCCCAACCATGTTATATCTTTTCTTAAACATTTGGAATATGGGGCTTGTGTAAAAGGTTACAAACCTATTCCAAATCAGACAAGTGCTACTTTGTAGGTTATCCCAAGTAATTGGGTATTCCTCCCTCACTATACCGAGGCAAATAGGTTTGCCACAAAGAATGGTATGCTTTTTGAACAAAATGGTTCTTTCAAAAAGGTGAGTGGGAGAACAATGCAACTCGACAAGATAACAGTATCTTCGTCATCAGATCAAAGAAAAGAGACCTTGGAATTAATTCCAGAGTTTCCTACTGCGACTGATACGGAAGTCTCTACAATAAAATGTATGGACTTCGGTCGAACTTGCAGCTGAACCACGTAGGCAAAAGCGCGTGCAAACCTCTCAGGTGCGCAAACGAGATATTGTTGTTAGACAACAATATACCTACAATACACAAGGAAGCGTTGATGGGCCCTGACTCCGGAATTGGCTAAATGCCAATAGAACCCGAGTTAGTTTCCATATAAGTGATTCAAGATTAAAACCTTGATACACCTTTCAGAAGACTTAGAGTCTAACGAATATTTATGGAACTTAAAACTGATACGGATAAAAATGTTTTATCCATAAAGCTCGACTTGTTACAATAACAAGTTCAAGGAGTTGACTACGATGAGGTTGTTTCATCGTAGCGATGCTTAAAGTCGGTTTGGGTTGAACTAGCAATTAATACATATTTCAATCATGAGATATGAAACAAAGGATGACAAAAGGATTTTCATCTGATGGAAATGAAACCAAGGACTTGCATGTGTTACAGTCCAAGGTATTTTGTCAATCCAGAGGATGCTAGTAAGTATGCAAACTTCAGAGTTCCAGCAATGGACAGAAGAGAGCAAAATGGAGTTGGAATCTTCGTGTTTTGATGAAATGGTCAAAGGGGTTTGACTTCATCAATGGGTAATGAAGATGCTTATGATTCAAGAAAGTAAGTGGGAGCATAATTAAATTTCTAAAAACGTTGTGTGCTTGACACATTGTTAATTGGAAATAAATTTCTTGACACGAATTAGGACTTCATTTGAAAATAGTTTTTCGATGAAGTGCTTGGGCTAAATAGCCTTTATATTAGGCATGATGATCTATGGAGATAGATTTACCTAATGGGGCTGAGCAAAGATACATATTGACAAGATGCTAAAACCTTTTAGCATTAAAAACGTCAAGGAGTGATTCTTGCCGAAGTCACATGGAAAGAGTTTTTGCAAGACTCGGTGTCCCAAAACACTGATGAGCAAAATACATGATGGAGATTCCACAAACTCTTGTGTTTGTATTAATAATGTATTCCATGGTATGTAAAAACAAACCAGATATGTCCAATACTCCCAAAGTTGTTGCGAGTATAGATACCAAAGTGATCAAAAGTACTGATCATGGGACAACAGTGAAAAAGGGTCATTGAGTACTATAGTAGCACTGATGACATGTTTTCTCGCAAGCGGAGATCATGAAGAGTTCGTTGTAAAAGGTTACATCGATACAGTCTTCATCCATGCTCCAAGCGATTTTCGATTTAAGTTAAGGGTTTTGTGCAATACACAATATGGTGGCACGGTAGTTGGAAATTGTTCCAAACAAGTTACTGTGGCGAATTCTATAACAAAGGCAAAGTATGTTGCCGCTTTTAAAAGCGACAAAGAAGATGTTGAATCATATAGTTCATTCATGAACTTAGTATGGTTCCAAGATGGCTTTTGTCAATGGGACACTGCTGCAGGTAGTTGCTCCATAACTCAGTCTGAGGAATCCAGGTTCGACCTGTGATTCACATACATACAAAACCAAGTCCACACAAAATATGAATTTTGTGAAAGCGTGAAAACGCGAGGATATGAAAAGATACACACGGAGCTGAAGTCGTCAGATCCGTTGGACATCACGCTATACCACAAGCGAAGCATATTTACACCGGTGTGCCACAGGTGTAAAGTGCATTAGCATTAACTAGATTATTGACTCTAGTGCAAGTGGGAGTCTGTAGGAGATATGCCCTAGAGGCAATAATAAATGTTATTATTTATCTCCATTCTCATTATTATGTTTATGTTCCATTCTATAACTGCTGTGGTTCCCGAGCCCGTATATCCATAAAGGCTCTGGGGAAAACCCATGTGCACGTGTGGAATAATAAACGGTAAAATGTATTCCTAGTCATGCCTCTAAGACTAGCTCAAGTGTTGCATGATGATTATGTTTTCCCAATCATGGGCATGTCTATGCCAGCAGCTTTGAGGGCACAATGTTAGAAGAACATTTGTGTTGAATCGACCCGATTGATGTTATGCTATGAGTTACTTTCGTCACAAGTTAATGGTTAATAACACAGAGATGGTTAACGTTTGCATGATTCCTTAGACCATGAAAGTATCGAGTTTCTTCATGCTTGCTTCATGAACTTTGGGGTTTGTTAAACGTCATCCGTAAATGGGTGGCTATTACGGCGGCTTACGGGTTCATGGAAAATTATGTCAAGTAACTTGATAGCTCAAGATTGGGATTTGCTCCTCCGACGATGGAGAGATATCTCTGGGCCCTCTCGGTGTTATGGTATCCATCATCGTCTGGCCAGGCACTTTGTGATTTGATCACGGGGATGCCGGAACACGGTAACGAGAAAAGAGAACAATACCGGTAACGAGGTAACTAGCATAGTGGACAAGTTGTTGATCCACGGGAATGCCAACATGTCTCACCTCGGGTATTTGTAACATATCGCGAAGCAACAGGAATAGCACACGGCAACTGGAGGTTCACTCGAATATTCATTCGTGTGGGTATAGGGGTTAATATGGGTGTCCACGGCTCCGATGTTGATCATTGATTGGAAGGCGTTCCGTGTCATGTCTATACTTCACCGAACCTATAGGGTCACACGCTTAAGGGTCATCTATCTGCTGAATACTAGACAGGGAGTCTGAGAGAAAATCACCGAAAAAGTTTCGGACAGCGGAAAAGTTCCGCAGAGAGGACACCGGATGAGTTTCGGTGAAACTGAAAAGTTGTTTCAGAGGATACCATAAAGTCAAATTGGTTTCGGCAGATGCCCGATAATTCTTGGAGGGTGCCAGAATCATTCTGGAAACTTTTGGGAATTTTCTGGAAGAAAAACCGGAAATGTTCCGGAGCTGCCGGAACCACTTCAGATGCTTTTTGCAGATGAAAATCACTAATCTAGAATTGTTCCAGAACACGTTGAAAATTATTTTAGTGGGTACTGGAAATGTTCTAAGCCCACATAAATATTTTCAGTTCGAACAGACGCTGAAAAATGTCGTCATGAATAGTGAAAGTGCTTTTTGGGTTACTTTTTGGAAAGCCATTATTTTGGGCTTTGTCCCAAGATATTTTTTGGGGTGACATGGATGGATGAGGCTCCCTTGGGGGGGGGCCCTCCTAGGTGTGGCCGGCCACATGGGGACTCCTCCTTGGAGCCCCCTCTTGTGCCTTGGTTTCACATTTGGGTCCTTGTGGAAGGACTTCATTCATGTGCTTTTTGGGTTTTATTGTAAAACCACCCTACCCCTTGGGATTTCCTATAAATAGAGGTGGAGGGGCAGCCCTCCACACTCATCCCTTGCTCTCATACTCATGCCATGCAATTATCTGGCTTCTCTCTCCCTCCCACGAAAAGAGTTTCGTAGAGCCGAAAGGCTGTCTGGGTTCCGGTGGGAACTAGTTCTGGACGGCGAAGCCCTGCCGGATAGATGACACCGTATGTGTGCAACTCTGTAGAGAGGTCGTAGTTTCGATCTTAGTGCCCGAGGGGCTGTTCGTAAGTGCCTCCCGAAGGGCTGTCTGAGTGACCGTCTGAGTTTCGAAGGTCCTCCCGGAGGGCTGTCCGGGGCGCGGATGAGGGTATACATCCTCGCGGTTGGGAGGTTGTAAATCCTAGCTACGGGGATCTGCATCGCCGATCGTCACCGACTCTACTTCCGCTGCGCTACGAGCCGGTAACGAAAATGATCAAACCTTGTATGCAATCTCCGTAGTGGTCCTGGGCTGGTGCGTAGGTCGGAAATTTTTTGTTTTCTGCTGCGTTACCCTACAGAGCGGCCGCCACCTTGTCAGCGGAGTCTGAGAAACACAACCAACCAAACAACACATGCAAAACGAATGCGTGCAAGTGCTCGAAGATATGGCTAGGAGTGACATAAAACAAAAATGGGCACGACTCTCTGTACACCCCGTGCGCACGGGGTCATACCACCATGGACACGGGGCCCCGTGCGCACGGTACAGGCCCGTGCACACGGGGGTCTTCCAGCGGCAGCCACTTCCAGATTGAAATCTGGGAGTGAGTGTGGCTAGTTAACCTGTACCGATTGTCAACCCACGTTTTACTCTTCATCACGAGGAAATGAGGACCGATCTAGATAAATGTGGATCCCCTAGAAAGGAGAGAGCATTCTAGGAGGAACCAATGGAGGAGAAGGAGATCGGACGGGGCATACCGGAGGAGGACCCCATCCTCGAAGAGATCCACAGAGAGGGATGACTCCACGGCACACGGAGGCGCCGAAGAGGCTCGAGGCGACGGCGGCGACCTGGAGGTTTTCTGGGGCGTGGGAAGGCAACTGGGTGGGAAAGAACCCTAACCCCCCACGTCCCACCTCGTTTAGGCCAGGAACCGCACACCCCGTGCGCACGGGGCTAAGAAGCCGATGCGCACGGGGGCCCCGTGCGCACGGTACAAGTCCGTGGGCATGGGGTTGCCCAGATGGTTTTGACAGACAACTTTATATTGAGTTCCGGCTGGGTGTAGACCCTTACCAAAACTCAATATGCATTCCCATCTCACTCCTGAACTCGTCGCAAGAGAAACCCTACACTACTAGAAAGGTATATGAGTAGCACATGCACTAGATGAAAAACTCCAAAACACGAAATGACGAGAAAGCACACGAGGACAACAAAAACTCAAAAGAGAGACAAAAGACGAACCAACCTCGAAGAGAGGGCGGTGGCTGTAGCCACCATTTTTGAGTTTATTTGGTATGGCACCGCGAAGATATGAACCTTGGGCCCAAGACCAATACTCATCTTTGAAGCACAAGTGTCATCTAAAAATGACGAATGTGAAAGATTTTGTTCAATTTATGCACTAGTAGGATAAGGTGGCTCATGAGTTGAACTAGTTCCCCCTACATAGGTGCCTACACCTAAAGCAAGATACTAGTTGAGTATGTGTGTGTTTGCAAGAACCTCAATCCAAGTTACTTAGATCCACGATATTTAGCTCATGCCTTAACCCGCAGAATCTTGGTTCATCAAGTGGCTTGGTGAAAATATCGGCAAGTTGCTTCTCGGTGTTGACATGAATTATCTCAATATCTCTTGCCACATGATCCCGAATAAAATGATGACGGATCTCAATATGCTTGGTCTTGCTATGTTGCACGGGATTGTCGGCGATCTTGATTGCACTTTCATTGTCACATAAAAGAGGCACTTTGTCACATTTGACACCATAATCCATCAAAGTTTGCCTCATCCATAATAATTGAGCACAACAACTTCCGGTGGCAATATACTCGGCTTCGGCGGTTGAAAGGGATACACAATTTTGCTTCTTTGAAGACCAACTTACCAAAGACCTTCCAAGAAATTGACAAGAGCCGGAAGTGGACTTGCGGTCTACCTTGTCTCCGGCCCAATCCGAGTCCGAATATCCCATTAACTTGAAAGTTGATCCTTTGGCATACCAAAGGCCCAAGTTTGGGGTATGAACCAAATATCGAAGGATTCTTTTCACTGCCGAAAAATGGCTCTCCTTGGGAACGGATTGAAATCTTGCACACATACATACACTCAACGTAATATCCGGCCTAGATGCACAAAGGTAAAGCAAAGAACCGATCATGGAGCGACATACCTTTAGATCCACAACTTTACCATTGGGATCAAGATCAAGTTGGCCTTTAGTGGGCATGGGCGTCTTCATGGGCTTGACATCTTGCATATCGAACTTCTTGAGCATGTCTTGAATATAAAGTGATTGGTTGATGAAGGTTCCTCCTCTCAATTGCTTCACATGAAATCGGAGGAAGAACTTCAACTCTCCCATCATGCTCATAGCAAATTCCTTGGTCATGAGATTCTCAAACTCAACGTTAATAGCATGGTTAGTGGAACCAAAAATAATATCATCAACATATATTTGGCACACAAACAATTCTCCTTTTACCCTCTTTGTGAAGAGAGTGGAATCTATTAACCCGATCTGGAACCCTTCTCGCTTAAGAACGCAGTAAGGTGATCATACCAAGCACGAGGTGCTTGTTTAAGTCTGTAGAGCGCCTTATGGAGTTCATAAACGTGAGAGGGGTGATCGGGATCTTCGAAACCAGGAGGTTGATTGACATACACCAACTCCTTAAGAGGACCATTAAGAAATGCACTCTTCACATCCATTTGATACAATTTAAATCATGATGTGAAGCATATGCAAGCAAGATACGAATGGACTCAAGACGGGCAACGGGGGCAAAGGTTTCACCGAAGTCCAAACCTTCAACTTGGGTGAACCCTTGTTCCACTAACCTTGCCTTGTTTCTAGTGACTTGTCCATGCTCATCTTGTTTGTTCTTAAAAATCCACTTTGTTCCAATGACATTATGATGTTCTTTGGGTCTCTTCACAAGAGTCCATACTTTGTTGCGGGTGAAATTGTTGAGTTCTTCATGCATGGCATCTACCCAATCCGGGTCGTCAAGGGCATCTTCAACCTTAAGGGGCTCAACACAAGAGACAAACGAGTGATGTTCACAAAAGTTTGCCAAACGTCTATGAGTAGTTACCCCCTTGTTGATGCTCCCATAAATGTTGTCGGTGAGATGTTGAAGATGCTTTAGCTTGGCGGCCGCTTTTTGCTTTTTGAATGCAAGTTCTTCTTCACTTGGTTTTGAACTTGTGGAAGAAGCTTGGCCTTGAGAATGCTTTAGCCTTGGAGACACCCTTCTCTTCACAACCTCAAGCTCTCGATCACTAGAATGCGATGATGAGGAATACGCTTGAGGTTGGGTTTGATCTTGATCTCGATCTTGAACTTGAGCTTGATCATGGGCCTCAAGGATTGGTTCTTCACCATTTGGTTGAGCTTGCCCTTGATCTTGCTCGGGAACATGAGGGACTTGATCTTGTTCTTGGATAGGTTCATGATCTCCCATAGCATCTTGACCTTGTGATGGCGGTGATGACTTCCCTTGTGGTGAATCCACAAGAGGGGCTCTTACTCCTTCTTCTTCTACTTGGACTTGGGGTGTTTCTTGTGGATGAATGTGGCCTATCCCCATAGTCCTTATAGCTTGTGAAGGAGCCTCATCACCTACAACACTAGGAACAATTTGCTCCGCACGGGAACCGTTATGTTCATCAAACTCCACATTTACCGTTTCCTCAATGCATCCGGTGGATTTGTTGAGAACACGGTAAGCATGAGAGTTTGATGCATATCCAACAAATATGCCCTCATAAGATTTAGGCGCAAACTTAGCTAAACGGGATTTCTTGTTTAGAATGAAACACTTACAACCGAATACTCGAAAGTATTTGACGTTAGGCTTTCTCTCGATTAGGAGTTCATAGGGAGTCTTGTTCTTGAGCTTACGAAGATAAAGCCGGTTTGTAGCATGGCACGCGGTGTTGATGGCTTCGGCCCAAAGCTTGTATGGAGACTTGTACTCGTCAAGCATGGTCCTTGCCATCTCAATGAGAGTCCGGTTCTTCCTCTCCGCAACACCATTTTGTTCGGGAGTGTATGGCGTGGCATATTGATGCTTGATCCCCTCATCGCTCAAGAACACATCCATCGTGTAATTTTTGAACTTGGTGCCATTGTCACTTCGAATTGCCTTGATCTCACAATTATGTTTACATTGAGCTTCTTTGGCAAAGTTGATGAAGGTGTCTTGCATTTCATCTTTAGTCTTGAGAAAGAACACCCATGTATATCTTGTATAGTCATCGACAATGACAAGGCAATACCTCCTCCCTCCCATACTATCATAAGATGGAGGCCCAAAGAGATCCAAATGAATGAGCTCGAGAGGCCTCAAAGTGGTAATGATAGTTGTCACCTTATGTACTTTTTCATGTAGTTTTCCGGCAATGCAAGCACTACAAGGACGATCTTTGGAAAAAGACACATTGGTTAGTCCAAGGATGTGCTCCCCCTTTAAGAGAGCTTGTAAATTTCTCATGCCAACGTGGGCTAGCCGTCGGTGCCATAGCCACCCCACGTCGGCCTTGGCCATTAGACATGTTGCAAGATGAGTTTTCTCATTTGAGAAATCAACCACGTAAAGGTTGTCTTCAACATGCCCAACAAAGACCACATTGAGATTGCTCCTCTTAAAGACGGTCACATGAAATTCACCGAAATGAGAATCATAACCGACACGTGCCAATTGAATCGTAGAAAGTAAATTGTAGTGAAGGGATTGAACAAGCATGACATTCTTAAGTGATGCATCACTAAAGATTACCACCTTGCCCAAACCCAATACCTTGCCCTTGCTATTGTCACCAAAGGAGATGTTCGAAGTGGCCTTGAGCGAATCAACGAACTCCACAAGCATCTCCCTCTCTCCGGTCATATGATTGGTGCAACCACTATCGATCACCCATTGTGTTCCACCGGAGGTATAGTCCTACAAGAATCAAGCTTTGATTTTAGGTCCCCATTTTGCAATGGGTCCTAGAGAGTTAGCAACAAGGGTCTTAGGAACCCAAATAGTCCAAGCATAATCATCATAGTTAGTGCCAACAAACTTAGCAAAGGTATAACCATCATCTCCTCTCATGAGGACATAAGATGGGTTGTTCTTGCCGGCAAACTCTTTGGGAATGGCCTTGTCCCTAGTGACCTTGCCATCCCCAACATCCCCTTTTTCCTTCTCCTTCTCCTTGTGTCCTTCATGAACAAATGCTACCTTTTGTTGGGGAGGAGGAGTAGGACCGATCTTCTTCTTGTGGCTCTTCTTCTTCGAAGAGGGGTCAAACCCAATTCCCTCCTTGGCAACACACTCCTTTTGGTTGCTCAAGAGGTCAGTGAGGTTTTTCTCCCCTTGAATGCATGACGCAAGTCCTTTCTCAATTTGGGCTTTCAACTTCTTATTCTCCTCTTGGAGAAAGGTGCAATCATGAGCAAAGTTAGCCGTACAAGATTCATCATTTAACTCAATATGAGGGGCGGAAGTAAGAGCCTTAATGGTTGTAGCTTTAAGCTGAGCATAAGACTCGGTAAGGGCAATGAGGTCACCTTTGACAACCTTGGAACTAGTCACAAGGACCTCATGTTCCTCAACAAGTCTCGTGTGATCAACTAGAAGCTTTTCAACCCTAACCTTAAGGGCATCTTTGTTCTCGAGAGCAAGTTGCAAAGCGTCATTGGTTTTAACAAAGTCAATTTGATGAGAAGACACGGCTTCCTCAAATGATGCTCTCATAACACTCTCTTCATGTAGTTCTTGCACGAGGAGTTCGACTCTCTCTTTTTCCTCTATGAGGAGGTTTTCAACGTTCTCAATAAAATCATCGTGTTCGGCGAGTGACTTAAGGAGATCGCCGAAACGAGCAAGAGCTTCACCATGAAGAGTTTTCATGAAAGCCATCAAGGATTCCTCATCATTATCCACACCATCATCACACTCATCCTCCACTACCTCACATGAGATATTGGAAGTGTGGATGGCGGGTTTTAGAGATTTAGACTTTGTTCTTACCTCTTTGGCCATGAGGCAACGATGAGTGAACGGCTTGTCCTCATTGGGAGAGTCGAAGAGGCTGGTGGTGGAGGAGGAGGTAGTGGCATGCACGGCAATGGCGGTCGTGCCCACTTGGTCATCATCACCGTCATCTTCATCTCCGGACATGTACTCCTCATGAACAAGAGCCTTGTCCTCTTTCCTCTTAGTGAACTTGGTGAACCTCTTCTTCTTGAGCACAAGCTTCTCGGACTTGTCTTCACGTCTCTCATATGGGCAATCATGCACAAAATGTCTTGGGCTATCACAATTGTAGCATTTCCTTCGTCCAAACGATCTTCCTTGAAGATTCTTCCCTTTGTTTGCCATGGCCCCGGAATATTTCTTGACCAAAAGAGCCAAGTCTTCCGCAAAGTCATTTGCCGGGCAAGAGGTGTCAACATCTTCCTCACAAGTCTCTTCAAGCACATCTTCTTCCCTAGAGAATTGAGCAACAACTTTCTAGGCCTTTAATGCAAGATTTGAATTCTTGGTTGCTTGAGCAATGGCAAAGGTCTTCTTGGACTTGGTCTCCAAAAGTACATGAGTGGAGAAGGTGGATACTACTTGTGCCGCAGTTAACTTGTGGTAGTCCGGGCGTTGATGTATCATCATCGCCATGGTGTGTTCTGTGAGAACCATAGCATCAATGAATTTGTCCTTAATGAAATCATCATTTGCCCAAGTGCACCCAAAGGTTCTCAAATTGAGCACAAGAGACATTAGCCTTCGGTACACCTCTTCCGCGGACTCACCCTCATTTCTCACAAATAGGTTGACTTCTTGCTTGAGCAAAGCCAACCGTGATCTTCGAATTGCTTCATCACCTTCGAGGGCCTCCTCAAGGCAATCCCAAATTTCCTTGGCGGTCTTGAGTAGAGCAATGGAGTCACTATAGTCATCGGTCACCGCAGTGCGCAACATGTTGTGGGCCGTAGCATTGAGTTGATCATCAACCGCTTCTCTTGGAGTGAGATTCATGGGATCCTTGGGGTTGAAACCGTTGACCACAATCCACCATAGTTGTGTAGAAGCACTGCGAATGTGAGACTCCATATCTAGCTTCCACTTAGCAAACGCGTTAGCTTTCAAAGGGGGCGGAGGCCCAACAGGATTAATGCGAGGGTGCTGCAAGGGTTGAGGTGAGTAAAAGGGTTCCACGGCATTGTACTTGGGAACTTGAGTGCGAGCCAGGGATGCAAGGGGTTCTCTCGAATCATCCGCATCGTGAACCGCATTTGGATCAAATGAGTTTGAGGCGGATGTCGAGGGCTTTAAGCGAGCATCAATTTCCTCCTTGACCGAGGAGCGAACTTCTTTCAACATCACGGTTTTGAGGTCCGCAAACATTGAAAGAATGTCGGCCATGGTTAAGGGGGCACCCGGGTTAATGGGGGCAACGGGAGCAATGACTGGAGCAACAAGTGCGTCAGCCGCGGCGGGGGGTAGGTTTTGACCATCCTCCGCAAGTAGTGCACCACCTCCCTTATTCCCTAGATCGTCCATATCCTCTAAGGTTGTAAAACCTTATATTAGAGCACGAGGCTCTGATACCAATTGAAAGGATCGATACGGTCGACTAGAGGGGGGGTGAATAGGAGACTACTAATTTTACACTTTCTTGTCAATTAAAAGGTTAAGCGGATAAATAGGGTTCACTAGATATGCAACTAGGTGAACACAACCTATATGACAAGCAAGCTCCAAGCAAGTAAGCTAGGCAACAATCTAATTAGCAAGCCAACTAGCATACAACGCAAAGTAAAGAGTGGGAAAGGATTAAACACAAGTGAGACGAGGACGTGGATTTTATCCCGAAGTTCACTCTTCCTTGGGGAAGAGCTACTCTCCGTTTGGAGCGGTGCCGGAGCCAAGGCTTGCGGAATGCCACCGAAGGCTCACCGTAATCTCCTTCGAGTCACCCCCAACGGATGAGCCTCGAATCACTCGGGGTTGGTCTTGAAGGCGACCACCACACCTTTACAAACTTCTCCGGAGCACACCACAAGCAAGGAAGGTTTCGGAGGAACCTCTAACCGCCTAGGAGCCCAAGCTCCAAGAGTAACAAGTCAATGGTGGACTAATATTGTGGGGAACACAATTTGGTTTGGTCAAAGTGTAGATCGGGTCTTGCTCTCCCAATCCTCAAAGTTTCAACAAGTTTGGGTGGAGGGATTGAGAGTAATGAGCAAATGGAGGTGGAGCAATGGTGGAGCTCAACAAGACATTAGGGTTGAAGGTTGGAGGTGGAAGAAGGGGGCTTATATAGTGTTCATGGCCGGGTGGGGATTTCTGCCCGTTGGACCCCGTGCGCACGGGCCAAGTCAGCCCCGTGTGCACGGGGTGTCAGTGGAATTCCAACCACCCCGTGCGCACGGGGGTCTAGGACCCCATGTGCACGGGGTGTCCAGTGATTTTCAACCACCCCGTGCGCACGGGGGTCCAGGACTCCGTGCGCACGGGGTGTCCAGTAAATTTTGGGGTACCCCGTGCGCACGGGGGTCAGAGACCCCGTGCACACGGGGTGTCCAGAAACTTACTGAAGAATCTCATAGGACACCGCGACAAAGCACAACACAACAAGGAATAATGATGGAGGTGTAGGAGGGCAGGTGTATGAATATAGGAGGCATTCCCACATGACATTTATTCCACGATGACCCCTCTTGATAGTGTGGTTTTTCCTACGACTCAAATCGAACCAAACGAAAACCTTCGAGCTGTCGGTAAACCACGCCTTGACCTTTTTGAATTGGGGGGGTCACACAACTCCAATGGAATCTTCATGGAACCAATATCCTGAGATAGACTTTAGCAACCGATATTAGTTCCACTAACCATATTGTCATCACACCAAAATATACTTAAGTGCCACATGCACTTTCAATCTCCCCCTTTTTCATGCATTGATGACAACATAATTAGGACATGGCAAAAAAGATATAACAACGAGAATAGCCATGAGACAATAGTTGATCATGAGAGCTCCCCCTATATGTGTGCAAGGATAAAATGATATGCTTGAGTATGCATCAAGCACACACATATGAGGCTCCCCCTAGATCAATATTGTCAAGGCATGAGATCAACAACATAAAACCTATAACGGTGCCTAGATCTCATGCAATGGTGTGGTGAGCAAGTAACGAGAGACAACATAATAATAACATGATCATATAGCACAAGATGGACAAACCATAAGCATAGAAATGAATCATAAGATAATTAGTCTCACATACTAATAGGAGGTAGCTCACAACCACACCACGAAAGCAAAAAAGAGTATCTCAAGCCAATTAAACACCACCAAATAAAACGAGGCCTTGAGATCTCAACCCAACTGAAACCAACTGCAAACGCTCCTAATAGAACACTTCTCCCCCTTTGTCATCAAGACAACAAAAAGGGAAAAGGCGATGCTAACGAGACCCTAGCCAAGAGGAGGCGCGCTCGAAGCATCATCATCTTCATCAAAGCGCCATCCTGCCATGGGAAAGGAACAAGCAGTGGCCACACTGTCATTGTCCTCAGACCCTGGGCCAACCTGCTCCCCTGCTGCAGCACGCTCAGCCTTCTTCTGCCGCCTCTCAAGCTTGTCCCTGTTGATCTCCTTGATCTGACGGCGCTGGATAGACTGACACATCTTGAACATGTTGCTCACTGTCTTTAGAAGAGACCTCTTCTCCTCTCTGGTGAAACTGGCATCAGTAGGAACCTGCAACCCTTTGCCACGTGGAATCCATGCAATGGAGGAACAGCCCTCAATGTAGGTAGCACGATCCTCAGGCCTCGGATTGCGCCCCTTCTTGTAGGGCGCATATGGTGGAGGAGCAGCCGGAAGCCAGTTGGCATCACGCTTCAGAATGGAAGTGCGGTACTTGGCTAGGTACCTGGCGGGGCAGACAGACTCAATCAAAGCCTGGATGAATGGAGCATAGATGCATGACTTGTTCTCTTGAACACACTGCCTGATCTCAAAGAACATGAAGTCCAGAACATCCACTTTCTTCGTGTCATGAAGGTAGACAAAGATGTCCAACATGGAGCTCCTCAGATTGTGAGAGTCCCCGGCCTTAGGATTAAGAGTGTACCTAAGAATGTGACGCATAGTATCATAGGTAGGCTTCAAGTGCTTGATAGAACCGATGGTGAAGGCCTTCTCTGGCTTGTATGCAAAAGCAATCTCGTCCTTATCTCTTCCAGTCTCACGAGCACGGCCATACTCAGGATGCTCCTCAGCAAAGAACTGATACGGAATGATGTCAGAGAACTTTTCCATGGGGGCCTCACACTCATATGTGCCAGACATCCAAGTCATAGTGCGAGCCTCATCACTGTGGAAGAATACGGTGGCAAAGAACTGCATCACAAGATCTTCATTGAACGGATGGTGAAAGCTGACAAACGGGATCAATCCAAGCCTCCCAAGAGCATCATACACACCAAGATAGATATGAGCATTGTCCCGAAGAGCCTCCACATTGATTTGCTTGTGGGGGGCAAACTTGTTCTTCTTGGGCACGATCAGCTCAGAGAACACACGGTGCTGAAAATCATTCTTGAATCTTGGGTCAATTCCTGTACTGGTATTTGGCACATAGGGGTAATCCTGCCTGCAAGCCCAGAGTTCTGGCTTGGTCCATTGAGAAAGAGGAAGATTCTTGACATTACGACCTCCTGGAAGAACATGTTCCTCTGGGCTCTCATCTCCTTCCTCCTCCTCCTCACCATCATCAGCAAATGCATCTGCTGGCTCTTCCTCATAGTGTGCATCATCCTCGGAATCATCAGAGGCTTCGATCACGGGCTTCTTCGACGCAGCACGACGAGCACGATTAGCAGTCATAGAACTCTGGCCAATCCCATCTAATGGCTGACAAACAGCAACGACCAAATGATCTTCACCTGCCTTACTGCGCTTGCGATGAGCGGCCGCCACCTTGTCAGCGAAGTCTGAGAAACACAACCAACCAAACAACACATGCAAAATGAATACGTGCAAGTGCTCGAAGATATGGCTAGGAGTGACATAAAACAAAAATGGGCAGGACTCTCTGTACACCCCGTGCGCACGGGGTCATACCACCATGGACACGGGGCCCCGTGCACACGGTCCAGTCCCGAGCTCCTGCTGCGCCTGCGTCCTGCCGCTGTTGCACCCGTGTCCGCATCCTACCACCGTCGTACCCGCGTCACGCGCTCGGCCGTCGGGGGCTAGCTAGCTAGCACGTGCGCGCGACCGATAGCGGCTAGCAGCACCAACACGCACGCTTGGCCAACGACGGCTAGCTAGCTAGCACAGCGGTGGCTTGGACGTGCACGGGGGACCCGGAGTTGCGCCACGGGCATCACGCGGCACCAGTGAGGCGAGGGGCGACGCGAGCGCGATGGTCCAGGGCGTAGCAGGGCACGACGGTGCAGGGCATCGGGCCGAGCACAGCGGGGCGCTGCGTGGCGCAACGGCGGTGCAAGCGCGGCGGGGTGGCACCGCGCGGCGGCGCCCTGCGGTGGTGCGGCAGAGCGAGCGTGCTCAGGTGAGATTGCATCTACGCCATGGCGGAGAGAGAAAAAAGGAGTTAGTGAATGGCAGGTGGGACACGCGGGGCAGGCAGTGGACAAAGGCGGACGAAGAGGACGCAGAAAACGTCTGGCTTGTATACACCTCCGGCCCAAATCGGTTTCAAATTTGGGACGGAAATGGGTCCGAGCGGACACAGAACGAATAGAAAATAGGAATGGGTCAATGCGTTGAGCGTTGTCTTTCGTCCGCGCGGACGCACATGGACACAGGCAGACAATTTGAATCACTGCGTTGGAGTTGCTCTTAGGTCTTTCTTCAAGAAACAACTTGGATAAAACGGTTATCCGCTCCCCCAAGATAATATCTTGGGAGGGTGACCCACTACAGATTAATTAACCAACAAAAATCTGATTCGATATCAACCCAACATAGTGGGGTTTGGGAGGACCGCCATCGCTAACGAACACTGGCACTCTAAGTGTGAGGTGACGTGGACATTTTAGTTCTATGTTTGGTAAATAGAACTTAGCAGAAAAATATAGAGACAATAGCCAAACTACCACTAGTCAAAACCAAACATGCCAAAATACCACTAGTAAAAGCCAACTTGCCAAAATAGCACTCAGTTCAGTTTTATCTAGCCAAAATACCACTAGTTCATAACTAAGACTAACATCATCCAAAAAAGACTTGCATGCCCTTACCTCTTCAACACAGAATGGACATAGACACAAAAGAGATATAACATAACAGAGCTCTTGAAAATATTAAGGAAGGCAAACTAATGGGTTTTTATGCAATCTGAATATGGGCTCACCTTTGAGTTGAACAAGGATGTGAAGGTGCATCAACAGAACCATTATTTTCCACTTGAAAAGAAGCTGAAATCATCACAATACAGAGAAAAGATAGACCAACATAAATATTATCAGATCCTAAAATTATACAACCAAAAGTAAGAAAGCTTTGGGTACTCAAGGAAAATACCTTTCCACTTTCCATATTCAATCAGATTTGGAGCCATACCAGTCTGTTCTTCAATCAGGTCCCCAAGTAAGTCTAGTCTTTTATATTTAAGTACTTGTATCAACTTATACAGTGAAATTCCACTGTCCAAAAATATATGATCATTTTGTTTGTTTGTTGACTGGCCAGCATGTTGCTCAAACTCACATGCATTCATTATCTACAATTGATCAAGCATCGACACAAAAATGATTCTGACAAGTCACAAACTCACACACAATATAGCAATTAGCAAAAGAGCACCTCCCGTACACCATTCTGCTACTAAGCATGCATACATGGTTGCAAACAGTATTCATACCATAGGATAGGAGTACTAGCGCCGGTTACATAACATCTAATTAATCAGCTACAAGTTATAATAAATACATTTCTAACTGCAACTGATTAAGGAAATGCAACTCTCTGCTCTCCCTGATCGATGAACCAAAATCCATATAACTGCAAGTTGAAAATGGTATTAGTTTGTATTATGACATTTCCTGAATGTAGATGTGATGTTGGATGTC
This sequence comes from Thinopyrum elongatum, assembly GCA_011799875.1. Lineage (NCBI taxonomy): Eukaryota > Viridiplantae > Streptophyta > Magnoliopsida > Poales > Poaceae > Thinopyrum > Thinopyrum elongatum. The sequence goes on from CM022300.1 coordinate 41,670,277, forward strand.
TTCTTTGTAGTATTAGCCACAGAATAGCACAATCACATAAAAGAGCAAAGTACGCAACCTGATCTGGGACGCTCAACATCCAAAAGCTTGCTGATATCCTCCTTCACATGGCATTGCAGTTTTTAGAGAAAACAGAGTAAGGATCTGGATGAAGGCAATTTCGAATCCTAATGTTTTTACAGAAAATTCATGGTTCTCACAACCAAATGAACTAAACTCACCGAAGAGGGCTAGGAGCACCAATTTTGCTCCTTGTAGATGCACTAGGAGGTGTTGAAGCAATTGCAATAGCTGCTGCCCTTTGCCTTGTCATTGGACTTGTAGGAGTACCTTGTTTAGTTGGTGTCCTAGGAGAAGAAGTAGCTGCAATGCTTGCTTCAACCTTTGATTTTTTTCCTACAGTTCAATACAATTAATATGCAAGACATTTGGCACCAAGTGAAAGAAATTTAGACTCATGAAATAGTTACCGTGGAGGAGTAGCATCTCGGTCCGCGTCACTTTCAATCTCTGGCTCCTTGCATGTCTTTCGAAGATGACCTAATGCTCCACACCTTTTGCATTTATGTTTTCTGTCAGTTCCACCTTTCGTGTAATTCTTTATCCTCCTAGTTCTTGGACGTCCAACACTCTTGGTAAGCTTGGGAGGGATCATATCAAATCCAGGATTTACCTTGGGCCATTGTGACCTACCCCTAATTGGCATGAGAATTCCCTCATATGCCGCTTTGAACCTTGCCACTGAGAAGAACTCATCAATATAATCCTCTAGCTTGGCTTTTTTGGAGAATATGAACCGAAGAGCATGTGTGCATGGCTTACCACAAATCTGCCATCTCCTACAAGAGCACTCGTTTTTCTCCAAGTTAACGGTGTGCCTCCATCCATTTCCTGAAATCTCAGCTATATTTGGCGATGCTCTTGCTTCCAAATAATGCAGCCCCTTGCTTTTCAAATTCAACTCCTTTATCACACTAGGTAGTATGTAACCTAGCAGCGCTTCAGCAACGACTCTCCTTTTCTCTAATAATTTCATTATCATTTCCCTAAGGTTGTCCAAAAGCTCAACAAGTGCAAGCTGCTTCATGTCCTTAATCCAATTATTGAAAACCTCTGCCAAATTATTGCAGACATACTCAACTTTTGTCATTGCTGAAAATTTGCTTCATGTCCATACACGGTTGTGATGCACATTCAAATAGGCTATTGCTTCGGTGCTTTGTGCTTGTATTTCTGCCATCCTAGAATCATGCTTCTCTACTTCATATGTCCAAGCTGCAGGCCACATATTATCTTGTATGTCACCTTTGAACTTTTTCTTGAAGTTAAGCATTAGATGCATCATGCATTCTCTATGTTCACAATTTGGGTAGACCTTAGAAACGGCGCTCTCCAACCCCTTACATGCATCTTTATGGATTGCAAGCCCTTGTGGCTCTCCAACGGCCAATCTCAGTTGCTCCATGAACCATACCCAATTTTTTGTATTTTCTTTCTCAAATATTCCAAATGCTACCGGAAACATCCAACTATGCCCATCCACACCAATTGCGGCTGCCAATTGTCCGGTATATTTCCCACAAAGAAATGTTGCATCAACCCGCAAATATGGTCTACACCCTGCCAAAAACCCATCAATGCATGGCTTGAAGGCAATGAACAACCTATTGAAAACATGCACAATTTCACCTTTTTTGTTGGTAGTTGTTTTTATGTCTATCTCAAATATACTTCCAGGATTGGCTGCCAATAATTCGGCTCTAAAGTTCCACAATTGCTGAAAATTCTCCTTATATGTACCTTCCAATTGATCCTTTGCACGAGCTCTTCCTTTCCAAACATCGGTGTACTGAAGCTTAATATCATACCCCTTTTGCAAAGTTTCTCTAAGTTGTTTTGCACTCACCGTGGGATTCTCCTCAAGTGCAGCATTCCCTTTATCAGCAAGCCAATCTTTATTTGCCATTCCTTTGCTGCAATTGGTACTCCCACAAGTATGGCCAAAAGGAAGTTTCTTTACCTGCAATAACATTAAGAAACATTAGTGCCAAATGAACCGGCTGATCATCCATCTCCTCGGTCATAACATGAGCAGGTTCATTGTGTTGTTGTTTGCTCTCAATGGTCACACCGAACCTTACAATTTTTGTGTTAGAACATATATCAAACAATTAAGCTATCTCTGATTCAGAGATCAATGGGACGGTGTTACCTCCGGATCCATACCAAATGATCATTCCCTGATCAGCAGACCATTTGTACCTCTCCTCCACAACCTCCTTTATCCGCGCCACGGACAAGCCCCGACCGGCCATAAAATTCCATGTTTTGCCCCTTGTGTACACTCTTCTGCCGTCTACAATCGGCAAGTAAGACTGAACATCTATTTCTACTTTGAAATCGCCCATCGAATCTAAAAACGCAAACAAACAAAGGCTCATCATCTAGGATCACATGTCAAAAGGATCAGATTTTCATACTAGCAGTTAGAGACTACTACAAGCTAGCCTTAATTGTAATAAAAATATCAGATTTAAAGCATCAAAATTTCACCCCAGCAGCTGCCATCGAGGGGCTGGGACGAGGGCGACGTTGGGAGCCTGGAGAGGCCGTCCCAGCAGTTGGCGTCGAGGGCCTGGGAGGACGGCGTCGGGCCTCGTCGGGGGCGAGCGGGAGGGCGGCGTCGGGACCCTGCAGAGGTCGCCCCAGCGGCTGGCGTCGAGACCGGAGGACAGCGTCGCTGGGGCCTCATCGGGGCGAGCGGGAGGGCGGCACTGGAGTCTGGTCCTCGTCGGGGGCGAGCGGGAGGGCGGCCAGCGGCTGGCGTCGAGGCCAGAGGACGGCGTCGCTGGGGCGTCGTCGGGGCAAGCGGGAGGGCGGCGGGGCGAGCGGGAGGACGGTGTCGTCGGGGGTGAGCGGGAGGGCGGCGCTGGACGGTGACGCTAGGGGAGGGCGGCGGGGCGACCGGAAGGGCGGCGGAGTGAGCGCCGGTGCGCCGCGGCCGAGATGGTGAGGGGTGGGAGCATGCGGGAGAGATTGGGTTGGGGGAGCTCCAGTCCTCGCTCTGCTCCGGGGGCTGGGGCTGGGGCATTTTGGGAATACCAGAAAAACTGACTAGATACTAAAGGTTTGACTAACAGATTTGATTTGATATCTAACGGAAGTGTTATTGTGGCCTGAAAAACTAAGAGAGGAGTGCTATTTTCGCACTTTGGTTATTCATAGTGGTATTTTGACACTTGTGGTTTCCACTAGTGGTATAGTGGCAATTTTCTCAAAAATATAGACTTACGCGGGAGATACTCTTTTTCTTTCGACGGAAATCCAGGAGATATTTGCCAGAAGATACATACAGAGACTGCTTGAGTGAAAGAGGAAATAAAGAAGAAAAAACAGATAAGACTGAGATAGAGAGGCCCATGTTGGTGGACTGTTGAGTCAGCAGATCATATCCACTTCAGCAGGTCTACAGCCATAGGGGGCTCTGCTTTCCCCTTCTACAGTTCAAGGAGGCGAAACCGGAGGCGACTTCTCTTTCCCCCCGTTCCGTCGGCGCCGCCGCCGGTTCCCCCTCTCTCCCCTGGCCGCTCCGGCGGCGGCAGGGTGGGGGAACCCCGGATCCGTGCGTTCGGCATGTGAATAGGGTAGGAATAGGTGTGTTGGGGGCGCTGCTTCGAGGAAGGTGGCGGCGTCGCGTCGCAGTGTTCTGCAGGAGCTTGGCCTCTCTCTCTGGTGAGCTCTCTGCTGTAGATTCCTGCCGGTTCGTGAGGCCGGCGAGGTTAGGGCAGCTTGCCTGTTGCGCGTGCTGGCGAGCTTTGGTGTTGCGTGGCCGTCGTCTTGCTTTGGTGGTGATGGCGCTACGCCGCTTTTTTGATTCGGATCCGCTCTTAGCGGCTTGTGTGGTGCCTGCCACTGTTGGCGGCTTGCCATGCTGGTGTGCGTCGACGGCGCCGATCTTGGCGCTTGGACCGAGGTCGGCGCGATAGCGACGGCGACCTCGAGGTGAGCTTTTGTGCTCCGGCTCCGCTGTCGTGGCGGCGACTGCTCCGGCGTCATCACGGAGTCGTGGAGCTTGTTCAAGAGTTTGTCCTCCGGTCAGGACCTCTGGTCCGGGTGGTGGGACGGCCGGTGCTTGGCGCCGGCGGATCCTGTGCCGGTGGATCCAGCGCGGAGCTGCAGTTTTGAGGCTCTCCAGTAAGAAGATGTTGTTCTTCTTCCTCCTCCCCGGGCTTGTTCGGCGAGCGCGGCTCTTCTGGTGGGCGGTGGTCGCTGTGGGTGGCCCTCGATGCCGTCGCCGATGCTCGTTCATCGACTCAAGATCCTGCCTGGCGTTGGGCGGCTCATGCGGCTTTAAATCCTTCAAGCGGAGGTCTTCTGGATCTCCTGGGCGGCACGTTTGGCTTGGCGTCGTCTGCGGCAACGGCTGTGCTCTGGCAGCGGCGGCGTGTAGTTGTGCGAGCTCCGGCGTTGGTTTGGGAGTTGTTCAGCAGGGTTTCATGTGTATTTTCTTCCTTTCTGGGGGCCTGTTTGTAAGATTGTTCGTTGTCCTTTATTAATATAAGTGCAGCTCTGTTTCCTCAAAAAAAAAATCCACTTCAGCACAACCTGCACACTTTTTTTTTTGAACAGGAAAGGCCACGAAGGGCCTAGATCTTCATTAAAACTTCAGCGGTTACAACACAAAGCCCACACAAGGACTCACATAAAGGGAAAATAACACCTAAGCCCTTGATTTTGACAAGAAGGACCCTAAACTGGAACTGAAAATTGCAATCGGGTCCACAACATCTTCTTCCTGGATGTAGACTCGCTGTCGCCGGGGACGCACCACTTGGGGCGACGAGACCATCGCAGCAGCTTGGAAGCGCTTCGAACTCCAGATAGAAGATGCATCTGCCTCCCCTATCGCTCTTTGGCTGGGAGGAAATACACGGCCGCCATTCGGACAGAAGGGGCAACGACATGGTGTGGAAGACCGGCTGCCAGCGGGCGCCGTAGCTCCACCTGATCTGCCGCTGCTGATATGCTCCGAATCCACCTGCAAAAACCAGATCCTCTAGCATCACCATCGCTCCATCCACCTCCATGGCAGCTTGAAGCAACAGAGGAACGGGACGAATCCTTCTCCAAATCATGGCAGCAACCGAGCTTATTGGAGGATGCGCCGACGATGAATCACGCAGCAGCGAGTAGCACCACGCCACCGCCACCAACCAGAGCATCGCCGCTAGCCACCATGCGTTGCTCGTACGCGCAGGCGGCGCGCTCCTCATCGGCATATCGCCAGTCCTAGGCATCACGCCCAACACACCAGAACGGAAACTGAACCTACAGCTACTATGTACAAGAACACGCCGAGCAACTCCCCCATCACTTCTCCGACGAGCGCTGCCGACGGAGAGGATCCGGGATCGGGCCGGGAAGGAACTGTCTCTCGAGACTCTCAACTGTAGCAGGGGAAGGAGGAGCAAATGCAGAGGCGATAATGCTGTGCTATACCTGCACACTTCGTTGCTCACTTAATTTCGCACACGCTGCAAACCATGTTGGCCCCGATATTTAGTTGGGCTCGAGTCAGGTCATTGTTTGATTTTCATATTGTTTGCTTTAGTAATCACTAGCGCATATGCCCGTGCGTTGCAACGAGAGATAAAATAATATGTATTTAAAATCAGTGAGAATTATATATGCAAGCAAAATCCTGTGTGCACACGAAAAAGGAACATTTAGCATCTCGGTTTCGCTGCGTGTGAAGGAATCAATCTGCTATTTTTTTCATTCATTGATCGAGGGCATTTAAGAGTTTTGTTACGTCATTGTACGCCAGAGAAGGCCCATGAGTTGTTCAATCTACTCTTGCTTTCAATCTTTTCGATCGATGGGATGTTAAGGTATGAACTTTCTGAATATTCTAGGAAAGATGAACAATTTTACAATGTTGGGGATATCGCTTATCGGGAACTTATCGGTCGACCCATGATAAGGGGTAAATCGGCCAGTTTATCGGCATATCGGCCGATTTATCGCCATATCGGCTGATTTATCGGCCGATTTATCTTATCGGTGGGACACCGGTAAGCGATACATCGCCCGATTTATCGGAATATCGAAAGATATCTTCAACAGTGCAATTTTATAAATCCTGAACAATTTTTTAAAAATTATGTACACTTTCGAAAAAACGTGAACAAAATATCAAAGGAAACATCTTTTAAAATTCACAAATATTTTCTGAAAACACCAACTTTTTTATAAAAACATGAACATTATTTGAATTTGTGAATATTTTTAAAAAACGGGAACATGTGTTAAAAACTCATAAGTTTTTACAAAATGTGTATCTTTTATACATGAATTTTATTTTTTATTTTGAAAATTTCACTAAAAGTAGAATATTTTTCGAATTTGGAGCATTTTTTGAAATGCCATTTTCTTTTTAGAAATCTAGAACAATTTTGAAAAACAATTTTTTTTTGAAAAAATGGGAAATTTTTGCAAGTTCCGAATATTTTTCAAAATAGTAACAAAATTTTGGAAATCTGAACATTTTCCAAAATTTGTTTTTTTATTCTGAACATTTTTTGAAAAAGAAAAATAACTTGGAATGGAAAAAAGAGATAGGGAAAGGAGAATGAAAATAGATGTAAAACACAGAAAAAAGAAAAATGAACCAGCCCATTATTGATTGTCCTGTGCGAAACTCCAACTATTTAGCGCCCTGTGCGGAAAATAGAATTTTTCCAGTTGCGTGGGCAGAAAAATAAGTGGGCTGGCTTCGCTGGGCCACAGCGCGCGGCCCACGTACGTAAATTCTTTTCTAGCAGACAAACGCATAAGAATTTAGTACCACCTCGGATAGAAAAAAATTCTTTTCGACAGTGAACGGATGAAAAAATTGGCGAAACGCACCTTGCTTTATTAGTAGGGGTATAGATATAGATATGGATGTATGATTGCCGCACGTTTTGCCATTTGTAGTTACAAAGTTTACTAGTGTACTTTTTCATATTAGGGCGCTCTTAATGCATTGCATCTTAAACTATATCGTATGCATTAAATATGAACTTAGGATTGTAGTATTTTTTTGAGTGAATTCCGGTTTTTACCCCCTATCTTGTCATTTTTTACACTAACTACCCCATTTCGCGGGATTTTATCTGTTTTACCCCATTTAGCAAAAGTGTTGTCACAGTTTACCCCGTTTAAAATTTTCTTTGTCAGCGTTCTGATTGATGGGTCCCAATTGTAAGGTCCGGCTGGCATTCCCACATAGGCGGGTTTTTCCTGATGGTTTTTCTACACACTGAACCGTATCGCCTAGCTTCTCTCGACCGGCCAAGCTCGATATGATCGCACTAGAGCAACTTGGCGGATGGCCAAGACACCCAGTTCGGGCCGCACCACACTGGCCTCCCTTATTCATGGCACACATCGCTTGCATTCCAATCGCACACACGATCCTACCCTACTCTGGCCTAAAACCACTGCCTCATTCGTTTGGAGGGGGTAGGACGACGTAGGCGACGATCGATAGGCAAGACTTCAAGGCATGGCCGCTGGCGATCGTCGGAGCGAGCGGCACCCAGTACGGCAAATCTTCTCCCCTCCCATGCATGGCCGCATCCTCTGTGTTCTCGCCCCTGGTGGTTAGGCTTTTTGTGGCTCAATTTTCTCTTAGTCTGGGATGCATATTAGATAGATTTAATGGCAACACTTCTGCTAAATGGGGTAAAACGGATGAAATCTCGCTAAATGAGTTAATTAGTGTCAAAAATATCGGAATAGGGGGTAAAAACCGGAATTCACTATTTTTTTGGCGATGATTGTATCTTATTGTTTTACATCCGAAAGATCTATGATTTAATTTGTTTTATGAAAGAGAAAGTACTATCTTGGTTTGGGTGGTAAAAGCTATATATCTAAATTCAGATATGGTAAGTTTCTCTTTCCTAGTAAACTAAAATGCCATACTAGATTTTTACACATTGTCATGATTAAGATATAGTACAACGTGGAGCACCGGGAACCAATCAGGACTACTATGATTGCGCCTACCATATCGGCATTCGGTCCTTTCCCATCAACAATATAATAAGAGCATCTACAGCTGGGCACCCAAACCCGTCTCAAACGCCCGGGCAGATGGTCTGATAAAAAAAATCGACCCAGACAGGCGCCTCAAATGGGCGTCAAACTCCCGGGCTGGCCGACACACTCATGTCTAGCTCAAATATAGGGCGGATATGGGGAGTGTTAGAATACGTATAGGACTAGAGATAGATTATTACTCTACATATCATCTTGTACTCCAAGTCATAGGCTTCTTGCCCTTCAAGTTTTGTACACTTATATAATCCTCATAAGGGTCAGATCAATACAACACAATATTCATTCATTCTACAATTTTCACATGGTATCAGAGCGGTTTGTCCAAAGACACCGGTCCTAGGACCTTCCACCACTTCCGCAACGCGCTGCCTCTGGGGAGATTAATCTCCTCTTCCCGGGGGCGCGGCACCCGATCAATCAAAGATTAGATCGGTCTCCTAGTTTAGACTCAATTTTTCGAGTTCCATGATTAGATCAGTTCATAGACTAGATTAGAAAATTCTGAAATACCATTAGATTAGTTTCTTTCTATTAGCCACAAAAAAAATTGACGAACCCTTCGTACCCGTAAGAAAATCAGCAGGATTTGGGTGAAAATCTAGGGCACCGTGCCGATCCACATGGGCCGGCTCTGAGTTGTGCTCCCGGGGGGATGTATCTAGTGCACCGGGGCAATTTGTGCTACCGGTGCACCAGTCGCCCATTGCACATTCAAAAATGTTTGAAAAAAACCGGAAAAAATTACTGCATTGACACAACATGAATGTACATTGTCATAAAAATTCAAATCAATATTCGAAACATTGCTCAAGATACAAAAATAACAAATTCGACACTGAATAGTACATAACACAAGTTAGGCTTCAGTTTTGGCCCATTCGCACATTGACGTCAAATTTGTCATTTTTGTATCTTGAGCATTGTTTTGAATTTTGTTTTGAATTTTTGTGACAACATGCATTGATGTTGTATCGATACACTAAATTTTTTCCGGATTTTTTGGATCATTTTTGAATGTGCAACGGGGTCCGGTGCACCGGTAGCACCAATTGCCTTGGTGCACCAGATACGCTCCCATGCTCCCGGTGGGGCAAACGCAACATCAACGCGCAAAACTGGAGGTCGCGACGTCTTCAGGGGATCGACTCGGGCGGCCAGCAGCAGTCTCCATCGACCACGAAGGTCCCGTATGTTCTCTGGATGCACCGACGCGCCGTCAAGCAGCAACCCTCCGGCGCACATCTACTCCAACAAGGGTGCGGCCAATACATGCAAAAGCCATGGCAGGCCAGGCATTCACGGGCTGCTAAGCACTAGCGGATGCATGCATAAGCAGGTACATCCAGCTTCGGGCTTCCGCGACACGACGTGCGCCGGAGCAGATACGAGGACCACTTCTGCAAACGCAGACGCGTCCACACGATCATCGCGATCTGATCTGCCGCAGGTCTGAGCCTTCTCCAAGCCTGCTACGCCAACTCCAGCACCAGCCGAGGATCTTCAGCCATCTGCACCGAGGACATCTGCATCATCCGTCTTCACCGAGCGAACCAGCCATGCATCGATCACGGGAGGGTGAACGCCCGCACGCATCCACATGCGTGTTTGCATGAGTTATTCTGCATCAACGCATCCACATGCGTGTTTGCATGAGTTATTCTGCATTATGCCATCGATCTGCAACTACACGGACTCCTCCTGAGCCGCACAACATCGAGTTGTACGAGACTACACCGGGCAACATGTCAACATACTTCTTCGGCATGGCACGGCATCGACAATTCATCGCCGCGGGACGCCTTCAAGCGACGCATCATCGTTGACACGCCGCTATGACACCATCGTCGACACTTCATCACCAAGGTCGTCATCAACATGGTCTTCATCACCATCATCATCAACACACCGCCGCCACCTCGTCCACAAGATGGACGCCTAGCGTCCTCTGACAGACTTTTCTGCAAGACGCGACCTCGACGACGGCAATGACCGCGTCATGACAACGACATCGACTACATCATCCACGGCGGCACGACTGCATGGACACGGCGTCACTACAGTGGCGACCCTACTCGGCCACACGGTTCTAGCAAAACCGATGTGTGCTCGATGGGCTTCCTCCGGTCTTGGCAAAACTGGTGGACTCATCGCCGACGACACCCTCTGACATCCGCAAGGTGCATCGTCCACGTCTGCAGCTCCGTCATAGCACATTTTTTATGCGCCTCCGGCTTTGTGCCGATTCATCATCCATGACGACCACACCATCGACCACGACTACCTCGACCATGGCTACATCACCATGATTGGCTACCTCGACATTGACATTAATGGCTACGTCTACAGCAACTCAGCGGCAGCAACTCCAGTCAACAGCGTCCATGTCGTCACTACCGTCCACGCCACTCCTGCTGTGACTGCGGGAGGGAATAGAGGAGAAGGCAGGAAGGCACCAGAAGGGGACGCAGTCACCGCCCTAGGTGACGACCCATCAGAGTCGCAGTGGAGAAAGACGGCAGAAGCGCAAGACTTCAAATTCAGTCGCAATCGTCCGCTTCACTCCCGCTACGACTGGGGGGGGGGGGGGGGAGTGGGGGGTATTAGAATACGTATAGGATTAGAGATAGACTATTATTCTACATATCATCTTGTACTCCAAGTCATAGGCTTTTTCCCTCCAAGTCTTGTACACTTATATAATCCCCATGAGGGTCAGATCAATACAACACAATATTCATTCATCCTACAATTTTCACGGGGAGGCCCGAGCGCGTCCGCCACATCGGATCCGACGGGCCTACCCTACCACAAATTGCACCAAATTCACCAAACCGCCCTCCCTCCTCCCGCCTCCCTCCAACCTTCCGCACATCCAAGCCATCGCTGTTTGCCACCCTTGCTCCCCATCCTCGCCACCGGTCCCGATCCGCCCCCTAGATGTCGTCCAACCTGTTCCTGATCGCCGCGACAGAGGTTGTGTCCGCCTCGTCCATCGGCGTCCCGTCCTCAGCTTCGTCCGCCTTGTCCATCGATGTCCCGTCGTCAGCTTCGTCTTGCAAGCCGGAGAACATCGCCCGGAGGGACCGGCGACGGAGGCAATGAGAGAGGGAAGCGTTGGCGTCGCTGAAGCGGATGCGGACATGGACGAGCAGCTGTCCCCCACCGTGCTTGGGACCCCGCACCCCATCCATCCAGCTACCGACAAGGATCGTGCTGTCAGACCAGGTTGGGACAAAGGAGGATCTGATGGCCGGTTGGGGCATTCAGGAGAGCTTTCCGCCCACACAGATGCCGGCGGTGGATGTCTGTCGCTCGCTGCAGCTCGTTTAGGCACGGACAAGCATGGGCACCGACTGTGCCCGGGCTGTCCATGACTTGTTCGATGGAATGACACAACAAGACTCGGTATGTTCTTGTTGCTCCCGTCCGATCAACTTTGCATATGCCATTTTCAACATTTCTCCTATACCGCTAGTTCATTTCGGACATGATGAATGCTTGGAATCCATGATCATTTAGGAGTTGATCATGTTGGACATGATCAATGATAATCAAGATCCAAACCTAATGGACTAGAATTGGGGCATCCAACTTGCCCTTCATTTGAAGTTGGGACAATATCAAATCCCAATCCGAGCAAGAGGAAGAAGAAGGCAAAGACGACAAAGGCAAGAGGTCCGGCATTCTCAACTTTTGAGGATATTTTGTTGGTCAAATCTTTGTTGGACACAACAATGGATCCAATATGCGGCACAGAGCAAAAGGGAAACAAGTATTGGGAGAGGATTTGGAAGGAATGTCATGAACAAGAGCCGCATCCTATCGTCACCAATCGCAATGTGGAACCTCTAAAACATCGATGAGGGGTCATTCAAGGGGAAATGAACAAGTACGTTGGCTACTACTCACAAGTGACTGGCCGCCCTCAAAGTGGGATGGGAGTGGCAACTTACATAAGCTAAATTACTCCATTTTGTCATCATTTGATTATGCTTGTTTTTGTTGCATTCTCATGCTCATACATATTTTTTTTTGCTAGATGGGGGTGGCGGCCACTATGTATCACGAAACGGAGAAGAAGCCATTTGGTTTTAGCCATTGTTGGGCGATATTGAATGGTAAACCAAACTGGAGTGGCCAGTCTCACGGCCGACAAGAAGAGGAATAATGGCTCAAGCTCCCACCAATCAATTGGGTTGGACGAAGAAGATGAAGATGTTGTAGTGGAGAATTGAAGAGCCAACATGCCAAAGGATAACCGGCAAATCATGGAAACAAGTGGGAGAAGGCAAGGGCCTCCCGTGACGCCGCGGCTACAAAAATGTCCTCCACATGGACGGGGATTTTTTTCGATGAGGGAGAACAAGAAAGATGAGAGGTACAAACTCATGTTGGATGCGCAAAAGGAGAGGATGGATTGGGACCAGAAGAGGACAGAGAAGAAGTTGGAAATTGAGAGGGAGAAGCAAGAGACGGCGATCAAATGGGAGCTCGAGAAGGCCAAGACATTTGAAGAGATTGAGCTTGAGAAGGAGAGCTTGCAAATCGCACGGGATGCGGAGAATGCAAAGATAATGTTGGTGGATGAAAACCTCTTGGATGAGCATGCAAAAAAATGGATTGCGGAGAAGAACAAGGAGATCAACGACCGTAGGGAAGTACGAGGCTGCGAGGGTAGCTACAGCAGCAATGGAGCATGCGATAATGATGCAGGCGGAGCAGGCAGAGCAGGACGCAAGGATGGCCTCGAAGCAGGCGATATGGATGGCATACGGTGAGTGATCCAGTCTGACGCCCCCGATTCAATCATGCATTAATCATACACGCAAAGATGCACGATCAAGATCAGAGACTCACATGAAGATATCACAACACAACTCTATGACACAAAGGATAAACATAAGTCTTTATATTACAAGCCAGGGGCCACGAGGACATGAATACATAAGTCATCAAGCAAATATTATCTGAGTACAAACATAGTTAGACAAGTTTACCTTAAGAAGGCTGAGCAAAACAACGCCACTAGATCGAAAGGCGAGGCCTCCTGCCTGGGACCTTCGGGTTAGTCTTGTTCGTCGGTCTCCACGTAGTAGGCTCCACTGAGGTAACCTGCATTTGCGGCGCCATCATCGATTGCAGCAACCGAGTCAAAAATAAAAGGGGTAGCAAAGCAACCGTGAGTACTCATCCAAAGTACTCACAAGACTTACATCAGATCTACACTACATATGCATCGGTATCCATAAAAGGGGTAGTATCTATGGACTAAACTGCAGAATGCCAGAATAAAGGGGGGAGAAGCGAATCCTATTGAAGACTACATCTTCTGGCATCCACCATCTTGAAGCAGTAGAAGAGAGTAGATGGAATAGAGCACGTGTCATCGTATAACATAATCCTACCCGGAGATCCTCTCCTTGACTCCCTGTGAGAGAGCGATCACCGGGTTGTATCTATCACTTATCTGGGTATGTTTTACCAAGTATCCGGTTTTAGTTGTAAGAGATCGGAATACAACTCCAAGTCGTCATGTTACCATGGACACGGCTATTCGAATAGATTACTTCCCTGCAGGGGTGCACCACATTACCTGATACAATCAATCACCTTTCTCCGGACACACTTTCTCGGGTAATGCCCGGCCTCGGAAGATCAACAGAGCGTAGTCCTACCTAGGCTCTCGAAAGAGGTCAGCATGCCGGTCTACATCCTAAGTGCTCAGGGGTCTTGGGCCCATTGCTCTTTGCACTCCTGCACGTTGCGTGACTGGCCGGGGACCAGTCCTGGCTACCTCTTTATACAAAGCAGGTGCTTACGTGGACCACCCCAACACTCAGCCCGCATCTCTGAACCGTGACATCTAGAAAGCTTTCGGGAGAAATCGTACGACGCCGAGTGCCCATAACTCATCCTGCATGGCGGTTAGTGCGGAAAAGGCTAGTGGCCAACTCAGATCAAATACCCAATCTCGTTAAGCGTGTTATTAAGAAATAACCGCGGACACCGACTAGGGACCAGGCCCACCTTTCTCCTAGGTGTCTCAACCCGCCATGTCGTTCCGCCACAAAGAATCACTCAGGGGGGCGTCGGGAACCCAGGCCCACCACTACCTGGATGGAACCACCTGTCCCTTCAGCCCCCACATCCAAACAGTATCATAAGTATTATAGTAGTATGTAGTATATATCCGTGATCACCACCCGAAAGGATCACGGCCCGATAGTATAGCATGGCAGACGGACAAGAATGCAGGGCCACTGATGGTATACCAGCAAACCTATACTAAGCATATAGGATAACAGGTAAGTATCAACAGTAGTAGCAAGGACAGGAGCTACTTCTTGAGCTTGCGTTGTTATTTCCCTTGAAGAGGAAAGGGTGATGCAGCAAAGTAGAGATAAGTATTTCCCTCAGTTAAGAACCAAGGTATCAATCCAGTAAGAGGAACAACCAAGTCTCCAATAGATGCACCTGCACAAACTAACAAACACTTGCACATAACGTGTCGGTGCAACGAACATCAGCGTTCGCTGACCGGACTCATACATAGGCGTGCTGGCGATCACACGTCTAGTACCAACATGTAACACAAGGCCAAGCCAGAGAAGCCGCTCTTCGTGACATCAAGGAGCACATTAAGAAGAACAAGACATCAGGATGTCACCTCAGGAAGGGCTCCTTCGCCGTGCTGGAGAGCCAGGCCAGGTCGAGACCACCCCGAGGACAAGTCCAGAATCGCCCCGGCAAGCTTGCCGGGGCCACCGGGACCAAACCCCCGCCAAGCTTTGTTCAGCAAGGAAACCCGCCAACTTGCCACCGCTCCACCGCACCACGACGCCAGTCACTTATCAATGCGGTGTCAAGCCCCCCAGGCGATTAGGTGGCAGTCACTAAGCACGTGGCAGCTGGCTAGAAGATAGATCACACCCATTCGACACCCGTCCAGAGGCGTGTCAAGATGATAAGAAGAAGATGGCTAAGCGGTGGTATAATCTTGCCGGGGATGCATCTCCACACACCCCCTAAGGTAGCATTTATGGCATTTTGTCCTAAGTGCCAGAGTTAGGTATGATAGCACTGTTAGCTATCTAATCACAAGATAATGTCTGTTTTGCCACTATGGTTACCCCTTGGGCTATAAAAGGAGGTCCAAGGCAACCTAGAGAAGGATTCGGACTTTTACACACTTGTACGCGCGTAGCTGCTCTCCCCGAGGCCACCTTGCTGGGCTTGAGCGCTGCGTGTCATCGTGTTCCTCCACCCAATCCACCAAAAGCAGGAGTAGGGTTTTACGCTTCACAGCGGCCCGAACCTGGGTAAAAACCGGAGCCTCATCGTCGCCGCGCTGCTTCATGACTTTCGCTCTTTGTGCAATGTGATTGCCCCCTCGCCGAACCACAAGGGGCCCGTGGCCCCATAGGTGATCGTGTGCATCCTGCCCCGACATCTTTGGCGCGCCAGGTAGGGGGGATCGCTTGCGCGAATCCAAGGTTGTGAACAGTGCGTCGATCTGTATCATCATCTTCTCCGTCCATGGCGCCCAAGAAGAAACCTGGCGCGACCGCGCACCCTTCCACTTTGAAGGCCCCCTCGCATGTGGCCACGAACACCGTAGGCGCCGCGACGGTGTTGGGTGAGGCAGGTACCACGGGGTGATGCGACCGGTGCAGGCGGCACCGTCGTTGTGTCCCCCATGACCGAAGTTGGAGCAGGGAACGCTGGGGGTGGGCAGCATCAACAGCATCCCGACGAGCATGGCCCACAAGCCGCGGGTGGAGGGAACGTTCAGTATCCACCTCCCTTCCGCACTAGCGGGCGCAGCCACAGCAATGACGCCCGCTCTGGCGCAACCCATGATCCTCCAGCCGTGCTTGCCACAGGCGCGGCTGCTAGGCACACACCTTGCCCAGAGCGAGACGGGCAAGACGGAGTGCCGAACAGGGTCATCAACCCCCGAACGTGACCCACTCATCACTAGATTGCCTTGGTGACTGGTTCGCGATAGCAAGAACGCCGCGACGCTCCTGCTGGTTCTACCAGGAGTCAAGCGATGTCGCGGTCTACCTCGTTAGCCATGCCAAGCACAGCTGCGGAAGCCATGGCACAAGCCCAACTCCTGCTGAGATCCCCACCGGCGGCTGATCAGACGGATGAGTGGAGGGCCACCATCCAGAGTTTGATCGGCTTTGCTGAAGCTGGAAAATCGCAGCAGGCAGAGCCATCGCGATACCCGCGAACGACGACGGCAGCCCGGGCTGATGACCGCGTCGAGGGAGCTATGCCAACGGTGCAATCCCCTCCATGATGACAGGCCCAGGGGCAGCCCCAGCAAACTCAGCGTGTTGACGAGCCCGACGAGACATTGATGGCTTCATCCGACCCGCAAATTTACCATGATCAACGGCGCGTTCTGGAAGATCGGTGAAAAGAAGACGCGCGTGTCACCATAGAGAGACGCCGGGAGGCGCACCGCCAATCCAACAGACGCAATGGCCCAGACATTGACAAACCCGCGCCCAGTGCAGGCGGGTACTTACCTTACGAGGTTGGGTGCCCTGCCTTCACTCGCGAGTTGCGGGAGGTCCACTGGCCATCTGCCCGAGTCTTCAAGCCCGATCTGCCGGAAAAATATGACGGCAAGCTAAACCCGGCAGAGTTTTTGGGCATCTACATGATTGCCATTCTAGCCACCAGGGGTAGAGATGAGAAGGTACTCGCCAACTACTTCCCTTTGGCGCTCAAGCCGAATGTGAGATCATGGCTGATGCACCTGCCAGAAAACTCCATTTCATCATGGGCTGACCTGTGCCATGAGTTTGTTGGCGCCTTCACAGGTGGCCACCAAGAGCCTGGACAGCCCAGTGACTTACAAGTCCTCCCACAGAAGGAAGGGAAGGGCTTGCGAAAGTATACACAGAGGTTCAGTCGAGTGCACCGCAACATTCCAGAGACACCCAGCAGCAGTGATTGCTGTGTTTCATTCAAATGTGTGCAATAGAAGAATGCGAACCAAAATGAATGTCCGGCTGCCCAATACCGTCAACGAGTTGTACACCTTGGCGGACAAGTGCGCTCGGGCAGAGGAAGGAAGGTGACTCCCTGGGGAGGAGTGTGACGACCCCGACTTAATCGTGCACTAATCATACACGCAAATGCGCACGATCAAGCCTAAGGACTCACTTGAAGATATCACAACACAACTCTAAAACATAAATAAAGTCATACAAGCTTAATATTACAAGCCAGGGCCTCGAGAGCTCGAATACATAGCTCGATGGCATACAAGCGTCAGCGGAAGCATCAGATATCTGAGTACAGATATTTTACAGAGAGAGAGAGATAAGCCTTCACAGAGGCGGGGTAAAATAAAATACTACGATCGAAAGGCGTAGGCCTCCTGCCCTGGACCCTCCGATCCTACTCCTGGTCGTCAGTCGACTCCTCGTAGTAGTAGTACTCGCCAGGCGGGTAGTAGTACTGGTCGTCGGCTGGGGCGTCTGACTCAGGGGCTCCGTCGTCTGGTGGCATCAAATAGAATATGGGGGAAAAAATAATAAAGCAAACGTGAGTACTCATCCGAAGTACTCAGCAAGCAAGGATCTACACTACATATGCATCATTGTCAAAGGAATGGCTGTATATGTGGACTGGGCTGCAGAAATGCCAGAATAGAAGGGGAAGCCTAGTCCTATCGAAGACTAGCATCTTCAACAATCTTCGACAGTCTTGCAGCATTAGAAGAGATCAGATGAACATAATGTAAAGCAGTTGTAGTAGTATCATCAACCTCGACCTGAGATCCTTTCTCGACTCCCTGCGAGAAAGCAATCCCAGAGCCGTACTATCCAGTTTTCATCACATGTTCTAGTTGTACCGATCGGGATACAACTCCGAGTGTCCGTTACCGTAGGACAGGCTATCGATAGAAGTTTCTTCCCTGCAGGGGTGCACCAACTTACCCACCACGCTCGCTTAACTCCGGCCGGACACACTTTTCTGGGTCATGCCCGGCCTCGGCTAAGCAACACGCCGCAACCCGACCAAATACTTAACAGAGAGGTCAGCACGCCGGACTAACCTATGCCCCCAGGGGTCTTGGGCCATCGCCCCGGGAACTCCTGCGCGTTGCGTGGGCGGCCGGAAGCAGACCTAGCAACCCCTTAATACAAGCGCGGTTGCGTAACCAGTCCAATCCAGCGCGCGCCGCTCAGTCGCTGACGTCCAATAAGCTTCGGCTGAAGTATACGACGCAGAACGCCCATACTATGCCCACGTGATGGTTAGTGCTATCGGGCCAGAGGCCCCTCGGATCAAATATCCAAACCGTAGTGGATTAGGAGCGCGCGGAAACGAGCAGAGACTCACGATCGATGTGACCCCGTCGCCCCGTCTCGAGGACTTGCGGCAAGGGCTAAGAATGCCCGGCCACGCCTCGTAGTTATCTCGCGGGCACCATCCAGGTCAACCCGACTCCACATCACTTCGCGTTAAGCTCGCGCGGGTACCCTCAGGGCCGACCCGTCTTTAGTATCGTGGTTCATAGTCAAGTCATAATATCCAAGGTAACTGTGTGTCGGACACCGAAGGGAACCATGAGGAATCACCCTCGATGGAATTTCCGCTCGATGTTATCATCAAGGTGAACGAAGGAGGAATCACCCTCGAGGTCCACACTTGAGAGGTTGCGCGACGATGTCGTTATCGGGGGTGGTGTAGGAGGAATCACCCTCGCTTACCACGACCGAGTAACTAACCTACAAGGTTAACATCAGAAGTGCTAACGAGGTATCACCCTCGGCACTCGACGGTAACCCAGCAGTGTCGGCAACTAAGGGGTAGTGATGTGCGGTGCCAGGGTCTGGTCCTCAATCCCGATGATCGGGTCTTCTGATATCCAGCAGGGCAGTCGGGATCAAGTGGAGGTCTCTGTCGTGTCTCTACCCAGCCTATAATAATCAGTCTAGGATAACCAGTAAGGTAACAAAGCAGGGTACAATAATCAGGCTATGCAGCAGATATAGGAAAACAGTAGCAGTAGCAGTTCTAATGCAAGCATAAGAGAGAAGAGAGTAGGCGATATAGGCATGCTCAAAATGGGGGTGCTTGCCTGTTTGCTCTGGGGCAAGGGCAAGGTCTTCAGTAGTATCGTCGGGGACGTAGTCGTACTCCTGTGCGGCGTCTGCCTCGGGAGCTACGTCAACGTCGGGGGCTACCGAGAGAGAAGAGGGGGAAGAAACAGGTAAACATAATGCAAACAAATGCAACACGGTGCGTGTGATGCTATGATGCAGTGTAGGGTTGCCTAAATATGCATCTAAGTCATTTTAGTTATTTTTAGAATTATTCTGGGATTTAATATCCGACGTGTGTGCACTATTCATCTGTCGGATTCGGGTCCGGAGTTACGAGTTCTTCTACGTAGGAGGTTCCGATGGAGAAACAGACGGCACGATCAGACTCGTCTCGTCGTTCTGAGCAACTTTCATGTTTTAACTTTTTCGATCCGAGCTACGGTTTAAAAGTTATTAATTTTTTAAAGATTATTTGAATTTCTGGCATTATTTTATTTATCAGAAAAGGAAATATGACGTCAGCATGATGTCATGCTGACATCAGCAAGTCAGCAGCCGGCTGTACCGGTCAAACCTGACATGTGGGTCCAGTGGGACCCACATGTCAGCCTCTGTTTCTTTAACCAGTGAATTAGTTTAATTACCAAGATTAATTAGGGGGTGGACCCCACATGTTAGTGAGACATTAGGTTAATTAGTTTATTTTTATTTCTAAAAATGTTTAATTAATTAATCAGGGAGGTGGGGCCCGCCTGTCAGCGGCTGGGCCGGTCCAGTCAGCACTGCTGACTGGTCAACTGGCCGGCCGAGCCCCTGGGGCCCGCGGGTCAGTGACCCTGGAGGTGGCCCCGGACCGGCCACGTCGGCGCCCGGCGCCGGAATTGCGCCGGCGACCAGAAACGCGGCGGCGCGTCGCCGGAGCTCGCCGGAATCACGCTACAGAGCTCGTTTCGGGGCGCGCTTGGGCGCGTTCGATAGCTGGCGTCCTCGCGCATCTAGCTGAGGCACTCGCCGGACCAGAAGATGACCAGAGCTGGGCCGGCGACAAGATTTGGCGGCGGTGGCATTCGGGAGATCGAGGGATCGGCGTTAGGAGGCACGGGAGGGCTCGGGCTTGAGCTCACCGGGCTCCTGGGAGCATCAGGAGCTCAGTGCCGTGCTCAGATAAGCACGACAGTGGCTATGGCCACGGCGGCGACACGAACGGCGGCGAACAAAGCTCGGCCTCGACGTCGGCTAGCTACGGCGTGCGGAGAAGTAAATGGAGAAGAGTGTGAGGTGGAGGAGCTCACCGCGCGGCTCAAGAAAGGCCCCTGACAGATTTGTAGCAGCAGTGGTCGCCGGAGACGAAGGAATCGGCGGCGACCCGAGGTGGAAGACGACTCGCGCGCGGGCGATGCAGGGCTCCTTCACTCCGTCTGGTTGTTCCCGAGGATGCAGACGTCCGCGGCGATCCGTCCTAGCACCTCCAGACGACGCGGGAAGGCTGGTGGCCACGGCGGTGCCAAGACGCGGCGACGGCGGCGTCCTGTGCTCGAATCTGGAGGAAGGGGAAGAGACAGAGCGGCGAGGGAGAGAGATGGGGATGAGGCAAATGACCAGGGGGAAGGCACGGGCCTGCCCTTATCCTCTCGCGGCGCCCGCGGCGTCGCGCTGTCGAGCAGCGACCGGAGCGAGCGCGCGCGTCCATGGACGAGGCGACACGGCGACGGAGAAGGACGACGACTGTAGCGAGCTGGGCCAGGTGGGCCGCGGTCGGGGCACTGTGCACTAAGGCCCAGTGCACAGTGCCTCGCTTTTACATTTTCTATTTTCTGTTTCCCTTTTCTTTTAATCCCTTTTCTGTTTCAAAATGTTTAGGCCACTTGTGCACTTTTGAAAAATTATGGGAGTTGGTCCCAATATTGTGATGCAATATTAGCTCTCACCAAAAAGTGGTTTGAACATATTTGGATTCCATTTGAATTTGATATTAATTTAATAGATGTAAATAGTCTGTTTTGAGTGCTGTTTCAGGTTGTTTCACTCACTTAGCTAACTCCAAAAATAATGATTATGATTTTGCCATGACCACTGGATTATTTGCTAATTAAATAACATTTCTCCAGCAGAGTTTGATCAACTTCAATTTGCACTTTGGAATTTAATTTGATTTTCAGATTTGAATTTGAATTGGATTATTAACCCAAGTGACTAGGCAAAGCAAATGATGATGACATGGCATTATTAGCAGTTGATCACTGTGGTCATTACAAGGGGGTGTTACAAGGAGGCTGGTGTCGAGATTGATTCAGAAGATGACGACGATGCCGCCAACCCAAGGAGCAGAAACAGGAGGCGCAACAGAAAACGCAAAGAGAAAGCCGTGTTAGCCGTCGAGAGTTCTGGTGATCTCAGTGCCGGCAAGAAGGCCAAAACCGAGGCCCCCGGCAAGGGAGCTGCCACGTGCGCTGATTGCCAGGAGGCTGCGGCAGCGGAGAAAGCTGGGAAGTCCGACGGGACATACCGCAAATGTGACGCCCTTGGCTCAATCATGCACTAATCATACACGCAAATGCACACGATCAAGCCAAAGGACTCACGGGAATGTATCACAACAAAATTCTAAAACATAAATAAAGTCATACAAGCTTTATATTACAAGCCAGGGGCCTCGAGGGCTCGAATACATAAGCTCGCATACAAGCGTCACCGGAAGCATCAGATATCTGAGTACAGATATGAAACAGAAACAGATAAGTCTCTAGAAAGGCGGGGGTAAAACAAAAGCTACGATCGAAAGGTGCAGGCCTCCTGCCTGGGACCCTCCGAATCCTACTCCTGGTCGTTGGCCAACTCGTAGAAGTATCCACACCCGGGGTAGTAGCAGCGATCGTCGGTGGGGCGGCTGTCTCAGGGGCTCCGTCGTCTGGTTGCATCAAAAGGATATGGGGAGAAAAAGAAAGCAAAGCAACCGTGAGTACTCATCCGAAGTACTCAGCAAGCAAGGATCTACACTACATATGCAACATTATCAAAGGGAGGTTGTATATGTGGACTGGGCTGCAGAAATGCCAGAATAGAGAGAAGGCCTAGTCCTATCGAAGAATAGCATCTTCAACGGTCTTGCAGCATTAGGAGAGTGTAGATTAGTACAGTATAAAGTAGTAGTAAGGTTATCAACCTCACCCAGAGATCCTTTCTCGACTCCCTGCGAGAAAGCAATCCCAGAGCCATAATATCCAAGTATCAACCTCGGCTAGAGATCCTTTCTCGACTCCCTGCGAGAAAGCAATCCCAGAGCCATACTATCCATTTCTCATCACAAGAATCCAGTTCTAGTTGTATCAATGGGATACAACTCCGAGTGAAAGCAATCCCAGAGCCATACTATCCATTTCTCATCACAAGAATCCAGTTCTAGTTGTATCAATCGGGATACAACTCCGAGCGTCCATTACCGAGGATCCGGCTATGCATAGATTAGTTCTTCCCTGCAGGGGTGCACCAACTTACCCACCACGCTCGCTTAACTCCGGCCGAACACACTTTCTGGGTCATGCCCGGCCTCGGCCAAACGACACACCGCAACCCTACCTAGAGCTCAGCAGAGAGGTCCCCGTCGGTCTATATCCTAAGCACTCAGGGGTCTTGGGCCATCGCCCTGTGCACTCCGGGTCGTTGCGCACACGGTGAAGCCAGGCACCACCACTACAGGATGGCGCCGGTCCGTCTATGCCGCCATGCTGAACTGGACGTCTGACAGAGCTTTCGGCTGATGCCACGATGCAGAGTACCCATATTTATTCCCGCGTGATGGTTAGTGCTATCAGGCAAAAGGCCCACTCAGATCAAATATCCAAATCGTAGTGTGTTGGTAGTGCGGTAACGAGCAGAGACCCACGATCGATGTGACCCCGTCGCCCCGTCTCGAGGACTTGCGACAAGGGCTAAGAATGCCCGACCACGCCTCGTATTCATCACTCGGGCACCATCCAGGTCAACCCGTCTCCACCTCACTCGCGGGTACCCCTTAGGGTCGACCCGCCTTTCCAAGTATCAGTAGTACAGTCCAAGTGTCCGTGTGTCCATAACATCAGGGGAATCCGAGGTATCACCCTCGTTGGATTCCTACTCGATGTATCCGTCAAGGTGAACTCAGAGGAATCACCCTCGATGGGTTCACACTTGAGGTGTTGCACGACAGCGTCGTTATCGTAAGTGGTGAAGGAGGAATCACCCTCGATGACCACGACCGAATAGCTACTCTACAGAGTTAACATCAGAAGTGCTACACGAGGTATCACCCTCGGCACTCGATAGTAACGCTGCAGTGTCGTTACAACTAAGGGGGGTGATATGCGGTGCTGGGGCCTGGTCGTCGAGTCTTCTGATGATCCAGCGGGGCAATCGGGACAAGTGGGGTCACCGATAGGTCTCTACACAGCCTATACTAGACAGTTTAGGATAAGCAGGTAAGATTTCAATAGCAGGTTACAATAAACGGGCTACGCATCAGAATTGGTTAAACAGTAGCAGCAGCAATTTCTAATGCAAGCATGAGGGGGAAAGAATATGCGATATCGGTATGCTCAAGGGGGGGTGCTTGCCTGGTTGCTCTGGCAAGAAAGAGGGGTCGTCAACGGGCTGCTCGTCTGGAGCGTAGTCGTACTCAGCTGCAACGGCGTCGGTCTCGGCGTCTATCGAGAGAGAAGGAGGGGGAGAGAAACAATAAATTCACGACAAAAATGCAAACAATATGTATGACATTCCTAAATGATATGCAGAGGTGTTCTACTGCCTAACTAAATGATTTAGTTAAATTAGGAATTTATTTGGATTTATTTTATTAAAGTTGAGCACTATTCATTTATCGAAATCAGTCTAAAAGTTCCATGTTCAGATAGCTAGGGGCATCTGACATATGAACGGACAACGTATTCGGATGCGTCTCGAAATTCTGAGCAACTTTCATGTAGAAAGTATTTTCATCTGAGTTACGGTTTATTTTATATGATTTTATAAAGTTTTAATCATTTTCAGAATTTAATTATTTATTTAAATTTGAATTATCCAGAATAGTAAATGATGACATAAGCATGACATCACCATGACGTCAGCAGGTCAAACCCAGCTGACCATAGTCAAACCTGACGTGTGGGTCCAGTGGGACCCACATGTCAGTGACTCAGCTAATTAAACAGAGTTAGATTTAACTAATTAACTAAATTAGATGGTGGGCCCTACTGGTCAGTGGCAAATCAGTGATTTAATTAATAGATTTTATTTATTTTAAAAACATTTAAAGTAGTGGGGCCCGTATGTCATAGACTCAGGGCCTGCCCAGTCAGCGTTGACTGGGGTCAACGGGGCCCAGTGGGTCCCTTTGACAGCGGCAGGGAGGCGGGGCCCGCGGTGCCAGGTGGCAGCCATGTCGGCACCGGCCACCGGAGTGTGCCGGCGAGACCGAGCGCGGCGTCGAACTCCGGCGAGCTCGGGATTCAGCTGTGGTGCATCGTTTCGGGCGGGGTTTGGCTTGTTCGATCAGGCGTTCTGAGCCGCGTCGTTCTGCGGTGGTCTCACGGGCCGAGGTGGTCGGAATCGCCGGCGGCGAGCACCGCAGCGGACGGCGAACTTCGGGTGGAAGTGGATTAGCAGCAGCATTGCGCAAATGGGCGAGGCAAAAGGTTAGCGAGGCCCTACGCGCGCGGGCGAGCTAAACGGGCATTGGCATGGGACCATTTGGTCGTCAGGAGCTCGTCGGCGATGAGCTCTCGCGGCGATGGGCTCGGGCACGTACGGGTCGGCGACTACGGTTCGGATCCAACGGCGACGAAAAAGGGGGAGGGGCGGAGGCTCACCAGGACCTGCAGATGTGCGTAAGCGGGCTCGGGGAAGGCGTGGGGTGGCCGGAATCGGCGACGGTGTGCGGCGGTGATCCGGGGAGGAAGAAGGGCTCGGGGAGGCGCTGCGGTGGCTCCTGGCTTCGGTTCGTTGGCGCGGTCGAAGAAGGCGACGACGGCGAGCACGGTGGGCACGTCAGGGAGGCGAACTGGGCACGGTGGCCGCGCAGCTCAGCCGCAGCCGCCCATGGCGACGCTCGGGTGAAGTGGGCGAACGAGGGAGAGGGGCGAACAGGGCGGCTAGGGTTCGCCAGGGGGTGCGAGGAGTTGCTCTTATCCTCATCGCGCGCGGCGACGCTCTGTCGAGCGCACGGAGGGGGGGGCCTGGCTGCGCGCGCTCCAGGTGCTCGACAGCGGCGTCGGTGAGCAGTGCGGGAGGTGGGGGAAGCGCGGGGTGGGCTGGGCCGGTGCTGTAGAAGGCAGGCCTAAGTGCACAGTAGGTTTAGGCCTTTTGCTATTTTCCCTTTTTCTGTTTTCTTTTCTGCTTTGTAAATTGTTTGGGCACTAAATGGTTTTTGTAAAATATGAGACCTAGCCCACAAATCACAGTGTAATATATCCTGGCACAAAAAACTAGTTTGGGGCAATTACTATTTCATATTAATTTTGGATTAGTAAAAAGGTTATTAAATATTGTTTTTAGCCACTGTTTGAGGATGTTTGAGTCACTTATCTAGTTCCAATAATGTTGGTTACAATTTCATAATTGCCTCTGGAATATTTGTTATTTAATGAGCATTTTAGTTTCTGTTTTGAATAACTTTTATTTTCCACTTTGATTTAATTTGAAGTTTGAATTAGGATTTGAAATGCAATATGATGCAGATGATGATTAGGCACTGTTAATCTTGCTGACATGACATTAACTAAGGTGATCACTGTGGTTAATTACAGGGGGTGTCACAATTCTCCTCATCTAACAAGAATTCTCGTCCCGAGAATTAAGAGGAAGACTGGAAGAAAGCGGGGTATTCTTGGAAGTTCTTCCGAAGAAACGTCTGGAAAATCTCGAACGACTAGAATGTTTTCTATCCCCTCAAGCGGAGAAGCGTTATGTTGGCAACAACGTTGGTACCAAGGGCGAGGGTCAAAGAGAACCATTTTCCTGCTCGTGGAATGAGGTGGACCAATAGGCAAAGTTCTCGTCCATCGGTGGTTACCGGAATGTCATCAACAATAGTAACAGGGTCTCACTGACAGAGTTGTACATCGGGGTGTTACATAAGCAGGGAATTATTTCTGCTTATATCATATAGATCATGAGAAGGTTAAACAAACCAATGGAAAGGAAAAATGTGTTTACACACCAAAATTGGGAGTACATACTTCCCAAGGAAAAAGCGGAGCATGATATAGATGGTAGGACAGCAAGTTCAAAAGCATTTAGATAAAGGGACGAGGGAGGAATCACGATATTACCCATACAACGGTGTTTGGATAATAGATCAAGAAACATTTGGCAATGTGCTTCCAATGTTCTTGTGGATATTCAGAATACCACAGTCTTGCTTCGAGGTAGCATTGGTATGGTGTTTCAAGTAAAAGGTTGGATCTGAAGAGCACAAGAGTTACAAAGGAACAATTACAAGAATAGCAGGGAACTCAATGTCAGAGCAAAACATGACCAAGTCTGTGTTGGTAGGAAGTCAAGGATGGTGTCGATGACAACACAAATCATCGAGGGGCAAGGATGGTATTTCTAGCCATGAGTTCAATTGACATCTGTGAAGAAGCCAAAGTGTTGACGGTGATCACGAAAAATTTTGTCGAGAGACTCTATGGAGATGCCATCGAGCAGCGACGACTTCAAGCAAAAGGAAGGATGAAGTGAAAGGCTATGAGAACCACGGATTCGACACAAGCTCAAAGTCAAGCTTGTTGCTCAAGGTGAAATGATAAGATGAGGAAGATCGACGTAAGCTTCGCTCATCGTCGAGAAGTTGCTCCGGGCACAAGGACCAGGTAGCATAATTAAAAATCGACACGATAATGATATAGCCGATCGGGCTAGTAATGATGTGATGGAGTATCATTCCAATAAGAATTCATGAGAGGTAGTGCAATGACACGATAATCATGAGATAACATGGGGCAATACTTGAAGGTAGATCTGAATTAGAGGTTGGACAGGTGAAATGATCTACAAAAGACAAGTAATTTTAACTTGTCTGAGAAATGGGATCAAAGAAGAACAATCATGGTTGGAACCACGATTGCAAGGGGTCAATTTTTAGATACAAGATGAATTTATAACAAGGGAATAATTATTATTACAAGAAGCTTCCACGATAGGATCTACATCATTTCCATGGGCATGAACACAAAGGTTCAAGGTCGACTCCCACTTCTTCAATGCATAACCTTCCATTCACTCCTCGCTTTCGAAGAAATTGTAGGGTTAAGAATTTATCTGACGAAACGCCAGTAGAGTATAACCCGCATAACTTTTGGGTTCACATGTTCTGGGGGAAAAGCATAGGTTTAACCAATTGGGGCATCTTAGGAACGTATACCACGAACTTCAGGAGTAAATAACTCAAGCTCGAGAGCGGAGCAAGGTTGGCAAAGCAGAGAATACAATTTACCAAAGGCAATATGTATCAGGGGAAAACTCACAAGACTTTGGATGTTAAGGACACTGTCGGATGATAACTCATCAAAGGATCTGACGGTCCATAACGGAGCTGACGTGAGCATAGGCACACAAACAGAAGACGAATCAATGCAAAGGCATTAATTCAAAGCTCAAATGCAAAGGAGTTATGATTTCCAAAGCAAGGGATCAGAAGCAATCGCTCTGATTAAGGATGGTTAATTGAATAGACTTAGGGGTACAAGCGACGACAAATAGATTGGTTGAGAATCCAGCTCATGTTCGGGACGACGTTTGAGCCGGAAAGAAAATTTCTAAGGATTAAGTGATGATTGCGATTATTCGCACACACATTGAATCCATAGGAACAGAATGACAGTCACAAAGGATTTTAGTAAATATTGCTAGACATGTGGAATTAACCATAGTGCAAGCAGGCAAGGAAAATCAAGAGCAATAGGCTGCACAGGATTTTCGGGAGATCAGATAGCATTGCGAGGTATTTTGGAAAGCATATGAACAACTGGGGATGAACGGATCCCTGATAAGTGTGAAGAATTATCCGCAGTGTGAAAAGAAACTGCAAAGCAGAAGGCACAAAGGATTCTTGGAACAACGAAGAGTACTAGGTGTATCTTGTAACAACAGGAGCAACTGGGGATGAAGGTACAAGCGGCAAGGATGTTATTCACGGGTATTATCGGTGGTCAGGAACTGTAAGGCAGTGGGCACAGGGTCTCGGGAAACATCAAGTAGTATCTTCAAAGTCTTCTAAAGAAGCAGGCAACCATCCGGTATGAAGGGGCTCTCCGGGGAAAGTCGTTACGAGAACCTAATGTCAAGTGAGTAAAATTTTAACCCGAAAGGAAGAGAGATCAGAGTCCCAGAGTAAAGGTCGAGGAGTAAAAGATCCTAATACCACCCAATTGGCGACGTGGGCCTGTAAGCCACACAGCCATGTTAGTAAAACAGTTTTTGAAGTCTAGACTCAACTTCGGCCAAGGAGTTGGAAAGGGGGATTCCTACAGGCAGTCGGCTCTGATACCAACTTGTGACGCCCCCGGCTCAATCGTGCACTAATCATACACTCAAATGCACATGATCAAGCCTAAGGACTCACGGGAAGATATCACAACACAACTCTAAAACATAAATAAAGTCATACAAGCTTTGTATTACAAGCCAGGGGCCTCGAGGGCTCGAATACATAAGCTCGCATACAAGCGTCAGCGGAAGCATCAGATATCTGAGTACAGATATGAAACAAAAACAGATAAGTCTCTAGAAAGGCAGGGGTAAAACAAAAGCTACGATCGAAAGGCGCATGCCTCCTGCCTGGGACCCTCCGAATCCTACTCCTGGTCGTCGGCCAACTCGTAGAAGTATCCACCCCCGGGGTAGTAGCAGCGATCGTCGGCGGGGCGGCTGTCTCAGGGGCTCCGTCATGTGGTTGCATCAAAAGGATATGGGGAGAAAAAGAAAGCAAAGCAACCGTGAGTACTCATCCGAAGTACTCAGCAAGCAAGGATCTACACTACATATGCAACATTATCAAAGGGAGGCTGTATATGTGGACTGGGCTGCAGAAATGCCAGAATAGAGAGAAGGCCTAGTCCTATCGAAGACTAGCATCTTCAACGGTCTTGCAGCATTAGGAGAGTGTAGATTACTATAGTATAAAGTAGTAGTAAGGTTATCAACGTCACCCAAAGATCCTTCCTCGAATCCCTGCGAGAAAGCAATCCCAGAGCCATAATATCCAAGTATCAACCTCGGCCAGAGATCCTTTCTCGACTCCCTGCGAGAAAGCAATCCCAGAGCCATACTATCCATTTCTCATCACAAGAATCCAGTTCTAGTTGTATCGATCGGGATACAACTCCGAGCGTCCGTTACCGAGGATCCGGCTATGCATAGATTAGTTCTTCCCTGCAGGGGTGCACCAACTTACCCACCACGCTCGCCTAACTCCGGCCGGACACACTTTCTGGGTCATGCCCGGCCTCGGCCAAACGACACACCGCAACCCTACCTAGAGCTCAGCAGAGAGGTCCCCGTCGGTCTATATCCTAAGCACTCAGGGGTCTTGGGCCATCGCCCTGTGCACTCCGGGTCGTTGCGCACATGGTGAAGCCAGGCACCACCACTACAGGATGGTGCTGGTCCGTCCATGCCGCCATGCTGAACTGGACGTCTGATAGAGCTTTCGGCTGATGCCACGATGCAGAGTACCCATATTTATTCCCGCGTGATGGTTAGTGCTATCGGGCCAAAGGCCCACTCAGATCACATATCCAAAAATCGTAGTGTGTTGGTAGTGCGGTAACGAGCAGAGACTCACGATCGATGTGACCCTGTCGCCCCGTCTCGAGGACTTGCGACAAGGGCTAAGAATGCCCAGCCACGCCTTGTATTCATCACTCGGGCACCATCCAGGTCAACCCGTCTCCACCTCACTCGCGGGTACCCCTCAGGGTCGACCCGCCTTTCCAAGTATCAGTAGTACAGTCCAAGTGTTCGTGTGTCCATAACATCAGGGGAATCCGAGGTATCACCCTCGTTGGATTCCTACTCGATGTATCCATCAAGGTGAACTCAGAGGAATCACCCTCGATGGGTTCACACTTGAGGTGTTGCACGACAGCGTCGTTATCGTAATGGTGAAGGAGGAATCACCCTCGATGACCATGACCGAATAGCTACTCTACAGAGTTAACATCAGAAGTGCTACACGAGGTATCACCCTCGGCACTCGATAGTAACGCTGCAGTGTCGTTACAACTAAGGGGGGGGGGGGGTGATGTGCGGTGCTGGGGCCTGGTCGTCGAGTCTTCTGATGATCCAGCGGGGCAATCGGGACAAGTGGGGTCACTGATAGGTCTCTACCCAGCCTATACTAGACAGTTTAGGATAAGCAGGTAAGATTTCAATAGCAGGTTACAATAAACGGGCTATGCATCAGAATAGGTTAAACAGTAGCAGCAGCAATTTCTAATGCAAGCATGAGGGGGAAAGAATAGGTGATATCGGTATGCTCAGGGGGGTGTCGTGGGAACGATTCCGACAATAGAGAGGGGGTAGTGTAAGGGAGCATGATCTATCATGATGCATATGGGTGACACGGTGCTTTTAGCGAGTTCGGGCCTCTCGCGGTGGAGATAATGACCCTACGTCTCGTGCTCCGGAGAGGCTTTCTTTATCTGTCATGAACACAGAGTTACATGGTGTATTTGAGAGAGAGAGAGGGGAGAACGGATCTCCATCCCTGAACTAAGTCCGGAGACTAGAGAGAGAGAGGTAGAAGAAAGAGCCCCCCTAGTCTAGTGGTGGGGGGTGGCTTATATAGAGTGCGCCACCTCCTCACCTCCTATGTTACAAAGTGGGCATCGATGTTGTAACGTCAGATGATGCGTCGACTGCCTTGTTGACTGTCGGTCTTCGCATATCCGAGTGAACCATACGACCGAGTGATTGACTGTCTTCCGAGTGGACGGTACGATGATATGTCCGAGTGGAATCAGGTACTCCGAGTGGAATGAGTTCGTCGAGTGGAGTGTTATGATCCGAGTGGTTGTTGCCGTCTGAGTGACTTTCAAGTTGCGGTACATCTGAACGGCGATCTGACCCAGGGGCCCAGTACAAAGTGTAAAGTGTCCATGGGTAGGGTCTTTAGGTCGGGCCTGTTACCCTACCCCCAATACATGTCCTCGTCATTAGCCCCCGAATCGGTCGAGGTTGAGCGGGTCGAGTCGAGGTGAACTCCCAGATGAGTCGAGTGCTACGGAGGCACTCATGAACTCCCTCTGGTCACCCGGCGGTCTTATCTCTGCGTGTTGCCTTGACGGATTCCAGACTACATGGTGTCTGAGTGAAATGAGCTCAAACGGGTCTGCGGAGGAGCGTTAAACTCACCTTATAGCAATTTTTTTTGAGTGATTTGGAGCTGGTGCTGCATCGAGTAACTGATTACTCGGAATTTCTTCACGCCTGGAACGTGTCTTTTTTTGTTGTTTGGCCTTCACTCGGACCGGGCGGACCGTTTCGAGTGGATACCATTCCAGTGGGGGCACGCTGAGTGCACCCACTGGGTGTAGTCCCCGAGACTGTCGTCCACTGCGGGCAGTCGGCGGGAGTCTTAGAGCCTCTTTTTTGTTGTTGTTTGGCCATCACTCGGACAGGGCGGACCGTTCCAAGTGGATACCATTCCAGTGGGGGCACGCTGAGTGCACCCACTGGGTGTAGTCCCCGAGACTGCCGTCGACTGCGGGCAGTCGGCGGGAGTCTTAGAGCCTATCTTCTGGTCTGGAACTGAATTAAACAGGTGAACCCTCGTGCGCTCGGCACGGTAAACGACTTTAGCCTAGAACTATGGCGGGTCTTCATGCATTCGGAATGGATCTTCATGAGCTCGGCACGGTAAATAAGTTCAGCCTGGAACTCGGTCAATCAGCTGAAACTTTGTGCGTTCGACACGATGAATGAATTTGGCCTCGAAACTGCCGACTGGAGAGAAAAGCTGGACACTCCAGGGAGTAATCATTCCAGTAGTACTTCTTGCATTGACCGTTAGCTTTTGCATGAAAGGGGTATTTGTAAGAGTACATTGTATCCATAGAGGAGCTTCGTTTTCACCCTTTTGCATGAAAGGGGTATTTGTCCGATTGGACGTGCTTCCCGACTGATCGGGGTATGTTGACTGCGAGGAAAAACATGGTGGCACTCGTATGTCTCCCGGAGGAGATAGACTAGTGGTCCGAGGTGGACGTGCCATGAAAACCCGAGTGGCGAGGCTAGCGCGTGGACTGATTCTCCGGAGAGAGGCCACTCATTATCCCGGGGGAACACCAGCACAGGCCATCTCCGAGTCCATGTTTGTGAAACTGACGCCTTGGAGCCTAGAAGAAGGGCCAAGCATATCCCCAGAGGAGCGCTGGTTTCACCCTTTTGCAATCCTGAAGATGACTCCAGGTTATGACTTGGGCGATCGTCTGAGTGAACGATGCTACCCTTATAGATCTTCGGCGGACCGAGTAAGTATGTTCAGAAAAATATTCCTGACATGATCAACAGGTTGATCAAATGGGCGTAACCCCTGAGGGTGGCATAGCCCTCGGCTGTGGCGTAGCCCCCGAGTGATGCTCGAAAGAGGTAAGCTCGCTACAGAGTGCGAGATGAGGTTCGATCATATGAGTAACTTAGTCATTCCCGTGTTGGGGGTGTAGTGGTGAAGACATGTCCAACTGAAGGTGACGCACGGGGCGGTCGAGGGGCGAGGATGTGTACAACCGAGTGGCGACGCGCGGGGCGACTGAGCGGTGAAGACGTGCACAGGCGACGCGCAGGGCGGCCGAGTGGCGAAGACGTGCACAACCGAGTGGCGACGCGCGGGGCGGTCGAGTGGTGAGCACGTGCACAACCGAGTGGCGACGCGCAGAGCAGCTGAGTGGTGTAGACGTGCACAAACGATGGTGACGCGCGGGGCGACGTGTGAAGAAGACGTGCACAACCGAGTGGTGACGCGCGTGGCGGCCGAGTGGCGAAGACGTGCACAACCGAGAGGCGACACGCGGGGCGGTCGAGTGGTGAGAACGTGCACAACCGAGTGGCGACGCGCGGAGCGGCCGAGTGGTGAAAAATGGTCCTCGGAGGAGTTAGTCAGACGCATTCGAAGCTGAAGTAACGACGAGGTCGGTGTAGTGTGGTCGCGACGCAACAAGACCAGTGCGACAACTGAGTCTGAGTAGGAACGAAGATGGCGTGCAATGTGTCTGAGTGATTATGTAACTTGTCAAAGTGGCGGATCGAATGCACTTGTTGAAGTGAAGGATCTGACTGCTGATGAAGTACTCGACCACACAGGAGAGTGTCATTCCGAATGAGCTGCAGCCCTCGAGTGCGGCGTAGCCCCCGAGCGTACTACAGGCTTCGACAATGGACATGTCGGAACACGAGAGATATAGTTTTGAATGGATAGTTTGTAATTCGCCGAGTAGGACTCGGGTAAAGGTGATGAGCAGCTTCCGAGTGATGCTCGAAAGAAGCAAACTTGCAAAGGAGTGAAATATGTTGTTGAATTATAAAAGGGGCTTATCCGTCTCATGCTCAACGAGGCAATGAGGTCAATATCGTTGACACGATGAAGAGGGCACCACGGTGGGGTTGACCGGATGTGTTCAAAGACAACAGAGTGACAAGGTCGATGTTGCGGTGTGCTAGGGTCGATACGGTGACCGAGACCAAGAAGTAATGAAGTTGGCGCACAGGGCCGTCGAGTGATCGCGTGACTTGTGTATGAAAAATAGCACAAGCCAACGTAATAATTTGATGTGTGCTGAAATGATTTGTGGAAATAACAGCCATAGACACCCGCTGGGAGTGCAGGGGGCTTGCCGATTGAGAACCAGCAAGAGTCTAAAAGAGCGAATGATCCGATCGAACTTGTCGAAGTGAAGGTTCCGACTGAATTTGTTGGGGTACTAGACCCAAATGAAGCGGAAGTGTAGTGTTCCGACAGAGTTGCAGCCCCCGAGGACCGATGCAAACTCGAAATGAAGAACACATGGTGTTCGTGAATGACATATGCGTTAAAATGGAAGCTGGGCTCGGGAGTCAAATAACCAGTACTAAGCAAGTACGTGAAAACAAACAACCGAATGTAGAGGCACACTCGGTGGCGTGGCCTCCAAGTGAATGTGGTGTGTGAATTATGGGACACTCGGGAACGCGGAAATAATAGAAAGCAGTGCATGTAGAATGACTTAGCTGTCTGACGGCACGCGAGTGGCCGAGTGGGCGTGTTGATGAAGACGTGCCCAACCGAGTGGCGGCGCGCGGGATGGCCAAGTGATGTAGATGTGTCTCACCGAATGTCGACGCGCAGGGCAACCGAGTGGTGAAGAAGTGTCTCACCGAGTGGCGACGCGCGGGGCGGCCGAGTGGTGAAGGAATGTCTCACCGAGTGGCGACGCGCGGGGCGGCCGAGTGGTGGAGGCGTATCTCACCGAGTGGCGACACGCGGGGCGGCCGAGTGGTGGAGGCGTATCTCACCGAGTGGCGACGCGCGGAGCTGTCGAGTGGTGAAGAAGTGTCTCACCGAGTGGCGACGTGCGAAGCGGCCGAGTGGTGGAGGCGTATCTCACCGAGTGGCGAAGGGCGGAGCGGTTGAGTGGTGAAGAAGACGCGCACAACCGAGTGGCGACGTGCGGGACGGCCGAGTGGTGATGAGGTGACCAACCAAGAGGCGATGCGCGGGGCGGCCGGATGGTGATGAGGTGACCAACCGAGAGGCGACGCGCGGGGCGGCCGAGTGGTGATGAGGTGACCAACCAAGTGGCGACGCGCGGGGCGGCCGAGTGAAGGAGACGCGTCCCGCGAAGTGACGATGCGCAGGACGTGATGAAGACGCATCCAGCTTCGTGACCGCGTGCAGGACGGCCGAGTGGTGAGGACATGTCCAGCCATGCGATGACGCACGGGCGGCCGAGTGGCGGCGCACGGGCGGCCGAGCGCCAGTGATCCGGTTTGGTCCGAGTGAGTTAGTCCCCATCCAAGTGACCATGCCGATTGGAAGGAGTTGCTGCCGAGTGGATGGTGCCGGAGGGAGGCAGACGATACATAAGGGACGAGCCGCCGTGCGTCAGACCGAGGTGCGTCAGACCGAGCAACCACCGGGGCATCATGCCAGAGGCCATGGGTCGCAGGGATTCGCCAACGCTTGTCGTTACGATGCCTTGATGGGGTTGCCCACGTCCAAAACCTGTACGCGCATGCAGGAGGCGTTAATTAGCGGCAGTTAAGCAAGAGTTAATGCCGTTCATGCATGTAAGGGAAGTTTCCCTTTCGCACGGCCATTTATCCCCTGCATGCAGGAAATAAATGGGAAGGAATTAAGGTTAGAAGGAGAGTTAAAGGCGGGGCACGGAGCTCCCTGGTCGGTCATGGCGGTGGCGGAAACTGCCGGTCCGATCGGAATCGGGCGGCAGCCAAAAGTTGGCGACGCAGCCAAGGGCGAGGCCGGCGCGAGCGGGCCGGCGCAGCCAAGGGCGAGGCCGACGCGAGCGCTGGTGATCGCGTTTCACTGCTCGGGGAGCCGGAGCCGAGCGCCGGCGGTCGGAGTCGCGCCTCGACACCCGTGGAGCTGGGCCGAGTACCCGCAGCCGGGCCTTGTCGCCCGAGGAATCGGGTCGACCGCCGGTCGTCATGCTCAGCCGGCCGGGGAAACAGGCTGAGCGTTAGCGGCTGTGCGTGTGTGGGCGCTCGGCGACGGCGTTGCAGAAGAGTACGCGAGATGATGACGGGCGGACGACGACGGTTCATCATCCGGGAGCCGAGCCACCAATCGGAACAAAGGGAGGCGTCCTTTTGTATGACCTCATGTGCATACAGAAGAGGAACAATCAATAGTTAGATCAATGGTTGATTGTAAAGAGGATAAATTGAGATGAGCAACTCCCTGATCTTTTTGTACGATGAGTATTTTGTGTGATGGCCGGGACTCCAATAGTCAAAATTGGTAGCGATGATTGTTTGATCTCGGGAGATCATCCCAAGAAAGCTTGGGTCGCCTGCCGAAATTAGTCTGTTGCTGGCGATTGAAGAAAAAACCATATGCATCATGGCTCGATAGACGCCAAGCCCCACGGTGGGCGCCAACTGTCGTGGGAACGATTCCGACAATAGAGAGGGGGTAGTGTAAGGGAGCATGATCTATCGAGATGCATATGGGTGACACGGTGCTTTTAGCGAGTTCGGGCCTCTCGCGGTGGAGATAATGACCCTACGTCTCGTGCTCCGGAGAGGCTTTCTTTATCTGTCATGAACACGGAGTTACATGGTGTATTTGAGAGAGAGGGGGGAGAACGGATCTCCATCCCTGAACTAAGTACGGAGACTAGAGAGAGAGAGGTAGAAGAAAGAGCCCCCCTAGTCTAGTGGTGGGGGGTGGCTTATATAGAGTGCGCCACCTCCTCACCTCCTATGTTACAAAGTGGGCATCGATGCTGTAACATCAGATGATGTTTCGACTGCCTTGTCGACTGTCGATCTTCGCATATCCGAGTGAGCCATACGACCGAGTGTTTGACTGTCTTCCGAGTGGACGATACGATGATATGTCCGAGTGGAATCAGGTACTCCGAGTGGAATGAGTTCGTCGAATGGAGTGTTCTGATCCGAGTGGTTGTTGCCGTCCGAGTGACTTTCAAGTTGCGGTACATCTGAACGGCGATCTGGCCCAGGGGCCCAGTATAAAGTGTAAGGTGTCCTTGGGTAGGGTCTTTAGGTCGGGCCTGTTACCCTACCCCCAATACATGTCCTCGTCAGGGGGTGCTTGCCTGGTTGCTCTGGCAAGAAAGAGGGGTCGTCAACGGGCTGCTCGTCTGGAGCATAGTCGTACTCAGCTGCAACGGCGTCGGTCTCGGCGCTATCGAGAGAGAAGGAGGGGGAGAGAAACAATAAATTCACGGCAAAAATGCAAACAATATCTATGACATGCCTAAATAATATGCAGAGATGTTCTACTGCCTAACGGAATGATTTAGTTAAATTAGGAATTTATTTGGATTTATTTTATTAAAGTTGAGCACGATTCATTTATGAAAATCAGTCTAAAAGTTCCATGTTCCGATATTTAGGGGCATCTGACAGATGAACGGACCACGTATTCGGATGCGTCTCGAAATTCTGCGCAACTTTCATGTAGAAAGTATTTTCATCTGAGTTACGGTTTATTTTATATGATTTTCTAAAGTTTAATCATTTTCAGAATTTAATTATTTATTTAAATTCGAATTATCCAGAATAGTAAATGATGACATCAGCATGACATCACCATGACGTCAGCAGGTCAAACCCAGCTGACGAGAGTCAAACCTGACCTGTGGGTCCAGTGGGACCCACATGTCAGTGACTCAGCTAATTAAACAGAGTTAGATTTAACTAATTAACTAAATTAGACGATGGGCCCTACTAGTCAGTAGCTAATCAGTGATTTAATTAACTAATTAATTAATTAATAGATTTCATTATTTTAAAAACGTTTAAAGTAGTGGGGCCCGTATGTCATAGACTTAGGGCCTGCCCAGTCAGCGTTGACTGGGGTCAACGGGGCCCAGTGGGTCCCTTTGTCAGCGGCAGGGAGGCGAGGTCCATGGTGCCAGGTGGCAGCCACATCGGCACCGGCCACCGGAGTGCGCCGGTGAGCCCGAGCGCGGCGTCGAACTCCGGCGAGCTCGGGATTCGGCTGTGGTGCATCGTTTCGGGCGGGGTTTGGCTTGTTCGATCGGGCGTTCTGAGCCGCGTCGTTCTGTGGTGGTCTCACGGGCCGAGGTGGTCGGAATCGCCGGCGGCGAGCACCGCAGCGGACGACGAACTTCGGGTGGAAGTGGATCAGCAGCAGCAGTGCACAAACGGGCGAGGAAAAAGGTTAGCGAGGCCCTACGCGCGTGGGCGAGCTAAACGGGTACTGGTGCGGGAGCATTTGGTCGTCAGGAGCTCGTCGGCGATGAGCTCCCGCGGCGATGGGCTCGGGCACGTACGGGTCGGCGACTACGGTTCGAATCCAACGGCGAGGAAGAAGAGGAAGGGGCGGAGGCTCACAAGGACCTACAGATGTGCGTAAATGGGCTTGGGAAAGGCGTGCGGTGGCCGGAATCGGCGACGGCGTGCGGCGGCGATCCGGGGAGGAAGAAGGGCTCGGGGAGGCGCTGCGGTGGCTCCTGGCTTCGGTTCGTTGGCGCGGTCAAAGAAGGCGACGACGGCGAGCACGGTGGGCACGTCGGGGAGGCGAACAGGGCACGGTGGCCGCGCAGCTCAGCCGCAGCCGCCCATGGCGGCGCTCGGGTGAAGTGGGGGAACGAGGGAGAGGGGCGAACGGGGCGGCTAGGGTTCGCCAGGTGGTGCGGGGAGTTGCTCTTATCCTCATCACGCGCGGCGACGCGCTGTCGAGCGCACGGAGGGGGGGGCCTGGCTGCGCGCGCTCCAGGTGCTCGACAGCGGCGTCGGTGAGCAGTGCTGGAGGTGGGGGAAGCGCGGGGTGGGCTGGGCCGGTGCTGTAGAAGGCAGGCCTAAGTGCACAGTAGGTTTAGGCCTTTTGCTATTTTCCCTTTTTCTGTTTTCTTTTCTTTTCTGCTTTGTAAATTGTTTGGGCACTAAATGGTTTTTGTAAAATATGAGACCTAGCCCACAAATCACAGTGTAATATATCCTGGCACAAAAAACTAGTTTGGGGCAATTACTATTTCATATTAATTTTGGATTAGTAAAAAGGTTATTAAATATTGTTTTTAGCCACTGTTTGAGGATGTTTGAGTCACTTATCCAGTTTCAATAATGTTGGTTACAATTTCATAATTGCCTTTGGAATATTTGTTATTTAATGAGCATTTTAGTTTCTGTTTTGAATAACTTTTATTTTCCACTTTGATTTAATTCGAAGTTTGAATTAGGATTTGAAATGCAATATGATGCAGATGATGATTAGGCACTGTTAATCTTGCTGACATGACATTAACTAAGGTGATCCCTGTTGTTAATTACAGGGGGTGTCACAGCAAAATCCACCACACCAAAGGTCATGATCTCCAAGAGTGTCGCAAGGTTGAGCAGCTTGTTGAGAAGCAAAAGGCTGAATACGAGAAGCGTGACAGGGAGAAAAGCCAAGAAGGTGCTGGCAAAAAGGGCCGTTGTGGTAGAGGAGGCCGCCGCGGCAAGGCCTTGCAGCAGAAGGAAAAACTTGCCAGAGGCCGTGAAAAGAAAGAAGGAGACGACAAGAGTGATGAAGACGACGAGGAAGAAACCAACGAGCAAGAATTCCAGAAGGCCACTGAAGCCATGTGTATTGACGGGGGCGCATCCTTGCACTCCTCCCACCGCTAGCTCAAGCAGTGGGCGCGTGAGGTCAATGCCATGGAGCCAGCGGCAGACTCCCAAAGACCACTCAAATGGTCCCGCACGCCTATCATCTTTGATGCAGAGGATCACCCTGACCGTACCACTGCGGTTGGGTGTTTGCCATTGTTGGTCTCCCCGACAATCTGCAACCTCAAGGTAACAAAGATGTTAGTTGACGGTGGGGCTGGGCTGAACTTGATCTCTCCTAAAGTGGTTGGGAAGCTACAGATTCCTGATGAAGAGCTCAAGGCTACGGGTACGTTCCAGGGAATCAACCCCGGTAGGAGCCGGCCTAAGGGAAAGGTGACATTGCCTGTGACATTTGGCGGGGAGTTGAACTACCGGACAGAGAAAGTCGTGTTTGACGTTGTTGAACTCCCTTTGCCTTACAATGGAATTCTTGGTCGCCCTGCTCTGGCAAAATTCATGGCAGCATCCCATTATGCCTACAACACCTTGACGATGCTAGGGCCGATGGGTGTCATTTCTATCCCGTCAGATAAGAAAGATGCAATCATATGTGTGGACCAGATGTACCAGGACGCGGTAGCAGCTGAGGTAACAGAGGCTTCAACTCCTACCAAGGAAACTAAGAAGGCTAGCAGAGATGCCAGCAAGGACTCCGGGAAGCGCGCCTCTCCGGAGTGCGCTGTGCCTGTTGACGACCTGCTGGAGAGTTCCACTAGCAAGAGACCCAAGGTTGCTTCACCTACTGTGAAAAAGGTCCCAGCATGGCAGGATGGCGTTGACGGTACCTTTGCCATCGGCGCCACCCTTGATGACAAATAGGAAAGCGCGCTCGTTGCCTTCCTGCGGGCGAATGTCGACGTGTTTGCCTCGCAACCGTCTGATATCCTCGGTGTTCCCAGGGAGGTAATCGAGCACCACCTTGCTGTCTACCCTCACGCTCGGCCCGTCAAGCAGAAGGTCAGAAAGCAAGCCTTAGAGCAGCAAAGTTCATTGCCGAGGAGATCAAGAAACTTGAAGCAGCTGGTTTGGTTAGAGGGGTGCTGCATCCAACTTGGTTAGCAAATCTAGTGGTGGTGCGCAAGGCAAACGGGAAATGGAGGCTCTGCATTGATTTCACTGACTTAAAGAAAGCATGTCCAAAGGATCCTTTCCCCTTGCCGCGCATTGATCAAATTGTTGATTCCACTTCCAGGTGTGATTTTTCTTTCCTTCTTGGATGCGTACTCCGGATACCATCAGATATTTATGGCCAAGGAAGATGAAGAGAAAACCGCATTCATAACTCCATGTGGCATGTACTGCTTTGTGCGTATGCCTTTCGGGTTAAAGAGCGCTGGATCCACTTTTGTGAGAGTTGTGCAAATCAATTTTGAACCTCAGCTGCACAGAAACGTAGAAGCCTACATGGATGATATAGTGGTAAAAACCAAGGATAGATCAACGCTCATTCAAGACTTGGAAGAGACCTTTGCAAACTTGCGCAAGATCAATTTGAAGCTAAACCCTAAGAAATGTGTGTTTGGGGTCCACTCCGGTAAGCTTCTAGGTTTGTTTGTGTCCCAGCGGGGAATAGAGGCTAATCCCGACAAGATCAAGGCGATCGAGGAAATACAAGCGCCTAAGACTGTCAAGGATGTAAGGCGCTTGGCCAGATGCATTACCGGACTGAGTAGGTTCATCTCCAAGTCTGCTGAGCATGCCTTACCTTTTTGAGAATATATAGTGCTGGAATTAGGGTTACAAGTCCGGAATCGCCCCGGCAAGCTTGCCGGCGCCTCCGGGACCAAACCCCCGCCAAGCTTTGTTCAGCAAGGAAACCCGCCAAGTTGCCACCGCTCCACCGCACCATGACGCCAGTCACTTATCAATGCGGTGTCAAGCCCCCCAGGTGATTAGGTGGCAGTCACTAAGCACGTGGCAGCTGGCTAGAAGACAGATCACACCCATTCGACACCCGTCCAGAGGCGTGTCAAGATGATAAGCAGAAGATGGCTAAGCGGTGGTATAATCTTGCCGGGGATGCATCTCCGCACGCCACCTAAGGTAGCATTTATGGCATTTTGTCCTATGTGCCAGAGTTAGGTATGATAGCACTGTTAGCTATCTAATCACAAGATAATGTTTGTTTTGCCACTGCGGTTACCCCTTGGGCTATAAAAGGAGGTCCAAGGCAACCTAGAGAAGGATTCGGACTTTTACACACTTGTACGCGCGTAACTGCTCTCCCCGAGGCCACCTTGCCGGGCTTGAGCGCTGCGTGTCACCGTGTTCCACCACCCAATCCACCAAAAGCAGGAGTAGGGTTTTACGCTTCACAGCGGCCCGAACCTGGGTAAAAACCGGAGTCTCATCGTCGCCGCGCTGCTTCATGACTTTCACTCTTTGTGCAATGTGATCTCCCCCTCGCTGAACCACAAGGGTCCTGTGGCCCCATAGGTGATCGTGTGCATCCTGCCCCAACACAACGCAAAAAGGGGTAGTCAATCCCTTCACGGTCACTTGCAAGAGTGAGATCTAATAGAGATAGATATAAAAGATAAATAGAAGGCAAAATAAAGTAAAGGTAAATAAATTGCAGCAAGGTATTTTTGTGTTTTTGGTTTTATAGATCTGAAAATATATGATGGAAAATAGACCCGGGGGCCATAGGTTTCACTAGAGGCTTCTCTCTTGAAAGAAAACATATGGTGGGTGAACAAATTACTGTTGAGAAATTGATAGAAAAGCGCATAGTTATGACGATATCTAAGGCAATGATCATGAATATAGGCATCACGTCCGTGACAAGTAGACCGACTCCTGCCTGCATCTACTACTATTACTCCACACATCGACCGACTCCTGCCTGCATCTAGAGTATTAAGTTCAAGAGAACAGAGTAACGCATTAAGCAAGATGACATGATGTAGAGGGATAAACTCAAGCAATATGATATAAACCCCATCTTTTTATCCTTAATGGCAACAATACAATACGTGGCTTGCTACCCCTGCTGTCACTGGGTGAGGACACTGCAAGATTGAACCAATCACAAAGCACCTCTCCCATTGCAAGATATATCAATCTAGTTGGCCAAACCAAATTAATAGATCGGAGAGAAATACAAAGCTATTTAAATCATGCAAAGAGTTCAGAGAAGAGTCAAATAATATTCATAGATAATCTGATCATAAACCCACAATTCATCGGATCTCAACCAACACACCGCAAAAGAAGATTACATCAGATAGAACTCCAAGAACATCGAGGAGAACATTGTATTGAAGATCAAAGAGAGAGAAGAAGCCATCTAGCTACTAGCTATGGACCCGTAGGTCTGTGGTAAACTACTCACACATCATCGGAAGGGTATCAAGGTTGGTGTAGAGGCCCTCCGTGATTGAATCCCCCTCTGGCAGAGTGCCAGAAAAGGCCCCAAGATGGGATCTCATGAGAACAAAAGCTTGCGCCGGCGGAAAAGTATTTTTGTGGACGCTTCTGGTATAGGGGGAATATTTGAGAATATATAGTGCTGGAATTAGGGTTAGGAGGTCTACGAGGGGCCCACAAGCCCTGGGGGCGCCCCCTTGGGGTGCGCCCCTACGGCTTGTGGCCTCCTCGTAGGGCTTCTGGACTCCTCTCCAAGTCTCCTGGGTTTCTTCTGATTCAAGAAAAATCATCGTAAAGTTTTATTCCGTTTGGACTCCGTTTGATATTCCTTTCTGTAAAAGTCAAAAACAAGGAAAAAACAGCAACTCGCACTGGGCACTAGGTTAATAGGTTAGTCCCAAAAAATGATATAAAATAGTACCAAAATGCATATAAAACATCCAAGATGGATAATATAATAGCATGGAACAATAAAAAATTATAGATACATTGGAGACGTATCAAGCATCTCCAAGCTTAATTCCTGCTCGTGCTCGAGTAGGTAAATGATAAAAACAGAATTTTTGATGTGGAATGCTACCTAACATCTTTATCAATGTAATTTTCTTTTATGTGGCATGAATATTCAGATCCATAAGATTCAAAACAAAAGTTTAATATTGACATAAAAATAATAATACTTCAAGCATACTAATAAAGCAATCATAGTTTTTCAAAATATCATTGCCAAAGAAAGTTATCCCTATAAAATCATATAGTCTGGTCATGCTCTATCTTCATCACATAAAGTATTTATCATGCACAACCCCGATGACAAGCCAAGCAATTGTTTCATACTTTTAATGTTCTAAAGCCTTTTCAACTTTCACGCAATACATGAGCGTGAGCCATGGATATAGCACTATAGGTGGAATATAATATGGTAGAGTTTGTGTGGAGAAGACAAAAAAGGAGAAAGTCTCACATCAACTAGGCAAATTAATAGGCTATGGAGATGCCCATCAATTGATATCGATGCGAGTGAGTAGGGATTGCCATGCAACGGATGCCCTAGAGCTATAAGTGTATGAAAGCTCAAAAGAAAACTAAGTCGGTGTGCATCCAACTTGCTTGCTCATGAAGACCTAGGGCAATTTGAGGAAGCCCATCATTGGATTATACAAGCCAAGTTCTATGATGAAAAATTCCCACTAGTATATGAAAGTGACAAAATAGGAGACTCTCTATCGTGAAGAACATGGTGCTACTTTGAAGCACAAGTGTGGAAAAAGGATAGTAACATTGTCCCTTCTCTCTTTTTCTCTCAAATTTTTCTTCTTCTTTTTTTGGGGCTCTTTGGCCTCTTTTTTTTGGGCTCTTTGGCCTCTCTTTTTTCGTCCGGAGCCTCATCTCTACTTGTGGGAGAATCACAGCCTCCATCATCCCTTCCTCACATGGGACAATGCTCTAATAATGATGATCATTACACTTTTATTTACTTACAACTCAAGAATTACAACTCGATACTAGAACAAAGATATGACTCTATATGAATGCCTCATGCATATGAGAACAATATGACAATGATGGTGTGTGTCATAATAAAACGGAATGGTGGAAGTTGCATGGCAATATATCTCGGAATGGCTATGGAAATGCCATAATAGGTAGGTATGGTGGCTGTTTTGAGGAAGGGTATATGGTGGGTTTAATGCACCGGCGAAAGTTGCGCGGTACTAGAGAGGCTAGCAATGGTGGAAGGGTGAGAGTGCGTATAATCCATGGACTCAACATTAGTCATAAAGAACTCACATACTTATTG
Organism: Thinopyrum elongatum; assembly: GCA_011799875.1. Lineage (NCBI taxonomy): Eukaryota > Viridiplantae > Streptophyta > Magnoliopsida > Poales > Poaceae > Thinopyrum > Thinopyrum elongatum. Next base: position 41,714,965 of record CM022300.1, read on the forward strand.
CAAAAATTTATTAGCCCCCGAAACAAAGTACTAATACACATGCTCCTAGGGGGATAGATTGGTAGGAAAAGACCAACGCTCGTCCCCGACCGCCACTCATAAGGAAGACAATCAAAAATAAATCATGCTCTAACTTCATCACATGACGGTTCACCATACGTGCATGCTTCGGGAATCACAAACTTTAACACAAGTATTATTACTCAACCACAATTACCAACTAGCATGACTCTAATATCACCATCTTTATATCTCAAAACAAATGCAAGGAATCAAACTTCTCATATATTCAATGATCTTCATGAAAGTTTTTATTATATCCCTCTTGAATGCCCATCATATTAGGACTAAATTCATAACCTAAAACAATTGCCATACTATTTTCAAGATTCTCAAAATAATATAATTGAAGCATGAGAGTTGATCAATTTCTATAAAATAAAACCACCTCCATGCTCTAAAAAGATATAAGTGAAGTACTAGAGCAACTGCCTAGCTCAAAAGACATAAGTGAAGCACATAGAGTATTCTAATAAATTCACGATTAATGTGTGTCCCTCTCTAAAGGTGTGTACAGCAAGGATGATTGTGGCAAACTAAAAAGCAAATAAAGCAAAGACTCATATATCACAAGACGCTCCAAGCAAAACACATATCATATAGTGAATAAAAATATAGCCTCAAGTAATTTTACCGATGGATTGAAGACACAAGAGGGGATGCCATCCGGGGCATCCCCAAGATTAGATGCTTGGTTCTCCTTGAATTTTACCTTGGGGTGCCTTGGGCATCCCCAAGCTTAGGCTCTTGCCACTCCTTATTCCGTTGTCCATCAAAACTTTCCCCAAAACTTGAAAACTTCACAACACAAAACTCAACAGAAAACTCATAAGCTCTGTTAGTGTAAGAAAAGCAAATCACCACTTAGGTACTGTTGTGAACTCATTATAAATTTATAATGGTGTTATATCTACTGTATTCCAACTTCTCCATGGTTCATACACCCCTGATACTACCCATAGATTCATCAAAATAAGCAAACAATACATAAAAAACAGAATCTGTCAAAAACAGAACAGTCTGAGAAGATCTGAATTGTTCTCATACTTCTGTAACTCTAAAAATTCTGAAAAATTAGGACAAGTTAGGAAATTTGTATATCAATCTTGTGTAAAACATTCAGAACGAGAACACGGTCCTGTCAATTTTAACAATTCTGTTACTGGATGCAAAGGTTTCTGCTTTTCAGCAAAATCAAATCAACTATCACCATAGATGATCCCAAAGGTCTTACTTGGCTCAAGCACTAATTAAAACACTCCAACACAATTACTAAAGAGGTAATAATGTGTATTATCATAAAAATAGAAAAAAATATTGGGTTGTCTCCCAACAAGCGCTTTTCTTTAAAGCCTTTTAGCTAGGCACTGATAATTTTAATGATGCTCGCATGAAAGACAAGAATTGAAGCACAAAGAGAGTATCAAATAGCATGTGAAAAAAAATCACATTTAAGTCTAACATACTTCCTATGCATAGGCATTTTATAGGGAATTTTTTTTATCAATACAAGCAATTTCTAGCATATGCAAATAGGAAGAAGGAAGCATTGATAATTTCAATGCAAAGAGAGGTGATTTAGTAACATGAAAATTTCTACCGCCATATTTTCCTCTCTCATAATAATTACATGTAGGATCATAATCAAATTCAACAATATAACTAACACATAAAATATTCTTTTCATGATCCACATGCATGCAAAGTTGACACTCTTCCAAAATAATGGGATTATCATCAAATAAAGTCATGACCTCTCCAAGCCCACTTTTATCAAAAAAATCATAAGGTTGATCATTCTCCAAAGTAGTGGGATCATTATTACCTAGAGTTGACACTCTTCCAAACCCACTTTCAATATTATTGCAAACACTATTATCAATATCATATTCATCATGAGGCTTAAATAAATTTTCAAGATCATAAGAAGAATCACCCCAATCATGATCATTGCAATAAGTAGTGGACATAACAAAATTAGCATCCCCAAGCTTAGGGTTTTGCATATTATTAGCACAATTGACATTAATATAATTTCTAATAACACCATTGCAATCATGCTTTTCATTCAAGGAGCTATCGTGAATCACTTCATAAGTTTCTTCTTTTAGCACTTCATCACAATTTTCAGATTCACGAATTTCAAGCAAAACTTCATAAAGATAAACTAGTGCACTCAAGTCACTAGCAATAGGTTCATCATAATTGGATCTCTTAAAAAGATTAGCAAGTGGATGAGGATCCATAAACTTTTTGCTTTCTGGTTTGGAATAAATACACAATTATGGCAAGCAAACAAACCAAGTAAAACATAAAGGCAAATGGAAAGAAGGCAAACAAAAGGGCAAATATTTTTGTGTTTTTCTGAAAATGTTTTAAAAGTGCGGGAGAGGAAAATGAGAGGCAAATGGCAAATAATGTAATGCAAGATATGAGAGTTTATGATAGGTACTTGGTAGGCTTGATGTGTATCCTCCCCAGCAATGGCGCCAGAAATTCTTCCTGCTACTTCTTGAGCTTGCGTTGTTATTTTCCTTGAAGAGAAAAGGGTGATGCAGCAAAGTAGAGATAAGTATTTCCCTCAGTTAAGAACCAAGGTATCAATCCAGTAGGAGGACCAACCAAGTCTCCAATAGATGCACTTGCACAAACTAACAAACACTTAAACACAACGCGAAAAAGGGGTTGTCAATCCCTTCATGGTCACTTGCAAGAGTGAGATCTAATAGAGATAGATATAAAAGATTACTAAAACGTAAAACAAAGTAAATATAAATAAATTGCAGCAAGGTATTTTTGGGTTTTTGGTTTTATAGATCTGAAAATATATGATGGAAAATAGACCTGGGGGCCATAGGTTTCACTAGAGGCTTCTCTCTTGAAAGAAAACATACGATGGGTGAACAAATTACTGTTGAGCAATTAATAGAAAAGCACATAGTTATGACGATATCTAAGGCAATGATCATGAATATAGGCATCACGTCCGTGACAAGTAGACTGACTCCTGCCTACATCTACTACTATTACTCCACACATCGACCGACTCCTGCCTGCATCTAGAGTATTAAGTTCAAGAGAACAGAGTAACACATTAAGCAAGATGACATGATGTAGAGGGATAAACTCAAGCAATATGATATAAACCCCATCTTTTTATTCTTAATGGCAACAATACAATGCGTGCCTCGCTACCCTGCTGTCACTGGGTGAGGACACCGCAAGATTGAACCCGTCACAAAGCACCTCTCCCCTTGAAAGATAGATCAATCTAGTTGGCCAAACCAAATCAATAGATCGGAGAGAAATACAAAGCTATTTAAATCATGCATAAAAGAGTTGAGAGAAGACTCAAACAATATTCATAGATAATCTGATCATAAACCCACATTTCATCGGTTCTCAACAAACACACCGCAAAAGAAGATTACATCGGATAGAACTCCAAGAACATCGAGGAGAACATTGTATTGAAGATCAAAGAGAGAGAAGAAGCCATCTAGCTACTAGTTATGGACCCGGAGGTCTGTGGTAAACTACTCACACATCATCTGAAGGGCAGCAAGGTTGGTGTAGAGGCCCTCCGTGATCGAATCCCCCTCCGGTAGAGTGCCAGAAAAGGCCCCAAGATGGGATCTCACGAGAATAGAAGCTTGCGGCGGCGGAAAAGTATTTTTGTGGACGCTTCTGGTATAGGGAGAATATTTGAGAATATATAGTGCTGGAATTAGCGTTAGGAGGTCTACGAGGGGCCCACAAGCCCTGGGGGCGCCCCCCCGGGGCGCATCCCTATGGCTTGTGGCCTCCTCGTAGGGCTTCTGGACTCCTTTCCAAGTCTCCTGGGTTTCTTCTAGTCCAATAAAAATCATCGTAAAGTTTTATTCCTTTTGGGCTCCGTTTGATATTCCTTTTTGTAAAAGTCAAAAACAAGGAAAAAACAGCAACTGACACTAGGCACTAGGTTAATAGGTTTGTCCCAAAAAATGATATAAAATAGTACCAAAATGCATATAAAACATCCAAGATGGATAATATAATTTCATGGAACAATCAAAAATTATAGATACGTTGGAGACGTACCAACAGGCTATGCAGCTGTATAGGATCAAATGATAAGGTAACAACAGTAACACTACTCTAATGCAAGCAGTAGAGGGAAAGAATAGGCAGTATCAGAAGGATCAAGGTGGTTTTGCTTGCCTAGAAACTCTACTGAGAAGGAGGGGTCGTCGACATCGTAGTCATACTAGGGGTCGCCGGCAGTCTCGGGGTCTACCGAAAGAATAGGGAAGAGGGGGAAACAATAAATAACAGAGCAAGCAATGCAACACAGATGCAATGGCATGGCAAAATGTGATGATGAAATGCTGCTACTTCTTGAGCTTGCGTTGGTTTTTCCCTTGAAGAGGAAAGGGTGATGCAGCAAAGTAGAGATAAGTATTTCCCCCAGTTTGAGAACCAAGGTATCAATCCAGTAGGAGGCACAAGCAAGTCTCCAATCTATGCACCTGCACAAACAATCAAACACTTGCATCCAACGCGATAAAGGGGTTGTCAATCCCTTCACGGTCACTTGGAAGGATGAGATCTCATAGAGATAGATATAAAAGATTACTAAAACGTAAAACAAAGTAAATATAAATAAATTACAGCAAGGTTTTTCTGGGTTTTTGGTTTTATAGATCTGAAAATATATGATGGAAAATAGACCCGGGGGCCATAGGTTTCACTAGAGGCTTCTCTCTTGAAGAAAGCATACGGTGGGCAAACAAATTACTGTTGAGCAATTGATAGAAAAGCGAATAATTATGACGATATCCAAGGCAATGATCATGAATATAGACATCACGTCCGTGACAAGTAGACCGACTCATGCCTGCATCTACTACTATTACTCCACACATCGATCGCTATCCAGCAAGCATCTAGAGTATTAAGTTCATAAGAACGGAGTAAGACCTTAAGCAAGATGACATGATGTAGAGGGATAAACTAAAGCAATATGATATAAACCCCATCTTTTTATCCTTGATGGCAACAATACAATACGTGCCTCGCTACCCCTTCTGTCACTGGGTGAGGACACCGCAAGATTGAACCCAAAACTAAGCACCTCTCCCATTGCAAGAAAAACCAATCTAGTTGGCCAAACCAAATCGATAGTTCGAAGAGAAATACAAAGATATCTTAATCATGCATAAAAGAGTTTAGAGAAGAGTCAAATAATATTCATAGATAATCTGATCATAAACCCACAATTCATCGGATCTCAACAAACACACGGCAAAAGAAGATTACATCAGATAGAACTCCAAGAACATCGAGGAGAACATTGTATTGAAGATCAAAGAGAGAGAAGAAGCCATCTAGCTACTAGCTATGGACCCGTAGGTCTGTGGTAAACTACTCACACATCATCGGAAGGGCAGCAAGGTTGGTGTAGAGGCCCTCCGTGATCGAATCCCCCTTTGGCAGAGTGCCAGAAAAGGCCTCAAGATGGGATCTCACGAGAATAGAAGCTTGCGGCGGTGGAAAAGTATTTTGGTGGACACTTCTGGTGGTTTGGGAATATTTGGGAATTTATAGTGCAAAGATTAGGGTTGGAGGACTCCCGAGGGGCCCACAAGCCCTCTGGGCGCGCCCCTCTGGGCGCGCCCCCCTGGGGCGCGCCTAGCAGGCTTGTGGCCTCCTCGGGAACCTTCTGGCCCCCTCTCCCAGTTCTCTGGATGTCTTCTGGTCCAAGAAAAATCATCGCGGAAGTTTTATTCCATTTGGACTCCGTTTGATATTCCTTTTTAAAAAAAGTCAAAAACAAGGAAAAAATAGCAACTGGCACAGGGCACTAGGTTAATAGGTTAGTCCCAAAAAATGATATAAAATAGCATATTAATGCATATAAAACATCCAAGATAGATAATATAATAACATGGAACAATAAAAAATTATAGATACGTTGGAGACGTATCAAATGCTCTAACGCAACCCTAGGCATTTTTCCCAAGCTCCAGGTGTTTTTTGGTATTTTGATCCAGGGGGAAATTGTTGACGTTCGCTATGTTAGAGGGGTGTGGCAGGTTTGCAGATAGCGTAAACAGATTCGTTATATATTTTGATCAACTTTCATATATAAATAATTTTAATCCGAGTTACGGTTTAATTTATATGATTTTTTGAAGTTTAAATGATTTTCTGAATATTTCTGGATTCGAATTAAAAAAGCCCGAAGTACTTTTTATACACAGGAGGGGGCTAGCCCATTAGTATGACAGTGGGGTCCAGGGGTCCAGTCAAACAGTTGACGTGTGAATAGGGTTAAGGGGACCCACCTGTCATTTGCACATGTCTTGATTTTATTTATTAAATTAGTTCAATTAGTGGTGGGGCCCCATTATCATTGATAGAAATTGAACTAGATTATTTTAAACATCTAGTTAACAAAGAGGGCCCATGAGTCATTTGCACTAACTAACCTACACTACAAATTTATTTATTTATTTTCTAACAACTAATTAGGCCTAACTAAATAGGGCCGGCCCCATGTATAGGGAGGCAGCCGGCCGGGCACGCCAGCATGCGTGCGCACGGCGCGCAGAGGCTATGGCCAGGCAGCACGGGTGACCGGCGAGGAGGGGGGGTTGGGGCGCGGCTGCCGGCGCCAGCGGCAGGCGGAGGCGGCGGCTGCAGTGGGAGGAGTAGCAACAGAGCGGGCGAGCGCGACAGGCAGCGGCGGAGCCGTGCACGGGGGAGCCGCGGCTCCGGCGCGGCGGCTGCGGGCGAGGCGAGGCTGGGCGCGCGCATGCGCGTGCGGCGACGTGCAGGGGGCAGCGGCCGCGGCCGGCACAGGCGGGGCGAGCAGAGAGGGCTCGGGGCAGTTGAGAAGGGCAGGAGCAGGTGCGGGGCAGGGCGCGGGACGCGGCGAGCAACGGCGAGGCGCGGCCAGGGGCCCGCGCGGGCGAGGCGGATATGCATGAGAGTAGCAGCAGCAGCAACAGGAGGCTGCAGCGGCGGTGACGGGAGTCATGACCCACAAGTATAGGGGATCAATCGTAGTCCTTTCGATAAGTAAGAGTGTCGAACCCAACAAGGAGCAGAAGGAAATGACAAGTGGTTTTCAGCAAGGTAATATCTGCAAGCACTGAAATTGTAGGTAACAAGTTGTTTGATAGCAAGATAATTTGTAACAAGCAAGTTACGGTAATGGTAACAAAAGTGCAGCAAGGTAGCCCAATCCTTTTGACGCAAAGGACAGGCCAAAACGGTCTCTTATGATAAGCAAAGTGTTCTTGAGGGTACACGGGAATTTCATCATGTTGGCTTGATTCGTGTTCGCTACTTTGATAATTTGACATGTGGGTGGATCGGTGCTTAGGTGCTGTTCTTACTTGAACAAACCTCCTACTTATGATTAACCCCCTCGCAAGCATCCGCAACTACGAGAAAAGTATTAAGATAAAATCTAACCATAGCATTAAACTTTTGGATCCAAATCAGTCCCTCACGAAGTAGCGCATAAACTATGGTTTGAGCTTCTGTCACTCTAGCAACCCATCATCTAATAACTACTCCACAATGCATTCCCTTAGGCACAAATATGGTGAAGTGTCATGTAGTTGACGTTCACATGACACCACTAAGTGAATCACAACATACATATCATCAAAATATCGAACACATATCAAGTTCACATGATTACTTGCAACATGACTTCTCCCGTGACCTCAAGAACAAAAGTAACTACTCACAAATAATAATCATTCTCAAGATCAGAGGGGTATTAAATAGCATAATGGATCTGAACATATAATCTTCCACCAAATAAACCATATAGTAATCAACTACAAGATGTAATCAACACTACTAGTCACCCACAAGCACCAATCTAAGGTTCCGGTACAAAGATTGAACACAAGAGATGAACTAGGGTTTGAGAGGAGATGGTGCTGTTGAAGATGTTGATGTAGATGGCCCTCCCAAAGATGGGAGAGTTGTTGGTGATGACTATGACGATGATTTCCCCCTCCGGGAGGGAAGTTCCCCCGGCGGAATCTCTCCGCCGGAGGGCAAAAGTGCTCCTGCCCAAGTTCCACCTCGAGACGGCGGCGCTTCGTCCCGAAATTCCTCTCCTTATTTTTTCTAGGTCAAAATGACTTATATACTAGAAGAGGGGCACTTGAGGTGGGCCAAGGAGGGCACAACCCATCAGGGCGCGCCTGGGCTCCCTAGCGCACCCAGGTGGGTTGTGCCCACCTGGTGGGCCTCCTCTGGTAGTTATTTGCTCCAATAATTCTTAAATAATCCATAAAAAATCTCCGTGAAGTTTCAGGTTATTTGGAGTTGTGCAGAATAGGTAGCTCTGACGTGCTTTTTCAGGTCCAAAATTCCAGCTGCCGGTATTCTCCCTCTTTGTGTAAACCTTGCATATTATGAGAGAAAAGGCATTAGAATTACTCCCAAAAGCATTATTATGCATAAAAACATTATAAATAATAGTAGGAAAACATGATGCAAAATGGACGTATCAACTTCCCCAAGCTTAGACCTCACTTGTCCTCAAGCGAAAACCGAAATCGACAAACATGTCCACATGCTTGGAGAGAGATGTGTCGATAAAAACAAAATACGGACATAGAAGCATCATGCATATTATTATAATAGCAAAGAACTTTAACATAAAACTTTATCAAATAACTTTTATCACATAACTTTTATCATATAGCTTCTCATGAACATGTAACAATTCATCAGAACATCAAAGTATGAAGCATAAACCTTATTGAAACCAACAAAATATGTTCTCAGTCAACTTTGCAACTGCAATTCATCATATTTTCAGGAAGGGTCACGTATCGGAGCCTTTAGGCAAGTCCACATACTCAACCAGCATTTAATCTTCTATGATTGCTAACACTCACAGCGTACCCATGAACAAAAAGTTTCAACCGGACACATAGAAAGATAGGGGCTTATAGTTTCGCCTCCCAACGTATTCACCTCAAGGGTGATGTCAACAATAATAACTCATGCCTACTTATATCCAACTGGATATATGTGCCTAGATCTTTCCTCACCACCTGATGCTTGCAAAAAGAGAAAAATAAAAAGGAATAGGGAAGAAAAGTTTGACTCTTCATAAAAGTAAATGCATAAAAGTAAAAGATAGGCCCTTCGCAGAGGGAAGCAGAGGTTGTCATGCGCTTATTTGTTTGTATGCCAAATCCCTTAATGCAAAAGAACGTCACGTTATATTGCCCCTTATGATAGAAACCATTATTATGTAGTATGTTGCTTTTATTCTTTGCCATCACAAGTTCGTACAACGCTCAATTTTCTCTTACACTAAATGATCCAACACTTTTAGAGGCAATTTTTATTGCCTTATTGCACCGATGACAACTTACTTGAAGGATGTTACTCAATCCATAGGTAGGTATGGTGGACTCTCAAAATAAGATTTGGGTTAAGGGTTTTTGGATGCACAAGTAGTATCTCTACTTAGTGCGGAATTTTTGGCTAGAAAAGATATTGAGCAAGCACCACATGTTAAAGGATCTATGACAATATAACTTCTATGTGAATATGAACAAACATAAATCATTACGTTGTCTTCCTTGTCCAACGTCAACTATTTTGACACAAAATATTTAATGGGGGCTCACAATCATAAAAGATGTCCAAGATAGTGTATTTGCATGTGGATCTTCTCTTCCCTTATTAATTCTTTCATGAGTTGCATCATTGACCAATGCTATGTTTGTCAATCTCCAACAAATTTTACCACTCATACTTTTCCTTATGTGATGTCATTACTTACCATAAGATTAGCATATGATCTTTTTCATTTATTTTCCTTTCTTTTTATTGAAACATTAAAGTAAAGAAACAAAACTCAAACTACTCTTTATTATATATATCGAACACGATTACATCGATAGATAGATCACTAAGCAAACACTCGAAAAGAAAGGATCGAACTAAACTTTTATTCAACTAAATCATAGGAAAACTAAAGATCGAATTAAAATAGATGAAAGCAAAGATAGTGGTGATGATACGTGATGACCCACAAGTATAGGGGATCAATCATAGTCCTTTCGATAAGAAAGAGTGTCGAACCCAACGAGGAGCAGAAGGAAATGACAAGTGGTTTTTACCAAGGTATTAACTGCAAGCACTGAAATAGTCGGTAACAAGTTGTTTGATAGCAAGATAATTTGTAACAAGTAAATAATGGTAACGGTAACAAAAGTGCAGCAAGGTAGCCCAATCCTTTTGAGGCAAAGGACAGGCCAAGACGGTCTCTTATAATAAGCAAAGCGTTCTTGAGGGTACACGGGAATTTCATCATATCACTTTCATCATGTTAGCTCGATTCGTGTTCGCTACTTTGATAATTTGATATGTGGGTGGATCGGTGCTTAGGTGTTGTTCTTACTTGAACAAGCCTCCTACTTATGATTAACCCCCTCACAAGCATCCGCAACTATGAGAAAAGTATTAAGATAAAATCTAACCATAGCATTAAACTATTGGATCCAAATCGGTCCCTTATGAAGTAGCGCATAAACTAGGGTTTAAGCTTCTGTCACTCTAGCAACCCATCATCTAATAACTACTCCACAATGCATTCCCTTAGGCCCAAATATGGTGAAGTGTCATGTAGTCGACGTTCACATGAAACCACTAAGGGAATCACAACATACATATCATCAAAATATCGAACACATATCAAGTTCACATGGTTACTTGCAACATGACTTCTCCCGTGACCTCAAGAACAAAAGTAACTACTCACAAATAATAATCATGCTCAAGATCAGAGGGGTATTAAATAGCATAATGGATCTGAACATATAATCTTCCACCAAATAAACCATATAGTAATCAACTACAAGATGTAATCAACACTACTAGTCACCCACAAGCACCAATCTAAGGTTCCGGTACAAAGATTGAACACAAGAGATGAACTACGGTTTGAGAGGAGATGGTGCTGTTGAAGATGTTGATGGAGATGGCCCTCCCAAAGATGGAAGAGTTGTTCGTGATGACGATGACGATGATTTCCCCCTCCGGGAGGGAAGTTCCCCCGGCGGAATCTCTCCGCCTGAGGGACAAAGTGCTCCTGCCCAAGTTCCGCCTCGAGACGGCGGCGCTTCATCCCGAAAGTGCTCTCCTTATTTTTTTCTAGGTCAAAATGACTTATATACTAGAAGAGGGGCACCGGAGGTGGGCCGAGGAGGCCACAACCCACCAGGGCTGGCCTGGGCTCCCTGGCGTGCCCAGGTGGGTTGTGCCCACCTGGTGGGCCCCCTCTGGTAGTTATTTGCTCCAATAATTATTAAATAATCCATAAAAAATCTCCGTGAAGTTTCAGCTTATTTGGAGTTGTGCAGAATAGGTAGCTCTAACGTGCTTTTTCAGTTCCAGAATTCCAGCTGCCGGTATTCTCCCTCTTTGTGTAAACCTTGCATATTATGAGAGAAAAGGCATTAGAATTATTCCCAAAAGCATTGTTATGCATAAAAACATTATAAATAATAGTAGGAAAACATGACGCAAAATGGACGTATCAGGGAGCAGGGTGCAGCAGTGGGTGCGGGGGCGCGGTGAGCGCGGCCGGGGATGCGCGCCCCGGCGCTCGGCCACGGCGGTCCTTCGAGGAGAAGAACATGGGGATGGGGAAGAAGCTCACCATGGGGAGGGTTGGGGACGGCTCGGGATGGCCGGGGTGCTCGGGGCGGTGTGGATCGATGGAGGTGTCGGGGTGGCCGTGGCAGCGTGCTCCGGCGATGGGGACGGCGTCCTCGGGTGCGAGCAAACGGCGATGGCGAGCGAGGCCGTGAGGGATGGAGAGGAGCAAGTAGAGGGTTGCAGGGGGCGCTAGGGTTTGGGGCGTCGAAGACGGCCTCGGGGGCGACTAGTATGCGGGCAGGGGGGGGGGCGCCGATGGCCACCACGCACGGCCATCGCCGGCGGATGGCCGCCACGGCACCCCTGTCTCCTCCTATAGTAGGAGAGGTGGAGGTGGGTGATACGTCTCCAACGTATCTATAATTTTTTATTGTTCCATATTGTTATATTATCATTCTTGGATGTTTTACAATCATTTTATAGCAACTTTATTTTTTGGGACTAACCTATTGACATAGTGCCCAGTGCCAGTTGTTGTTTTTGCTTGTTTGTTCACTTCGTAGAATATCAGTACCAAACGAAGTCCAAATGCCATGAAACTTTTTAGAGATTTTTTTGGACCAGAATACAACTTGGGAGCCAAGGAAGCACCTGGGGGAGGCCTGTGGGGCCCACAAGACACCAGGGCGCGTCAGGAGGCCCAAGCGCGCCCTGATGAGTTGTGGGGCCCACAGGGGTCTCCTCCACCGCCTCTTCGCTCTATAAATCCTCAGAAATTCCAGAAACCCTAGGGGAGCAGACGAAACACAATTCCAACCACCGCAAGTTCCAGAACCACGAGATCCAATCTACACCATCACGGAGGGGTTCGTCATCCTCATTGGTGCCTCTCCGATGATGCGTGAGTAGTTCACCATAGACCTACGGGTCTGTAGGCAGTAGCTAGATGGCTTTCTCTCTCTTTTTGATTCTCAATACAATGGTCTCTTGTAGATCTATTTGATGTAATGACTTTTTGCGGTGTGTTTGTTGGGATCCGATGAAGATCGAGTTTATGATCAGTTTCTATCCATGGATATTATTTGAGTCTTCTTTTGATCTCTTATATGCATGATTACTTATAGCCTCGTATTTCTTCTTCGAATCTTTGGTTTAGTTAGGCCAACTAGATCGATTTTTCTTGCCATGGGAAGAGGTGCTTTGTGATGGGTTCGATCTTACGGTGTCCTCACCCAGTGACAGAAGGGGTAGCGAGGCACGTATGTATCGTTGCTATTAAGGATAACAAGATGGGGTCTATTCCTACATGAATAGAACTTGTCTACATCATGTGACCGTTCTTATTGCATTACTCCGTTTCTCCATGAGCTTAATACACTAGATGCATGCTGGATAGCGGTCGATGTGTGGAGTAATAGTAGTAGATGCAGAATTGTTTCGGTCTACTAATCTTGGATGTGATGCCTATATAATGATCATTGCCTTGGATATCATCATGATTATTTGATCTTCTATCAATTGCCCAACAGTAATTTGTTTACCCACCGTATGCTATTTTCTCGAGAGAAGCCACTAGTGAAATCTACGGCCCTCGGGTCTATCTTTTATCATATTGCTTTCTGATCTCCTTTTTATTCGCTTTTGTTTTCAGATCTATTATTCCAAAAACCCAAAAATACCTTGCTGCACTTTTTATTTGCATCTTTTATTTCATGTTTTATTCAGATCTATTTATCCAAACTCATACTATTTAATCTATCTTTTTACCGGGGAGGGATTGACAACCCCTCTTACGTGTTGGGTTGCGAGCTTTTGTTCTTTGTGTGCAGGTACATTTACATAGTGTTGCTTGGTTCTCCTACTGGTTCGATAACCTTGGTTTCATAACAGAGGGAAATACCTAATGTAGTTGTACTGCATCATCCCTTCCTCTTTGGGGAAATACCGACGCGGATACAAGCAATCAAAAGGAAATTCTGGCACCGTTGCCGGGGAGACATCATCAACATCTATCAGGTTCCTAATCAAAAATCTCATCTCCTTGCAATTTATATTATTTGCCATTTGCCTCTCGTTTTCATCTCCCCCACTTCAGAAAAATTTGCCTTTTTATTCGCCTTCTTTTTGTTCGCCCTTTTCTCGTCAAATCTCTTGTTTGCCTTCCTTGTTATTATGGCTAGTTCTTCCTCTATTGCGTGTACCCCTGAGAACGAAGTTCTTAATTTTAAGCAAAGGGGAGGGGAGACTCTAAAAGATGCTTGGTACCGGATTTGCAATGCTCATAATAGATCTGTTCGTAAGCAATCTACTGTTGTTCTTCTTCGCAGTTTTTATGTGGGCATCACCACTTGGTATAGATTCGTCCTTGATACGATTACCGATGGGAATTTCTTGATGTGTCCATCTTTGTATGTTTTTAATTCTATGGGAGATCTAGTGGGTGCACCACATATAACTATTAATTAAACAATCTTAAGTCTCGAGCATGTCATGGAAAGGCTAGATGCTATTGAAAAGAAATGATTACCGAAGAACAAATTGAAAATTTGGATAAAAGGATGCATAATCTTGCTAATAAAATTGGATCAAAAGAGGGAGATGCTTTTAAAATAATAAGGGAAAAGGAAACCGTAGTTAACGAAAGAATAGGTGAAAGTCCTTCTCGAATTGATAAGTTGGAAGAAATTTTTAGTAACTTAAGCTCAGCTTTTTCCTCTATTAAAACTATTTAAAAAACTCCCGTGAAAGTTTGCAAGTCTACACAAATCACTAAGAACAAGGGTACCACTTCCAATAGCCACAAAGAAGATCTTAAAATGTTTAGTATTTACCCCAATTTTGTTGAAGTGGTAAAAGACCCTACTTACAAGAATGATTTTTTCAATCTTATTCATAGAAGTATTGTCATTGAGAATATGCATGCTAAAACCTTGAAGAATTCTAGTTGTGTGATTGAAGAGTTGGAAACTAAAGATGACAATACTTGAATCTATGCATTATGCCTAGCTAGGGGCATAAAACGATAGCGCTTGTTGGGAGGCAACCCAATGAATAAATTTTATTTTTGCCTTTTTCTTTCTATTCTTTAGTGTTTGCACAATTATGCTACTGTTATGATTGTATTTTTTATGTTTTAATTAGTTTTCGAGCCAAGTAAAGCCTTTGGGATCATGTTGGGTGATAGTTGATTTGATCTTGTTAGAAAACAGAAACATTTGCGTCCAGTAACAGAATTGTTAAAATTCACAGAACTGACAAAAGTTCTGAATTTTTTTCACAAGATTGATATACCAATTTCCTACGTTTTCCTAATTTTTCAGAATTTTTGAAGTTACAGAAGTATGAGTAAAATTCGCGTCTTTACAGACTATTCTGTTTTTGACAGATTCTGTTTTCTTTGCATTGTGTGCTTATTTTGATGAATCTATGGTTTGTATTGGAGGGTATAAGCCATGGTAAAGTTAGAATACATTAGATACAATGCAATAACAAAATTTGAATGGGTTTGCAACAGTACTTAGAGTAAAGATTGGTTTTCTTATACTAACGGATCTCACGAAGGTTTTGTAAAATTTTGTGTGATTGAAGTTTTCAAGTTTTGGGTGAGATCACGATGGATGAAAGAATAAGGAGTATCAAGAGCCTAAGCTTGGGGATGCCCCATGGCACCCCAAGTTAATATTCAAGGAGAACCAAGCAACTAAGCTTGGGGATGCCCCGAAAGGCATCCCCTCTTTCTTCTAACGATCATCGGTATTTTACTTGGAGCTATATTTTTATTCGTCACATATCATGAGTTTTGCTTGGAGCGTCTTGTATTATATGAGTCTTTTCTTGTTTTGCTTTTTAGTTTGTCACAAGTATCCTTGCTGGACACACCTATTTGAGAGAGCCAAAATTATGCTATGATTTGTTAGAATTGCTCTATATGCTTCGCTTAAATTCTTTTGAGCTATGGAATTGCTCTAGTGCTTCACTTATATATTTTTGAGCACGGTGTGCTTGATTAATTTTTAAGAAATACTCTCATGCTTCACTTAGATTTATTTGAGAGTTAGTAAAATTTTGAAGAAATTCTCTCATGCTTCACTTATATTATTTTGAGAGATGAAAATCTTTATGCTCATGTTCTTCACTTAATTTATTTGAGCTTGGCAAATGCAATGGCAATATATGAAACTAGTCCCAAAGTGATAGATATTCAAGAGGGATATAATAAAAACTTTCATGAAGATCATTGGACAAATTAAACTTGACTTCTTGTAATAGTTTTGAGATATGATGATAGTAATATGTGAGTCATGTTGGTGAGTAATCATGCTTTAGTAAGAGTATTGGTGTGAAGGTTTATGATTCCCTATACAAGCACGAAAGTCAATAGTTATGCAATGAAATTACATCCTACTTGTGGTGCATTATTCGGTGTTAGTTATGCTTAATGCCCGTTTATAAGATTTTCGTTTCTTGGTTGGTTGCTTCTAAATCTTTTTGCTAGCCTCCACTTGTACTAAGTAGAAATACTACTTGTGCATCCAAAATCCTTAAATCCAGTTTTGACATATGAGTCCACCATACCTACCTATATGCGGTATTTTCGTGCCGTTCTAAGCAAATTTGTATGTGCCAACTCTAATTTTCAAAATGAATTTCCTTTTTGTGTGCTCGTACCGCTCATGAAGCGGCAGGGGGTAGCCAATATTTTGCATGCTAGATATGTTATTCTCAAGATGAGTGTTTATTCACTTGTCATTGCACGAGAGTACGGCGGTAACAGGGATGCCCAGTCCCGAAATGAAAAATGAATTTACTTTATGTTGTCAAATAATAAATTCCTTGAAAAATGTTGGTATGGACGGTACCCGTGGATACGGCTAGCAACGGCGAGGCGCGGCCAGAGGCCTGCGTGGGCGAGGCGGAGACACGGGAGAGCAGCGGCAGCAGCAACAGGAGGCTGCAGCGGCGGCGGCGGGAGCAGGGTGCAGCAGCGGGTGCGGGGGCGCGGTGAGCGCGGCCGGGGATGCGCGCCCCGGCGGGCCTTCGAGGAGAAGAACATGGGGATGGGGAAGAAGCTCACCATGGGGAGGGTTGGGGACGGCTCGGGACGGCCGGGGTGCTCGGGGCGGTGCGGATCGACGGAGGTGTCGGGGTGGCCATGGCAGCGCGCTCCGGCGATGGGGACGGCGTCCTCGGGCGCGAGCAAACGGCGATAGCGAGCGAGGCCGTGAGGGATGGAGAGGAGCGAGGAGAGGGGAGCAGGGGCGCTAGGGTTTGGGGCGTCGAGGACGGCCTCGGGGGCGACTAGTAGGCGGGCAGGGGGCGCCGATGGCCGCCACACACGGCCATCGCTAGCAGATGGCCGCCATGGCACCCCTGTCTCCTCCTGTAGCAGGAGAGGTGGAGGTAGGTGATACGTCTCCAACGTATCTATAATTTTTTATTGTTCCATGCTGTTATATTATCATTCTTGGATGTTTTACAATTATTTTATAGCAACTTTATATCATTTTTTGGGACTAACCTATTGACATAGTGCCCAGTGCCAGTTGATGTTTTTTTGCTTTTTTTTACTTCGCAGAATATTAGTACCAAACGAAGTTCAAATGCCACGATACTTTTTGGAGATTTTTTTGGACCAGAAGACAACTTGGGAGCCAAGGAAGCATCTGGGGGGAGGCCTGTGGGGCCCACAAGACACCAGGACATGCCAGGAGGCACAGGCGCGCCCTGATGGGTTGTGGGGCCCACAGGGGTCTCATCCATCGCCTCTTCGCTCTATAAATCCTAAGAAATTCCAGAAACCCTAGGGGGCAGACGAAACACAATTCCAGCCGCCGCAAGTTCCAGAACCACAAGATCCAATCTACACCATCACGGAGGCGTTCATCATCCTCATTGGTGCCTCTCCGATGATGCGTGAGTAGTTAACCATAGACCTACGGGTCCGTAGGCAGTAGCTAGATGGCTTTCTCTCTCTTTTTGATTCTCAATACAATGGTCTGTTGGAGGTCTATTTGATGTAATGACATTTTGCGGTGTGTTTGTTAAGATCCGATGAAGATCGAGTTTATGATCAGTTTCTATCCATGGATATTATTTGAGTCTTCTTTTGATCTCTTATATGCATGATTACTTATAGCCTCGTATTTCTTCTTCGAATCTTTAGTTTAGTTAGACCAACTAGATCGATTTTTCTTACTATGGGAAAAGGTGCTTTGTGATGGGTTCGATCTTACGGTGTCCTCACCAGATGACAGAAGGGGTAGCGAGGCACGTATGTATCGTCGCTATTAAGGATAACAAGATGGGGTCTATTTCTATATGAATAAATCTTGTCTACATCATGTCACCGTTCTTATTGCATTACTCCGTTTCTCCATGAACTTAACACTCTAGATGCATGCTGGATAGCGGTCGATGTGTGGGGTAATAGTAGTAGATGCAGAATCGTTTCGGTCTACTAATCTTGGACATGATGCCTATATAATTATCATTGCCTTGGATATCGTCATGATTATTTGATCTTCTATCAATTGTCCAACAGTAATTTGTTTACCCACCATGTGCTATTTTCTCGAGAGAAGCCACTAGTGAAATCTACGGCCCCGGGGTCTATCTTTTATCATATTGCTTTCCGATCTACTTTTTATTCGCTTTTGTTTTCAGATCTATTATTTCAAAACCCAAAAATACCTTGCTGCACTTTTTATTTGCATCTTTTATTTCGTGTTTTATTCAGATATATTTATCCAAACTCATACTATTTAATCTATCTTTTTACTGGGAAGGGACTGACAACCCCTCTTATGCGTTGGGTTGCGAGGTTTTGTTTTTTGTGTGCAGGTACCGTTTACATAGTGGTTCTTGGTTCTCTTACTGGTTCGATAACCTTGGTTTCATAACTGAGAGAAATACCTACCGTAGCTGTACTGCATCATCCCTTCCTCTTTGGGGAAATACCAACGCGGATACAAGCAATCTGTGGGCTGGGCCGTGTGTGGCCACTAGGGCCCAGTAGATTAGGTGTCTTCTTTCATTTTTACCTTTTTCTTTTTCTGTTTGTTTATTTATCCCCTGTTTTGTATTAATTTTTGGTACTAAATGATTTTAGTTAAGGTTGAAACTTCTCACATAATTACTTTGCAATATCTTGGACTGTCACAAAAAGTTTGGGGGCAATTTGATTCCTCTAGAATTTATGGTGGAATTTAAATGAGTTAATTGGGGTTGTTTGATCCAGTTTAAAATAGGTTAAGGGCATTATAGTTATTCAAAAAAATGTCGGTTTATTCATGACAAATAGTTAGTGAATTTTTGCAACCCAGTGAACATTTTTGTTTTACCGTTTGAAGAAATAATAATTTGACTTTATTTTATATTTGAATTTGAATTCGGTTTGGATCAAAGTGAGGTCTAGAAAATTTAATGCAATGACATGGCACCATTAGTGTGTGGTTCCTGTAGCTTAACTACCGGGGTGTTACATCCAGCCAGCCAACGAGTGATCTGTCACGCTCGGACATTGATTTTATTTTGACATGTCCGGATTGTTGAACTATGATTTGCTTTGCTTTGTCGTATTTGTTTTGAACTGTTGAATTGGGACGATTTGTATCATATGATCGACGTGCATGGATTGCATGGATTTGAGAATTCGCATTTGAGGTGTGTGGATGTGCGGCAGCCTAAATAAGGGGCCGGCCGGTGCTATCCGCCGACGCGCCTGCGGGCATATAGGGGGCGGATTTGCCAAATCCGACTGTAGATGCTCTAAAGTGAACGGGAGGATGATGGAGACTGGGGAGCACGGGCAATACCAAAGCAGATACGGATAGGGATTTGTTTATTCTAGAATCGGAGTTCGATATGGATAATACTCCCTCTGTAAAGAAATATAAGAGCGTTTAGATCACGAGTCGTGATCTAAACGCTCTTATATTTCTTTACAGAGGGAGTACACAATATTTATCAGAACACATTAGGAGCACCTGTAGCTCAGCAAAAGTATTATGTGGGAATTTTGAAGGATTTGAGCTATACATTATTAAGGAACCCTTGCAAACCTTCCCTTGAAGTTCCTGCATTAGTTCCAGAAATCAAAAAGAAAAAGAATTGCTGTTATAATCATCAAGGCCAAAAAGCATGGAGCATTGCAGTATCTCTACGTGCATTGTGTTGGCAATTGCTGGCGTCAACTCGTTGCATAATCCAGTGCATCATCCAAAAAAGACGCCACGAAAAGAAAGAAAGAAACAATGCTACACTTAGTATCGCAGTATACTATTTGACGGCTGGTTATACGTTAACTGAATATGCACTCTCTGTCAGAGAAGTTAACTGTCGGCGTCATTACTCATTACGTACTAGCTTACGTACGTGTGTGAGATCGATCATCGATTAACGTTTAATAATCCCATAATCCCTTAGGTACTTGCAGCTAGCGATGGCTTTGTCGTTGGCGGTCGACCGTACTACATTGTCTACCGACCGACGGCGACATTGTTGATAGAACCTAGCCAGGAGTACTGAGTACACAGTGCAGTTACTACTCCATCCCTCTCAAAATAACTTTGTACTAAGCGAGTATTTACTTAGTAGAAGTCACTAGTTAGTACTTGCACGCACACTGTCGCCATCGACCCATGCGTAACAATGTAGTTAGCCTGGGTTTTGCCTCACAAATGTCAAAGTTTAGTGTCGTACGTTAATCACACATGCATGGGAAGCAATGGAGAAACTGCATTAGCCTTGGATCGACCGTGATTAGCAAGTGAGATAGCGCGCCTTGGATCATACTTCCCTCTGCAGGTACAACAAAATCATCATATCATAACATATTTGAGAACTCGCAAGACACTTAGCACTCAGGCTCACGCGTCACCTAAGTTGTATCTCCCTAGTACTATGCTGGCTATATGAAGAAACCGACATGTGTCGACATGATGTACCATAGAGTACGTACGTACGTAATTACAGCTATAAGAGTCAACCTAGCTATCAGCTGTGAAACGATGCACAGAATTTAGGGATAGGGAGGCCCTCGTGTGATTTGTCTGAGGGTTGGTTAGTTTACTTGTGGACGGTGGTATCTTCCCAGATTCCTATGATTATTGCAGTCTCAGCCGACGATTCTTCTCGGAACATTCTTGGGCTCAAGGTTCGAGAAATGCTCCATGGGATCTTAATCCATATCACTCTTTAAAATATATTCATTTTCTTGTAGTACTCCCTCCGTTTCTATTTACTTCGCATATTAGCTTTGACTGCAGTCAAACTTTATAAAATTCGATCAAGTTTGTAGAAAACAATATGAACATTTACAGTAACAAATTTCTATGATGTGAAAATATATGCAATGATGAATCCAATGGTATTGATTTGGTGGTGTATATGTTAATATATTTTTCTATAAACTTGTTGAAAATATATAAAGTTTGACTTTAGACAAACCTAAAATGCGGAGTAAATAAAAATGGAGCGAGTATAAGATAAGATGCAGTTAATGTAGAATATATGACACAGACAGCATGAATCAACGGGTGTAATTCTTCAAACCCTGTGATGTTAGGCCAACTGGTGCGGGTTAGGTCTACCATGGTTTATTCAGGGACGCCAGAAATACCATATGGTCAAGTGGGCGGACATCTGTATGCCTAAAGATCGTGGTGGGCTAGGCATCATTGCCTCTCGTCGCATGAACGTAGCCCTCATGCTGCGATGGGTCTAGCGGGTCATGCGAGGGGAGGGGGGCTACAGCTTCTTCAGGCTAAGTACCTAAGGGGCGAGCCCCTCCTTGCATGCTCGCGATCGGCTGGTTCCCAATTCTGGAAGTCCATCCGAACGGATCAAGCAGGATATTCGCCTCGGGGTATCCTTCTTGATAGGTAATGGAGAAGGAACCCTATTCTGGCTAGATGCCTGGGTGGGTGGCATTGCCACGCCGGGTGGGCTTCCCTAGATTGTTTGTTATTTGCATTGATCTGTTGCTATTGGTCTCCAACGCCACCCAGAATGGGCATTGGAACATCTTGTTCCGACGCTCATTTGGGTAGGCGGAGAATGTGGAGTGGGTTAGATTGCGGGCAGTCCTCCCGCCGGTGTTGCCGGATTATCCGGATACCATATCTTGGAGTCTTGTTCCTTCGGGTGTTTTTTCGGTGAGCTCGGCATACCAGGCGTTATGCCGTACGCCGAGCATTCTGTGGACAACACATCTGTGGAAGGCCTCGTTGCCCCTGAAGATCAAGATCTTCATATGGCAATTGCGCATGACCGCTTACCCTCTGGGACGGAGGTGCTTAAGCGGCATGGGCCGGGTAATGGCTTGTGTCCCATGTGTGATGTCTCAGAGACCGGAGCCCACATTTATTCTCATGCACTGCAGCCCGGTCCCTATGGTGTTTTGTTCGCAAGGCACTGGGCCTGATTGGGAGGCCCTAGACCTTGCGGATTTCCTAGGAGCAAGGGCTATCAAACCCAGGCGACAATGCTGCCTATTCTGACTTATATTTGCGGCGATGTTATGAACCTTATGGACGACGTGTAATAAAATAGTGATTGAGAGGGTCTTCTAGCGGCAGGCCTCTGACTGTTTTTTCAAATTCCTTGATTTCTTGCAGCACTGGCACCCGTTATCTAGAGAGCGGGACCGCGGTCGTCCTGGACTCATGCTCGATGCTCTTCTGGCTACAGCTCGCCGTCTTTTCTCTCCATAGTGCCGTTGTACCTACTGCCACTAGGTGGCTTTTTTTACTATTTCTTTTTTTGCTTTCTTTGGGCTTAACTGTGTTGCTGCCCCAGCTGTATTAGTTGCTTGGCTACTATGGAACTTGTTGTATGGATATTTACTTTGTTTATGAAGTGGGGCGAAAGCCTATTTCGAGGAGGCGGCGACTTTAAAGAACTTTGATGTAACTTTTTTGTTTTATCGAGAGTCTATGTTGTTCGTGTTTGTTTTAGTTTTTTTTATCAGATGTGCATTATCAATGGCATCAACTATTGAAATCAATTTGTTTGTCAAAATAGAATTTTTTTTTAAATATCCATCCAAACTCTCTCTTATCCAAAAATTAAATACAACAAGTCTATGACTTGAATGATCAAGGGTTTATCATGCAGTGTTCCTCTAGCTAGCGTGTAAAATATTACTTATATGAGTGTATATTGCTTTGTCGACTACCAACATTTTAAGTCAACGTTGTGAAGTTTAGAATCATAAAATTAACAATGACATAATAGGTTCTCAATAACACACACAAAAAGACAACACCAAATAGGCCTATGTTTCCCTCCCCGGGGGCGACTCAGGGCGGTGACACAAACCCTAGTGCCATGACCCCTTATTTGGACAACCGCCAATAGGTGTCACTACAAAGGCCTTTCTCCTGGAAGGGGGCGGGCGGTTATGTGGCGTTGTGTCATGGAGGGAGGCATTGGATAATGGAGGCACCGCACATACGGCACTGCAGGAGTGTTGACGCGAGCGGCAATGTTGATTAGAAATGGCTGGATCTAACGGATCGTTGATGGAGGATGATGAACTCGAATGTGATGGTGCATTGACTCGCCGACGGAGGAAGTTTAGCATCATGTAGCGCTCAGTGGCGGGGCTTCGGCTCTACGGTGTTTTGTGTTTGTTGGTGTTAGGCTCGAGCGTCCAATAACAACCCTGTGCGGCTGTGGTGGTATCAGAGCTGAATTTTGTGGCGTGCCTGATCGATGCAACGACGAGCTTGGGTAGTATTTTGTGGCCTCGAGGGATATGTTTCTTCACGTGGTTCGGGTGGCTACGTCTTGCAGTGTTACATCTCTAGATCGGTGGCAACGGCTATTGGTTAACAGTGGGACTCGACCATTTGTGCATATTAGAGGAGAGTTGATTGATACTGGCGACGGTTACGCCCAAGGGCGTCAATATATGTCATCCGAGGAGTCATTTGTGGTGCCACCTCTATCTCCTCTTTTGTGCGGTCCATGCTTTGGATGAACCCTAGACCAATGTCTTATTGGGTCGGGTGATGGTTGTCGGATTCAGGGCTCCGCAGACCCAAAAAGGTTCGAACTCTGGGGCGTGTGCGAAGATCTCAACCAGCCCAACCCTCGCTCTTGCCGCCCTACGGACAAGCCCAGACGAATTCACACCGGCAAGGAAGAAGACAAACACGGCAGTTTACCTAGGTTCGGGCCACCTTGCGGTGTAAAACCCTACTCCTGCTTTTGGTGGATTGGCCTCACGAGCAGGTGGTGGATAAACTAGTACAGTGGTTGAGCGACCTCGCGAGGGCTCGAGTGGTGGGGGTGGAATGGATCCGATCTCGGGCTCCTTCCCCTCTACGGTGGTGGCTAGTCTGTATTTATAGTGACCTTGGTCCTCTTCCCTCATAACTGGCGGGAAGGGATCCCACAGCGGCCAATTTGAAAGGGAACAAGAAGTACATCTAATCCTGACGAAAGGTGGTCTTTGCCTGCAAAGCTTCTGGGCGTGACGCAGAGGTGGGCTCGGCGATGACATCCTTCCTGCTGCACTCGTGGTCTTGGTCTTGTTGCACTGGAATGGAAACCTTTGGGGGATTCCTTGGGAACCCGCGTACGTCCTTGCCTCCTTAACACCAAAGAGGAAACTGTCTCTCCTGCGCCCGCTGGCGCCCGCCTGGCCTTGGTCGTCATGGCTCACGTCATCGCAGCCTCGTGAGGTTGGTCACCTGCATAGGAATCTCCGCTCCTCGGGAGGCAACCTGGGGAGGCTGCTCCTCCAGAGGTCTCGACGTCGTTCTCCTCGCGAGGCTAGGGGCCCCCGCGAGGGTCTTGTCTTGGGGGGTCTTGCAGTTGGGCCATACCAGGCCGTCGTGGGGCCCATGTGCTGGGCCGTAGGCAGACAAGTCTGGGTACCCCCGAACCCAGAACGCCGACAGTAGCCCCCAGGCCCAAGGCGCACTCAAGATGGCTTCGAGGCGAAGCCAAGGGGCAAGGTCGAAGCGCCGCGGGCCCCAAATCGCCTGCGGGCCACGCTCGACACGTGGCGCGCGACGGGACGCGGACGCCTCCACTCCTCCACGTCGCTTCGGCAATTGCCCAGGCAGACAAAAGTCTGGCGTCTGCCGCAGGGCTATCATTGCTTTCTCTCGCCTTGCTCCTGATCCCCTTCTCCAACCGAGAGCTTCTCCAGATCCAATCGCAACCCCGCCTCCTTCCTTCTCCTTCTCCGACGCCGGCGACCACGCGAATGGCGCCCGGGAAGTCAAAGCCCACGGTCCAGGCCGCAAGCTCCTCCTCCCCTTTGCCGGCACATGGTGCGTCCTCCATCACCGAGGTGGGGCATCTCGACCCCGTGCTCCCGCAGACGGCAAGCGAAGACAACGAGTGGGGCGAGACCGTGATCTGGGCTGGCTCCGCCGATCAGAAGACCTTAGCCCGGTCGGTCTACCCCTTCTTCCTTCATAGCTTCTTCGCGGGGCTCGTCCCGCCCCTTTCAGAGTTCTTCTGCGCCATCCTCGCCCACTACAATATCCAGGCCCTTCATCTTCAACCTAACTCCATCCTCCTCCTGTCCATCTTCGCTTTTTATTGCGAGGCCTTTGTGGGCGTGAGGCCCTCCGTGCCGCTCCTCCGCCACTTCTTCAGCTTGCGGCTGCATGATCCGACGCAGCGCTCTGCTTGTGTGTCCTTCGTCGTGGTCCACAAGGGGAACGTCCTCCTAAAGGCCGGGAAGAAGGTGGAAGGCTTCCGGCACCACTGGGTCTTCCTGGACATCAAGGGCCTCAAACCGCGGCTGGAGCTGCCGACAGAGCTGCCTGAGCGGCTCGAGAGGTGGGGCCATGCAAAGCTTACCGACCCCCATGCAAAGCCTGTCTTGGCGAGGATAAACTCGGACTTGGAGGCCAAGCGGTTGACGGGAGGCATGCTGGTGAAGGAGTTCTTGAAGCAGCGTTTGGCGCCGCTCCAGTCGCACACGAGGCCCATGTGGGAGTTCCAGGGCGCGAGGTAGGACACGAGGCTACGCCCCGCTAGCCTGACAGGCGAGGAGCTAGACAAGGCCATGGCCGTCCTGCTAAATGGCGACCCGTGGGACCTCCCCGTCGACTACATACCGCTGAGGAGCTGGTCGCCGCATGCCTGCCTTCGACGAGCTGGACCTCCTGCCGCCCAAGCGCCCCAGCTCCCCGGTGCCGGTGCCTTCCGGCGATAGCGGCAGCGAGGAGGACTCGGAGGCGACCGAGGACGACGACGTGAAGGAGGTGCTCCCCCCATCGCAGAGTGAGCTCCTCCGCCACCTCGAAGACGATGATGACACTGACGAGCCCCCGGCCGCAGGCTCCCTGAGGGAGTCATGGACTAAGGGGCCCTCAGGGCATCGGCCCATCGAATATGGGCCGAACTAGTGAAACCGCATAACGACAGAAGATCTATGAAGCCGTGGTGTGCCCTCCGTGTCAAGGATAGGCAGGATCTCTTTACCCCTCATTGTAATCTATCTTCGGTAACCCTAACCCTACCGGTGTCTATATAAACCGAGGGTTGTAGTCTTTAGGGGTAGAGCTACATCCATCACCTCATCACCTTAGGGTTTAGCTCATGCTGATCTCGAGGTAGATCTACTCTGTAACCGTACTATACATCCAATACAATCAAGCAGGATGTAGGGTATTACCTCTTCGATAGGGCCCGAACCTGCGTAAACACCGTGTTCATCGTCCCTTGTTCCCCATCGATCTCAGATCCATAGCTCGGGACCCCTACCCCGAGGTCTGCCGGTTTTGACACCGACATTGGTGCTTTCATTGAGAGTTCCGCTGTGGGGTTGCCCAAAGGATCGATGGCTCGCCTGATCCTAGGAGAAGGCATCGGATCCGGGGACTTCTTCGTCCCCGGTCAACTCTTCGCGTTTGGCAGCATTGTGCTGCACGCCGACCCGACTGGTCGTTTGGATCAGATCGACAATTTCGCTCCTAAACAACGAATTCGATTCGGTAATCTGGAATACGCTACGGACATGCGGGGCGATCTGATCTTCGCCGGATTCACTGCCCCCTCCCGAACCCTCGCAGGCCTTGCCGTGCCCGCTCTGGAATCCCCCTTCGATCCGATCTACAGATCGGCCCCAGCCCTCCGAACAGCTTCGGGCCAGGACGGCTCTGCTTCAAGCGGAGACCAGACTCCACCTTCGGCCGGATCCATCATGTGTACGGAGGTCCTATCCTCGGCCTTCGAGGCAGAATCAGGAGGCGAAAGCCAAGAGTCAATCTCGGCCGAACCTTTTCGTCACCACGCTCCTCTGGCCTTGAGCCCTTATGACGAATCAGCAACCAATGGCTAGGGGTCACCCTCGGCCCGAAGCAGCTAGATCTCGAATCCCGGCATGGAAACTACACGCGAATACCAAGGCCTGTCCTTAGTCTCCAGTGACAATCCGGACCCCCTCAAGGATCTAGCACCGTACCCCGAGCTTAGCTCGGCCTGTGAAAGCCAAGGCCGGCTAGGGCACAGACTGCCCCCACCCCGTTTCGATGGAATTTGGCCTAGAGCCCTCGAATTCAGCGACCCTCGCTATGTTAAACGAGGCACTAGACCGAATCCAGAAAATGACCATCCAGGAGGACTTGCCCTCAGCCCACAATCATCAACCCTTCGAGGCGTACCACAGGGAATTTTACGTCCCACCCACCACCCACTTGGTAGCCCCTGTCGATGATTTAACCGATATGCTAGATTATAATTCAGAAAATGCCGAATACATGGATGAGGATAGCAGAGCCATGGCTAGTACCGATGTTGCCCCCCCAGCCACCGGCCGCTGGTCGGCCATGTCCACCTACGATATTTACATGGTGGACACCCCCAAGGATGGTGATGGCACTCCCAACCAGGACCGAGACAAGCCCGGAGATGAGCCGCCCAAACGCCGAAGACAGCGCCGTCGATCAAAGCCATGCGACCAACGTGGACTTTTCGGAGAATGGCACCGCGAATAATACAGATGACCTCGCCGAAGCCGCAGCCAACGAACATCACCAGGAGGACCCGCTCAACCCAGAAAAACCCGATGACTCCGAGGATAGCAACTACCTCCCACCCTCTAAAGATGAGGCCAGTCTCGGGGAGGATGATTTCATCGTCCCCGAAGACCCGCTGGAGCAGGAACAGTTCAGACGGAGGCTTCTAGCCACCGCCCGCAGCCTGAAGAAACAAAAGCACAGAATCAAGGCCGAACAGGACACCCTCAACGATCGATGGGCCAAAGTCCTAGCCGTCGAAGAAGGATACGACCGCGAACAGCCAATCA
The DNA here is from genome assembly GCA_011799875.1 of Thinopyrum elongatum. Taxonomy (NCBI): domain Eukaryota; kingdom Viridiplantae; phylum Streptophyta; class Magnoliopsida; order Poales; family Poaceae; genus Thinopyrum; species Thinopyrum elongatum. Next base: position 41,742,932 of record CM022300.1, read on the forward strand.
AAAGTTATCCCAAGCGAAGATTGCTGCCGCAATTCGACGACAAGGCCATAGAGCCAACACGTCCGACATACACATGCGCCGAACAGCCGGACCGCCCCCCTAGAGGGTGGGACAGAGAAGCTGACGAGGCCGAGCAGCCCGCCGCCCCACCTCGCCGTTACGGCAAGGATCAAATGCAGCTCGTCTACGAATACGACCTCCGCCACAACCTAGACGCCCGAGGAAGCCGCACCTGGTCCATCTACGGACCCAGAGAAGACCCGCCCACTCATCGGGAAGGATATTACGATTGGCTAAACCGAAACAATAGAGTCTGGGAGCAGCAGCGGACTCGGATGGCCGAAGACCTCCGACGCGATGTAGCCCGAGTTCGGGGCGCCGCACACCCCCTGTGCTTCACAGAGAGGGTAATGCAACACCAATTCCCAGAAGGCTTCAAGCCTGTGAACATCGAGCCATACGACGGAACCACAGACCCAGCCGTATGGATAGAGGATTTCCTCCTCCACATTCACATGGCACGAGGAGATGACCTCCACGCCATCAAATATCTGCCACTAAAGCTTAAAGGACTAGGCTGTTGGGAAGAGCTTGAGGATGCGTTCCGAGTGAACTTTCAGGGCACCTATGTCCGGCCTCTGGATGCGGATGACCTAAACTGCATCACTCAACAGCCCGGAGAATCTGTCCGGCAATTTTAGAACCGATTCCTGACCAAGAAGAGCCAGATTGTGGACTGTCCGGATGCCGAAGCCTTGGCCGCTTTCAAGCATAGCGTCAAGGACGAATGGCTCGTAAGATAGCTCGGCCAGGATAAACCAAGAACTATGGCAGCCCTAACTTCTCTCATGACCTGCTTTTGCGCGAATGAAGACAGTTGGCTCGCTCGTAAAAACACCAACCCCGACACACCCGGTACCTCCGAGGTTCGGGACACTAATGGAAAGCCATGACGTAGCAAGAGTAAACGTCGCCACATTGACGGCGAAGGCCAGGATACGGCAGTAAATGCCGGGTTCAGAAATCCGAAGTCCGGACCCCGAAAGAAAGCCCCTAAAGGCAACAACGACGGCCCATCCAGACTAGACACAATTCTGGACAGGACCTGCCAGATCCACGGCACGTCAGAGAAGCCCGCCAACCACTCCAACCGTAACTGCTGGGTGACAAAACAGGTCGGCATGCTAGCGGCCGAAGACTTGGGCAAAAGCCCACGAAGCGAGGACGATGATGAGCCCCGCAGGCCGAATAGTAAAGGCCAGAAACCCTTCCCTTCTGAGGTCAAGATGGTAAACATGATCTACGCAACCCACATACCAAAGAAGGAGAGAAAGCGAGCGTTGCGGGACGTATATGCCGTCGAGCCCGTAGCGCCTAAGTTCAACCCATGGTCAGCTTGCCCCATCACTTTCGATTGTAGGGACCACCCGACCAGCATACGCCACGGAGGGTCCGCAGCCTTAGTGCTCGACCCCATCATCGATGGATTCCACCTCACTAGAGTCTTAATGGACGGAGGTAGTAGCCTCAATCTAATATACGAAGATATAGTGAGAAAGATGGGGATCGATCCATCAAGGATCAAACCCAGTAAGACCACCTTCAAGGGGGTCATTCCGGGAGTGGAGGCCGGCTGCACAGGCACTGTGACGCTTGAAGTAGTGTTCGGCTCTCCGGACAACTTGCAAAGCGCGGACTTGCTTTTCGATATAGCACCTTTTCGCAGTGGCTATCACGCCCTCGTCGGCCGAACGGCCTTCGCCAAATTCAATGTCGTTCCGCATTATGCGTACCTCAAGTTGAAGATGCCCGGTCCTTCGGGCGTCGTAACTATCAACGGCAACACAGAACACTCACTTTGGACTGAAGAGCACACTGCGGCCATAGCGGCCGAAGACCAAACCGGCCCATACGGGTCCCGTTGCTGGCCCGCCGTCAAGGCCGCCGACAACAGTAAATGGGTCTAAACCCGCTCCCCATCATGGGAACCCGCATGCGTTCGTCGCAAGTAGGGATGCGCGTCCCACGGCACGCCCAAAATCTTCGCGCTCCACGTGCCTCGTCAGCACAATTTCGCACTCAAAATACCATGGGCAGCCATGCGGCACATATCAATAAAAGTCGAAGCATGTGTTCGGCTAACGCGAACTTCGGACTTACCTTGTCTTCGGACGACCCGGGGGCCAATTCCGGAACCCCCCCCCCCCAAGCATACAGCTTCATCGGCAGGATCCTCGCCCCTCAAGGTTTCATCGAAGGTCCCAACCCCCACCACTCAGAAGCAAAGGCGCAGACGTGCAACAGGGTATAGTTGAGGCTTCGACTCACGCATCAAGGCCCTACATAAATCTTTACTCTGTAAAACTTTTTCCTTTTTACAAATAATGCCTTGGCAGTTTGAATTGTACGGTTAGACGTATTGAGCCTACGAGAAATAATAAAAACGCCCTTTATAGTGTTCGGATACCCACATCTTGCGATTGTCTCCTTCCCTTCCGATTCTCCCCTTGCTCTTCGAACAGCTCGGCATGAAAACATGATCGGTTAACTAACCTAAAGCTTGATTTAAACATCGGCTCCATACCCCAAGTCTGACACCGCTTTTTGCTGAGTGTTCGGCATCTCTGATTTTGCGCTATATGCATCAGTTCCGAACTATGTCTTGGGCCAATAGTTGGGTTTCCCGGTTCCTGTGCTTGCCCCTTATGTTCCGCTCGTTCAGCTAAGAGGGCAAAGGGAGAACCCCTGCGATTGTACTTTTGGGTAGCCCGGTCAAGTACCTCAGGAGGAGAAGGCCGAAAACTGACCGTCATAGTAAGCGTGAACTGGTCAGCGATCCGATGACGAGGTTTGACTCCAAAAATCGTTGGCGATTTCTTCGTGTCACACGAAGGGTTCGTCTTAACACAGACCATGTGATCGGACAGGGTAGGTATTGACCCCCCAGTACAACATAAAACAAGGGGGGCTAGTCCTTAGCCCCCACCGTCAAGCTCCTAAGGCTAAGTGAAAGCAATAAAACTGAATAGTCCGATTGCCTAGTTTCGCTCACGCACTACCGCCTCCAGGTACCAAGACGTTGGCTAAGGGTAACAGTGCGGAGACAAAACACCCCTCATGATATTCACCTGGGGGCTGAAGCCGATGACTGGTAGCTTTCAGAATAAACATACGGCCGCACAGGAGTCAAAATTAAATCATTACAAGACAAAATAAGTCAGACGAATGCATCATAAAGCATAGGGTCCAATTGATAAAAACTTAATACAGTTATTCAAGCATTACATCTTTCGAACACTGGCCCTCTATCGCCCGCGCGCCATTCATCACCTGTGCAAAGTATTGCTCAGGGCGACGATGCTCCTTTCCCTTGAGCGGAGGACCAGTGGCCATGTCCATCGGATTAATCTTCGGCCAATGCTCCATGGTCTTCGTGAATGCAAGCCTCGCCCCCTCAAGGCACGCCGAATGCTTCACCGTGTCAATCTAGGACGACGCCTCCCGCATCCTCTGCACAAGGCCAAAGTAGGTGTCCGGAATCGGCTCGACGGGCCACAGATTGACACAGAGGTCCTTCGCGGCCAGCTCGGACATCTGATGCATCTCCATCAGCTGCTTCATCAGGTTGCTGAGGAGGGGAGGATGCTCGGAAGCCAGAAACTGTGATCAGAAGAGCCGTTGTGTGGAGTCCTCCTCGAGAGTGGCATAGTACTCGGCTGCGGCCACCGCATTCCTCGGAAGTTCGGCGAAGACGCCTGCGGAGCGCCAGACTCGCGTCAGCAAGGCGAACCTGTTGCCTCCAAACACACTCTGCAGTAAGTATTTCTTACCATTGGCAATTTGTCCCACTTGGCGGAGCTCCTCCCGGACACCTCGCAGTTCGGTCCTCGCCTCCTGGAACTCTTTCTCCACATTGGTCAACGTGGAGGACCGCTCCCCTTCTCCTTCTCAAGGGCCTCCAGCTTCTTGGCAGCGTCCTTGAGCTCCACATGTACTTCGGTCACTCAAGCCTTGTGCTTTTGGCTGGAAATCTTGGCTTCCTCGAGCTCGGCCACCGCCTTTTCGGCGGCCAACTTCTTGGCGGCCACCTCAGCCTCGGCTTTCTTTAGGGCCTCCTTCAAGCCCTCAACCTCGGTGGCGGTAGCTGAAATATCCGCACATTGAATGATCAGCATACAGTCCGGTGTATAAGTACCCGGCAACAAGCGATCACACACATTAACGAAAGGCTTACCTTGTGCCTCGTCAAGCCGTTTGTTGACAAGGTCAAGCTCCCCACTGGAGCGTTTGAGCTTCTGGTCCATCTCCTTCAGCGCCGCGGCATTACCAGTCGCAGCCAAGGAAGACGCCTGCGTCACAAAACAAAAGACGTCACATTATTCATCGGGCCACAGAGTTTGATCCTCTGCAAGCATCTCTGAAGTCCTTGCAGAGTCTTGGGGGCTGCTATGTACATGGCCTATCCAAACTAAAGATTACAACCGCTTTACAGGATAAGAGCATTACTTGACTTACCTCAAAGCCTGTTAGCAGGCGTTGAACAGCGTTGTTCAGTCTGGAGTGGATGGACTGAACACCCTGTATAACTGCACCCATAAGAGTACGGTGCTCTTCGACGACGGCAGAGTTGCTCACCATCTCCGCCAGCGCGTCCGGCCAGCCTGCCGCCGCCCGAGTAGAGGTGTTCGGCGCGGGCGTCGGGCCCTCAGTACCTCCCCCACTGAAAGGAGGAATTGGCTTCTTCAAGGGCCTCGGGGGCTCGGGAGCCGGATGCGGTAGGGGTTCGGACGATCCGGATCCTTTCCCCACGTTAACCAGAAGGGATGCATCCCCCTGGTCTTCAACGACCGAGGCATCGGCCTCGGCCATGGTGGCGTCGACCTCCTCCCTTGAGTTTGGAGGAGGAGGGGTCTTTCGCGACAACACCTCCCCAACTTCTTTGTTGATTAGATGAGGTGCGGAACGTGAGCCACTGTCCGCCAGTTCGTCGGGCGGAGACGTCCCCTCCGAGGTTTCCTCGGTGGGGTGGCCACACGGGGGGCTGCACCACCAAAAAACAATAAATCTATGTTCGACCAGGGACTACTAAAGAATAAGGCAATTGAAAATGCCGCGATATGTACCTGGTCGCAGGGGCTTGACCCTGGGTTCCCTCTCTGGAACCTTTTCAGATGCTTCAGACTCCTCGTCGGAGTCCGAGCTGTCGGACAGGACCAGCTTAGGCCGACACTGTCTCTTCGGGGACTGAGAAGGATGGACCTCCTCGACGTCGCTGGATGCCGCCCTCTTCTTAGAGTGCGAGGAGGCGCTCTTCTCCTTGTCCTCATCCTCGTCCCCCTCTTGTGCGGATGGGGCCGCAGTGTCTCCGGACCGGCCGTCCGGACGAGCTCTGCGACGGAGGCCTTCCCTGGCCTCCGGTACCTCCGTCTTATTGCCCTTCGTGTCGGGCGCTTTGTAAGGCACCATGACCAACAGCTTCTCTAGCTGTTCGAATCGAGGCTCTTCTGGCAGCGCCGCCGGGCCGCTGATCTTCTCGGCCTTGGTGAGCCAGCCCTGTAAAATCCACATAAAGAGGTTTGGATCAAATCGTACGGTGCGAATATTTGAACTCATGTTAAGACAAGTGTCACTCACCTTCTTCGGAGGGTTCGCAGCGTCGAGGCCGATGTCCTCCCCCTCGACTGGCCACTCCTTCTGCGGCTTGAATAGCAGACCCCACACTTTCTTGTGGGTCGTGCTGAAGAGGTGTTGCACGGTGGCCGGATCTTCGGGGTCATACTCCCACATTGGCTTGGCCCTCTCCTGGCAGGGGAGGAGTCGACGATGGAGCATGATCTGAATCACGTTGACCAGCTTCGCGCCGGTCTCCATTACGCTGACGACGCGCTTCTGCAGGCCTTCAAGTCATCAGCAGACCCCTAGTCCGGGCTCTTGGTGATCCATGAGGCCAGCCTGGTAGGGGGTCCGGATCTGAATGCGGGAGCCGCCGTCCAGCCGGCTCCCCTTGGCTTAGTGATATAAAACCATTCCTTTTGCCACATTTTGACAGTGTCGACAAAGTGGCCCGCCGGCCACTGGACCCGCGTCAGTTTGCTGATCATGGCCCCGCCATAGTCCGCATGTTCGCCGCCAACTACCTTGGGCTTGACGTTGAACACCTTTAGCCATAGGCCGAAGTGTCTCTGGACTCGGAGGAGAGCCTCGCAGAAGATGATAAAGGACGAGATGCGGAGAAGGGAGTTGGGGGCTAGATCGTGAAAATCTAGCCCATAGAAGAACATCAACCCCCTCACAAAGGGGTGCAGGGGAAATTCAAGCCCCCTGAGGAAATGGGGGAGGAACACGACCCTTTCGCCCGGGCTGGGCGTAGGGATGATCTGGCCCTCTTCGGGGGCCCGATGAGCGATGTCGGCCGACAAGTAGCCGGCCTGCTTTAGCTTCAGGATGTTGCTATCGGTGACGATGGAGGCCTCCCACCTCCCGTTGGCTCCAGATCCGGCCATGGCTAGAGGATACGGGGAAGGTTTCGCTGTGGAAGCAGAGAGAAAGGGGCGTTGGAGCTCTGAGTAACTGCGTAAGCGAGAGGTGGGGGAAGGAGTGGGATGCAAACTGTAAAAGCTCCCCCTTTATAGGCTGTAGATAAGCTAAGAGTTCCTTTTTTCACGCCGCAGGCGTCTCCACTTCCCGATACACTCGCAACATTATGTGCGGGGTGGGGAATTGAAATCATTGATCAGATCCCCTGAAAGGCGGGGCACGATCTCCACCTTGATGAGACGTGACAAACGTAGCGTCAGCCTCGAGCCGCGCTCCGAGAAATACTAACCACTCGGCGTTATGGCCGGTTGCGACTCTTCGTTGAAAGAGAAAAAGTTGTCAGATGAAGGCCCTGTTTACACTTGAACGGCTTTTGTTTTTGCCTTCGTTGCTAAGGAAAACTGCCGTTTTAGATTCCGGACATCCCTTGGCTCCGAACATGAACGAAGCAAACCAGAGAACTCACCTCGCAAGCCGAATACTGTTAGGTGAGCAGATGCCGGACACAAGCCTTGGCGTTGGAGGCAAGTTCGGGGGCTACTGAGGGAGTCATAGACTAAGGGGTCGTCAGGGCGTCGGCCCATCGAATATGGGCCGAACTGGTGAAGCCGCATAACGATAGAAGATCTATGAAGCCGTGGTGTGCCCTCCGTGTCAAGGATAGGCAGGATCTCTTTACCCCTCATTGTAATCTATCTTCGCTAACCCTAACCCTACCGGTGTCTATATAAACCAAGGGTTGTAGTCTTTAGGGGTAGAGCTACATCCATCACCTCATCACCTTAGGGTTTAGCTCATGCTGATCTCGAGGTAGATCTACTCTGTAACCGTACTATACATCCAATACAACCAAGCAGGACGTAGGGTATTACCTCTTCGAGAGGGCCCGAACCTGGGTAAACACCTTGTTCATCGTCCCTTGTTCCCCATCGATCTCAGATCCATAGCTCGGGACCCCTACCCCGAGGTCTGCCGGTTTTGACACCGACACTCCCCGCGCTCTACCAGGGCTCTCAGGAGGTCAGGGACCACCCCCCAGACGGCGCAAACGTCTGGCTAGGCGACCCCGAAGAAGATCGCGGCCGCGCCCGCTCCAGAGGGCTCCGCAAACGCCAGTAGGGCGGCCGAGACGTCGGCCCCGCCAGTTGTGTCCTCTCTGGGCGACCCCCTCACCTCTCCAAGCGGCAGCGCCGCGCCGGGGCCCGTCGAGGAGCACGACCAAGGTCACACCGAAGAAGGGCGGGGGCGCCCCGACCCTTGTCGAGAAGAAGAGGAAGTGGGTCGACCCGGAGGAGTAAGTGACCCAACTTGCCCTTGGGTTGAGCATGATTGCAATTGTGCTCACAGCACCTTCTTTTTGATGACCAGGTGTGGCGACGCGGCGAAGAAGAAGAGGGGGAGCACTGAGCCGAAGGAGCCCCCTATCCTGAGGGCGCCGTCAGCCTCCAGTCGTTGTTGCGGCAGGCGCGGAGGTACGCCACGCCAGCCCAGCGCAGTCCTCGGGCGCTCAGGTGGCACCGCGCCGAACACCTGAGCGTTCCGCCCGCTCCTGGTGCCTCACCGACGCCGCTTGGGGGAACGCTCGCCGAGGACACTGGGGTTCAGGAGGCGACACCTCCCGTCGCGGCTGCGGCGGCTACGGCGCAGGTAGAGGAGGTGGTCCCTGGGGATGTGACCATGCACCCTCAGGAGGACCCAGCCCCCACGGGCCAGCAAGCTGTGGCGCTGTGTGCCCTCGTCGCGCCCAAGGTGAGCCTGGAGCCTCCGGCGCCCCAACCTACCCATGCCAACACTTCCTCGGGCACGGCGTCGGCCGACGCGCCAGTGCCGCCTCCTCATCAGGCCCTTGCGCTCGTGGACCGTGGCCCCCTGATCAGGCCTGGGGCCCTGGACGAGGCCTACATGGCGCTCGACCGGATCCGGGCTGACCTCCTAGATGCCGACAGGTGCCTCGCGAGGGAGCGCCTGGGGCTCATCTCCGGGTGGCTTCAGGCTGACACCGCCATCAAGACAGCTTGGGGCCAGGCTGAAGCCGCCACCGCGGAGAGCGGGAAGGAGGCTGCCAAGGCCAACGAGGCTCGCGACGCAGCGCTGACCCGCGCGGCGTCTGCTGAGAGGCGCTGCAGCTAGGCGAAGGCCAAGCTGAAGACACTCCAGGAGGAGCAAGCCGCGCATGCCTAGCGGCTCCACCAGCAGGAAGAGGACCTCAAGACCCGCGAGGCGAAGCTCGCTGATCGGGACTCCGAGCTGGCCCAAGTGACTACCGACCAGACCGCGGAGCACGAGCGGCTGGCCAAGTTGAAGAAGAAGGTGGACGAAGCCCAGGCATCTCAAGCCCAGCGTGTCTCCGAGGCGATAGCCCAACTGGACGCCAGGGAGAGGACCATCGTCGCCGCGGAGAAGAAAGCGGCCGCGGAGTGCGACGCCTTCCCTTCTCTCGAGCTCCGGTCTCGCCAAGCGTTACAGTCCATCTGCAGGGGAGGATTCGCATGAGGAGCCGATGGCGGCCCCTGAGGGCGGCCCCTGAGGGCGGCATTGCAGGGCTCTCCTCCAAGCTTGCCGAAGCGCTTGAGGGTGCTGCCGCCGAGGTGGACTCCATCTTGAAGGAGGAGTGCCGCTCGCTCTTCACTGCGGCTGCGACACGCGTCTTCAGCCAGCTCTACCTCCAGGACCCGAGCTTCAACTTCGACACGGTGATCCATTCGGTTGCTCCTGAGTGCCGCTCCACCGCCGCGGAGGCCGTGACGGGTCACGTGGACGCGTTGCTGAAGAAGTTCCTCCGCATCCCCGACACCGAGCCCCGGGCTATGGAGGCCAGCGGTGTCGATGACGAGCTTCCCGCGACTGGGTTAGGTGGAGGTAACGACCACGGCGGCGATGGCCCCTCCGTCTAGATTTTATCCTACGACATTTATCGTGCCTCATGGAGGCGTAAGACTTCGTTTTAAATTCACAGAACATTTGGTGCTTGTAATAACTGCTAGGATTCCACGATTTTCTTTTCGGGCTTGGTTTCCTTCTTGGTTGCTTTTGTGCTCTGCGTCGGCAGGGCCCAGCCCCGCGCATACCTCGACTGCCGGTGGGGCGTCCGGATCGCCAGGACGACACCAAGGGGCGAGGGGCTACGTGGCTAGTGAGGCCCCTGAGTCGCGATGCTCAGGAGGTCCCCCTTGACGTGCGAGCAGCCCTCATGAAGGAAATGCACGCAGCGGCAAGGTTAATCCGGAGCCCCCATACCTTTCCTCATCAGCTTTCGCCTGGGAAGGACGCGAGAAGACCAGGTACCAAGACCTGGTAGGGTGGCGTGTGCTAGGCCTGGCCTGATCACAGCCCCCGTGCCCAGCCCCCCTCGCGCGTACCTCCCGTGGGGAAAGCTGCGCTACAGGACCGTGTAAAGAGCCGAAAGGCTATCCTGAGGTTGGTGCGGCCACTAGGGCGCCCTCAGTTGTTTATCCACCAGCGCGGAGCATGGGGCTTCCACTTGGGCGTGGGCATAGTCGCTCCTCGACCGTGTCGTCCGCTAGCGCGAAGCATGGGGCTTCCACTTGGGCGTGGGCATAGACGCTCCTCGACCGTGTCGTCCGCCAGCGCGGAGTATAGGGCTTCCAGTGGGGCGTGGGAAGGGAGCTCTGTGTTAGAGTCTCCGGGCGTGTACAGCCCAATTTCGTTCGTACGCGTGACTGGCATGGCCGAACTAGAGGAGGTGTATCTGGGCACCCGTGAGCCAGCGCGAGACTCACGAGGCCCTACCTCAAGGCGGGTTGCGTGTGATCTCTGGTGTGGGGCGCGCATACAAAACCTGTGTGATGGGGGCAACCTGCACCGAATGGATCTTCGGAGGCCATCGCATGAGAAGGCCAAACACCAATGACCCCAGGAAGTGACGTGAACGGGGCCAGCTCGCCAGACAGAGCTCAGTCATTGGGTTTATCGACACTGCAGGGACGGACCCGAGCACAGACGCCGTGCCCAGTCTTCTCATGCAACAATCCTGAGGAAAGACAATCGGCGCGTGGCTCCCGCGATGGCAAAGCACCGAACTGCGGTTGAACGAACCGTACCGCACACCCTGACTCACCCACCCCCGATTAGCTCATGCGAGAACAAGGCACCAAGGACCCCGGGAGGTGACGTGCATGGGACCGGCCCGCGAGTTAGAGCTCGGTCGCTTGGATTTGTCAATGCTGCAGGGACGGACCCAAGAACAGACGCCGTGCCAGTCCTTAATCATGAGGCGATCGAGGGCGGGGTTGTAACGGCGCAGCGACGTTCATGGCGACGAAGCACCGAGCAGGCAGTGTGAAATACTTTAGGGAATTCATAAAAGGCAATGCCAGTTCTGATACATGCGCAAAATGACACAGCTGCAGGTGTAGGCCCTGACAGCTTGAGGATAATGCAGCCCGAGGGGCGCCCTCAACTAAACAAACCAAAAGGTCACCTGACAATGATGCTGCTGAAGCGTCGAGGTAGTCGATGAAACTTGATCCTCATGAGCTTGACGGCTCCGGAGGCTCGAGGATCCCACGAGGCCCTGGGGGCTCACGGGGGTCCGCGATCTCCTGAGCCATCACCGCCTGACGTCGGGCCTCATGAGACATGTGCACGGCCTGCGCGAGGCGCTGGTACGTGGCTCCCGCGTTCACAAGGCCGAAAGGCATGCGAACGTAGTTGCAGGGGTAGCCCCCACTCCGGCCGACGCGCGACGGCCAGAAGAGCTCCTGAGAAGCGGCCCTGTGGAGGCCCGGGACGTTAATGCAAACGCGCAACCCGCCGCCCATGTCGGGGGCAGCGGCTGCACTGGTGAGTGGTGCGGGGCGATGCTCGCCACGCATGGCTTGCGCCTCCTGAAGCTCCTCGATCGCCTTGGTGATGAATTCCCGTGCTCCCGGTGCCTCGCGCCTTGCTCCTTGCCCGCATGGGCGCGCCTCAAAGCACGCCTCCAAGTGGTGCCCGAGCACCTCCCTTGTCGCACTGGCCAGGTCAGAGGCTCTCCAAACGGAAGCCCCCGAGCCCGTCCTGAGGGAGGCGCCGGGCGCGCCTTCCTATGCGGGAGGGAGAGGCCTGGAGCCCTGGAGCTGAAGGTAATGGCGTACAACGACCACCTGAGGGGACGCGCGACTTCGAGTTTCGGGAGGGCCGCGTTCACCTCACGAGAGAACTGCTTGAAGATGCGGTTCGAGGCAGGGGCCTGAGCATCGCCCAGGATGCAGGCGATCGCACGAGGTTCCTGGAAGCCCCCAGCCCCGTCGTCCTGCCGGTTGTCGTCATTTCTCCTTGGCGGCAGCGGCAACGGTGGAAGGCCGGCGTTGCCCTGAGGACGAGCCTCGCGAGGCTGGTCGCGCCAGGGGCCCTCACGAGGCTGGTCGCGCCAGCCCTGGCGGGGGTCGCGGTCGTCCCAGCGGCCTCCACCTCGACCTCCTCCATGGTCGTAGCCACGGTCGCCGCGTTCGGGGCGTCCGCCAAGACGCTCGTCGCGGAGCGCCCTGAGCTCCTGGCAGTCGTTGGCGTTGTGGGTGTGGGTGTTGTGGTAGATGCAGAATGGGCGGTTGCCCCTGGGAGGCTCATCATGGTCGCGGCCACGCTTCAACTCGGGCTCCGCGGCCAGCACGGCGGGGCCCTTTCGCTTCGCCCCCTTAGCCTTGGCCTTCTTATCCTCGGGATCAGCCTCCGACAGCTCGAGGAGGGAGAGGCGTCCCTCCTCAACCCTCGCACACTTGTTCGCCAGGTTGAACATCTCCAGGGCCGAGCACAAGTCATCATGGATGGCGAGCTCATCCTTCATCCTGACGTCCCTGACACCGTCGGTGAACGTCGAGATGATGGCCTCATCCGACGCCTTTGGGATCTTGAGGCGGACACTCGTGAAGCGCTGTATGTGCTTGTGCAGGGTCTCGCCCGGCTGCTGCTTCACGCGCCGCAGGTCGTTCACAGCGGGGGCACGGTCGCGGGTGCCTTGGAAGTTGGCGATGAAACGCTCACGAAGCTCGTCCCAAGAGGAAACCGATCCCTCCGGGAGGTTAAGGAGCCAGGAGTGCGCGCCATCCTTGAGAGCCATGGGGAACCAGTTTGCCATGACCTTGTCGTCACCGTTCACCACCTCAATGCTCAACGCGTAGAGTTGGAGGAACTCCGCAGGGTTGGGGGTGCCGTCGTAACGGGGAGGCAGGTCCGGCTTGAACTTGCCAGGCCAGACGACACGGCGCAGCTCCGGGGTGAAGGCGCGGCAGCTCGCCGCACTTACGGGCACAGCGCGCATGGGGGGAGCTCGGTCTTGACGTCCACGCGCCGCCGCCTCGAGCGGCGCATGGTCCTGACGCTGGCGCGGTGGTGCCGGGAGCGCGCGTGCGTTGCCTTGTGGCCGCTACACCACCTGGCAGCTCGCCTCATCTCGTACCGGCGCTGGCGCCCCCCGCGACGGGTCGCGCGGGGGTGCTTCGCGCCTGGGCTCAAGGTCGGCACCGCGCGGAGGAGGAGGAGGAGGTGGCGCGCCATGAGCCACGTCGCCCGGCTGGGAGGGCGGGGGATGGAGCGAGTGGGAGGGCGCCGGGACCTCCCCGGCGGCGTTGACGAGCTCGGAGATGCGGCCAAGCCAGTCATCATAGCGATCATTGGCGGGTCGGTAGCGCAGAAGCTCGCGTGCCATGAGCAGCGCGGCCTGCGCATTCGCCGGCCCGTGACGAGCGTGGGAGGACGACGCCGTGACGGGAGTGGGAGACGAGCTAGCAGTGCGACCGTCGCGCCGCACGGAAGGTGGCAGCGACGAGTCCTGCTGCTCGTGAGCAGCAGGGTCGGTGGCAGCGTTAGCCGCGGGGGAAGCAGAGCGGCGCGGGACGCCGCGGCCCATAGGCGCCATCTGGCCAACACGGGCAGCCCGGCGCTCGGCGCGAACTCGGCAGGCGTCGGCCATGGGAATGACGAAGCGGAGACGAAGCGAACTGGAAGGAGAATTCCAACACGCCCCTACCTGGCGCGCCAAATGTCGGATTCAGGGCTCCGCAGACCCAAGAAGGTTCGAACTCTGGGGCGTGTGCGAAGATCTCAACCAGCCCAACCCTCGCGCTTGCCGCCCTACGGACAAGCCCAGACGAATTCACACCGGCAAGGAAGAAGACGAACACGGCAGTTTACCCAGGTTCGGGCCACCTTGCGGTGTAAAACCCTACTCCTGCTTTTGGTGGATTGGCCTCACGAGGAGGTGGTGGATGAACTAGTACAAAGGTTGAGCGACCTCGCGAGGGCTCGAGTGGTGGGGGTGGAATGGATCCGATCTCGGGCTCCTCCCCCTCTACGGTGGTGGCTAATCTGTATTTATAGTGACCTTGGTCCTCTTCCCTCATAACTGGCGGGAAGGGATCCCACAGCGGCCAATTTGAAAGGGAACAAGAAGTACATCTAATCCTGACGAAAGGTAGTCTTTGCCTGCAAAGCTTCTTGGCGTGACGCAGAGGTGGGCTCGGCGATGACATCCATCCTGCCGCGTCCGTGGTCTTGGTCTTGTTGCACCGGAATGGAAACCTTTGGGGGATTACTTGGGAACCCGCGTACGTCCTTGCCTCTTTAGCACCAAAGAGGAAACTGTCTCTCCTGCGCCCGCTGGCGCCCGCCTGGCCTTGGTCGTCATGGCTCACGTCATCACAGCCTCGTGAGGCTGGTCACCTGCATAGGAATCTCCGCTCCTTGGGAGGCAACATGGGGAGGCCACTCCTCCGGAGGTCTCGGTGTCGTTCTCCTCGCGAGGCTAGGGGCCCCCGTGAGGGTCTTGTCTTGGGGGTCTTGCAGTTGGGCCGTACCAGGCCGTCGTGGGGTCACGCGCTGGGCCGCAGGCAGACAAGTCTGGGTACCCCCGAACCCAGAACGCCGACAATGGTGATGCCTATGACACTGTTTCCCATTGCCCTTCTTGAAAGCATCGTGTTGGAGCAGGATCTCGAAGCCGAGTTATGTGGCCTACAACTTTAGGAACCTGTAGATGTTTGTCATTGTGGATGAGTGGTGGATGTATGATGACGATGACACTTGCGACAGCCCGTGTATAGGACGTTTGTCAACGATATACATGGAGTTTGTATTGGTAGATAGGTTGGTCGATGGTGCCCTATGTTTCACGAGGGCAGTTTTGTGCCCGTATTCTAACAGCTTTTGTGTGGGTTTTTTGCGAACTAACTATGCAATTATCTTCCTAACTAAGGATAGAGACATCTGGTGTCCGTTTTGGAAAATAAATCCCTAATTTAAAATTTATGTGCAAATTTAAGTTCAAAATGTGTTATTGAGTAGTCGCGTATAACTTTGTCTTTGATGGCGTGTTGTAATTGGTCTGACTCAGAAATGTGCAACTAATGGACACCAAAATCCATTTCCATATTTCCAGACCCAATGGAGTGTGACCCTCCGAAGCTCAGAGTATGGTCCACTATCTGTATGTGCAAATGCCTAGCTTAGGTAGTATTTACGATTCGAGAATGTGACGGTTCAACATTTACACGCGGGTGCTTAATTGCTTATCGACACCGCTGCTCGATCACTTCGCGTAGCGCCCGTCTCGACGCCGCTACGTCTCTCCCGGCGACGAACGGGTGCACGAGCAGCTCTGCGACGGACGCTCGCTTCCGATGGTCCTTCTGCAGGCAAGCGGCCACGAAACCCCGGAGCTCCGGCGATGCTGCACCGTCGGGAAGTGCCGGCAGCTCGCCGAAGCAGACGGCGCACATGAGCGCCGCCCAGCTCAGCTTCTGCCCGGCGGGGAGCAGCGGGTACCGCCCCATGAGGAGCTCCAGGACGGTCACCCCCAGGCCCCACACGTCGGCGGCGTAGGGGTCGACGGGGCCCTCCTCTTCGCCGTCGCCGTGCAACGACCGCTCCGTGTCGAAGCGCTCGGGGCTCATGTACGCGGCGGTGCCCTCGTAGGCCGCGCGGTATTTGCCGGCGCGGGAGACGACCTCGGCTATGCCGAAGTCGGCGATCTTGACCTGCCCGCCACTGTTGACCAGAAGGTTCGCAGGCTTGATGTCGCGGTGGACGACGCGGCGGGCGCGGAGGTACGCCAGGCCGGACAGCGCCTGCGCTGCCACCTCCGCCAGCGCCTCCTCCGGGAAGCCTCCCTGGCCGGCGCGGACGAGCGAGTCGAGGGAACCGCCGTCCATCAGCTCGATGAGTAAGGCGGAGTCACCGGACGCCGTCGGGAGGACGGAGTGGCACCGGACGATGTGCGGCGAGTCGACCCGGCGGACGACGTCTACCTCCTCGTCGGCGCCGGGGTGGCCGCGGTGAATGATCTTGAGCGCGTACAGCGCCGACGTGCGGCGGTGCGAGACCTTGTGGACGGTGCCGCCGTTCCCGCGCCCGAGGACGGAGAGCCTGTCGAAGTCGCTCAGCCGGAACTCCCCATCCGGCCGAGCCGCCGACGTGGACGGCGTCGCCGCGGTGACCGGCGCCGGGGCGGGGCACCGGAAGGCCCACGTGGGTGCGTCGAGCGTGAGGTGAAGCTGCGGCAGTCGTCTTTCTCTCGCAGCCGCCATGATCTTGATCGCCGTGTGTATGTGTTTGTGTTTTGCAAGAACTGTATTCGCAATAGTATGATGAAATTGATGATCGAGCAATGGATGATGTTTTTTTGTGGAGGTGAGGTTAGCTTGCTTTATACTACGATGTGGCGGCGCAAATTCCCGGCCCCTACCTTAAATTTGGCTGACTGTGCTGAGATTTTGATGTGTAACTTCCGATTATTTTTAAACCGTTCTTTCGAAAACAATGTCAAAATAATCTTGTGCAAGAATTGATATTCATGATGTTCCTTGAAAAAAAAGATATTCATGAAGTTATTGAGTCTAAAATTTAAGAAGAGTTATGCCAAATGTTTCCTTCGAAATACCCCTGTAAAACATTGCTTGGTAAAAAATAGACGGGTGGGTTTGTTCCGGATGATTGGGTTGCCGTCTTGGGCGGGGGGGGGGGGCAATCCTTCCTTGATTGTACCATACCGTGCACTGTGTTTTGACGCTAGGTCCAATCGTGGCTCCGGCCCTAAATGTTTGCACCGGTTCTCCCCCATTACGCTTGTGTCGGATCCGTATATGATACACATCTCTGGCCGTCGTTTTTTCCGGCCGAAAAATTTGCTTGTGGCTGGTAAGCTTAAACCGTCATATGATAATATACCGATGCCTAGGAGTTACGAGTTCAATGTATGTATCTGACCTAGGCAGCACAACTTGATTTGTTTTTCCCTGAGCCATTATATCTCCATTCACATATCCTGAGTTCAACTTTCACTTGGCTACACTATACTCTAACTGTAATTGCCGCCACGGCCGCCTCGTCATATTCCAGCTCCCGCCACCGCCTCCATCTTCTTCTTTTTCTTCCGTGATGACCATGCTATCAATGCATTGTTAGACTAGTGAAGTGTTACACAATTTTTTTTCTAAAATATATACACCACATCAACATAATGTACATCTATCTACAATGTCACAAAGTTCCAAACATAATTGAAGTCCACAAATTTAGTTAAGAAAGTCATTTTACCATCATAAGTATCTCATAGTAAAGTAAGGTACTATTCAGAACATGATGTGCTTTCCAATATCGTGGAAGTCGAATTTGCTAGTGTGTTCGTAGCACGGTAGCTACCGCGAGCCTTGTATTATGTTATTTTGTAGGGTTTGTATGATGTTATTCAGTCGAAGTACACACACATTTTGCTTTGTATGTTTATGTTTGTTTCCCTTTGTTATCTGTGTTTGTTCTACTATAATTCATGTTCTATGACTAATTTTATCACGCGTTACAAGTAACAACTGTTAAACTAATCTGACTAATTTTGAAGAAGTGTCAAGTGGGGTTATATAATTATCCACTATAAGCTTGATCTTGATATTAATCCCCGACACTTGGGGGTTGAAAGGACCGCCGTCGCTAACGAACAATGTAATCTTTAATTTTAGGTGATGTGGATCTGTACCTCTTAATTGGTAAGCTTAGTGTGAAAACATAGGCCTAATTCAGGAGATATTTTTTCTGGCAGTAGAGGAGATATTTACTAGTCCTAAGATGCAGACTGGTTGAGCGCCAGAATTAACATACACAATGCAGGCTAGTATTCAGAACATGATGCCCTCTTCCAGTATCATGAAAGTCGAATTTGCTAGTGTGTTCGTAGGACGGTAGCTACCACAAGTATGTTAATGTTCGCTTCAGTTTGGTGGAAGTGCACACCATTTGATTTTGTAAGTTAATGTTCGTTTCAGTTTGTTATATGTGTGTGTTGTACTCTTAGAATTAGGTTTTCAGCCCGTTTATAAATAAAGCAAGCATCGCATCCATACAAGTTATAAGAAGCACTTCTGCTTCGGTACACCCCCCTTAAACATATCAAGGGCTGAGATTTGCCCATACCCCTTCGCGGCCAGGGGCACGATCGTCATATGTAAAAAAAGCTACCCCCGCGCGTCGACGCCGATACCCCCGTGCTCCTGTGTATACGGGGCTGCCGAGCGAGCCGCGCCGCGCAGCAGCCGACAGCCATAGAGCCGAGCCGCACGCATGGGCCCACAATGTCTGGTCAATGGCATGGGCCCACAATGTTGGGTCAAGGATTTTTTCTAAGGCTGCGTTGACCGCGCAGTGGGGCGTGCGTGTGGGCGTGGGCGTGGCGCGTGCGTGTGGACGTGGCGCGTCCGTTCGTGGGGCACTAACTCCCCTCCTGCATGTCCGCATTAAATCCGGCATGCATGCCGGCGCCGCCTCCTCGCGCCGAGCGCCACCGACGGCCGCTGACCGGTCGCCTCTGCAGCGCCTGCGCTGACCTGCCGCCCGCCGCCGCGTCGGGGCGCCCGCCTGATGGCCTCGTCCGCCGCGCCGTCCGCTGTCGCGCCTGCGGCGACCAGCCGCCTGCCGCCCGCCTTCCGCCTCGGGCCTGCCGCGGCAGCATGCCGCCCGAATCCACGCGTCGGGCCGCCCGCCTCCCACCGACGCCTCCCTCTCCCCACCGGCTATAAAAGGCGAGCCCCGCGCCGGCCTTCTCCACCCCACCCAGCTACCTCTTCTCTGCGCCACTCCCTCTTCTCCACTCCACCGCGCCCGCCATGTCTTTGAGCGACTCTGACGAGGGCGCTTGGCCGGGCGGCGTCTGGCCGTCCAGCCTCACGCTCGGCGACACGGAGAACCTCGCGCGCTTCGGCCTGATGGTGCCGCCGGCGAGCAAGGTGCCGGGGACATGGAGGATCGGTGCCGACGGCAGACCCACCCTTGGCCCGCCGACGACGACGGCGGAGCTCCGCGCCTTCCCTGGCGGCCGATACAACAGAAGGGCCCGCCATGGCTTCTGGCGGGGCAAAGACTTCGACGTCGTCCTCGACACGTTCAGGGACGCGGCGGCCGGCCGCCCCGTCGGAGACATTACCGGCGAGGTCGGGTCTAGCCGCCGCCGCCACACCGCACCTGCTCCCGCCCCACGGGCCCCGGCACAGCAGCCGCCTCCTGCCTCGGCGCTGGTCCCCATCCCGCCGGAGCAGGCCGCCCTCATGCAAGACGGCGACCCCAACGACACGCCAGGGCTGCTTGCGGTGCTGGCCCAGTCGGCACACGAGGAGGCCGCGGCGGCGGCGCGCGAGGCCGCGGACCGGGAGGCGGCCTTGGCGGTAGTGCAGGCGCAGCAGGCGCGGGAGGAGGAGGACTTGTGGGGGCCGGACAACGACTTCAGTGGCGACGACGGCGGCAACGGCGGCATGGCGCCGGTCATCGACCTCACCGGCGGCGGCGACGAGGAGTAGTTTAGGTTTAGGTTTAAGTTAATGTTTAATTTAAGTTTATGTTTAAATTTAAATTCGGTTCTAAGTTATGTAGAATGCTCTATCTTCAATTATGAATGAAATCGGATAGGTTTATCTAAAAAAAAATTGTTATGTTTCATTTGATGATGTAGTGAATTGTCGTGCTATTCGACCATTATGGAAATTGTTGAAATATTTGAACCCAAAAATTGTTGAAAGAATAAACGGAAAGACACAAAATAAACGAAAAACTGTCCGGACAGACGCCCCGTGTCATTTATATTGTTTTTTGTTTTTTTAATTAATATTCAGAAAATATCTTTTACTAATGTGTTTATTTATACTTTATAAAAAAATTATGAAATATATAAAAAAAACCTCACAATTGTTTATACATATGTACCTTTATTTATACTTTATAAATTATGTGTATATACATTAAAAAATTGTAGAAAATTCATAAAGAGGCAAAAAGCCACGAAACTTGTCATGCATACTAGTCATGATGGTACAACACTATGAAAAAAATTGGGTTCATTTGAAGGATGTCGAAAAAAAACTTCTTTCGGACGGGGCCTTCGCTCCTCTACCCGAACGGTCTCCGGAGAACGAGGTCAATTTTTTGACATATTCGGAATGACCTCAAATTTTGCAAGTGAGTTGGTATGCCTACCCCCACACTCAATCCAAGAATTGAACGTAT